>SJYT01026003.1:199433-217621 GCA_006410635.1 Cephalophus harveyi
CCACTCTCAGAAAGCACTAAATAAAGTTACATTCTTACATAGCAAGGACACAAGGGGAGTGCAGTGATATATAACAAAGAAAAGTAATTAACTCAAAAGTCTAGTGTTGCTAACATCAAAACTACTATCTATCCTTTTCCATATCCCGTTTACATTGATTAACATCCTCCCAAATGCCTAAAAGATAAAGAATATGGAGGTCTGGCAGCAGTCATTGAGTCAACAGTGAAAACCTTCACCAATGTAATTTTTAACTCTTTAGAAAAGGCTCTGTTTCTTTAAGATGCTTTTAAGCTTTGTGCCTCTCGCAGTTGGGGGCTGTAAGCAATTAACAAGCTGTAAGGGGTCTGGGGAACCTGTTAGGCAAGCTAGCTAGAGAGTTATCAGAAGAGGTTTAATTGAAACATCCCTTTTAAATGCAGGAGACTAAAGCCTTGAATTGACTTTTCCAGAGAATATCAGAAGAGTGGAAAAGCAGAGTACAAAGGCTGGCAGATTCTTATTCTTTGAGGGGTGGATGCTTGGGAAATTCCAGGGGAACCCCTGAAACCTGAACACGCCTTGCGTTTGCCAGGCTTCCTACCACATGACCTTGTCACGGGCGGGATTCCTCACACTGGCTCCCGGCAGGAGATAGTGACTGAAAAATTTTAAAATTTGCTGTGAAGTTTAAACCTTGTAGCTCCAAGGAGCTCAATAAACAGCAAGGACAAGAAAGATGACAAAAACTTATCCAAAGTGTGTCATATAAAATTGCTTAAAACCAGGGATGAAAAGAAAATCTTAAAGCAGTCAGAGAAAAAGCACACATCATATAAGAGGAACAATGATAAGCATGACAGCTGATTTCTTAAGCACAATGCAGGGAGACAGTGGAACAACTTCAAAGGATCAAAAGAAAAAACCTGTCAGCTATGAATTCTATACCTAGTAAAAATGTCTTTCAAAACAGGAAGGTGAAATAAGGACTTTCATGAAATGTGTAATGTCTGACTTTTTTATGATGGGAAATATTAGATTTTTATGGCATCATTTTTCTTTTCCAGTGGAAAACTCAGTCTATCCTTTATGTAATTTTTTCCTCTTTGGATGGTGCTTTTGCATCTCATTTTTTATAAGTGAGAGATAGAAAATGCATGTTGGTAAAGTTGAAAGAGAAATGCTTGGCATCAGTACTAGGGTCTGCCCAACACAAAATATATTTTTCTTTTTCTTAAAAAAATTTTATTTACTTATTTTTGGCTGTGTTGGGTCTTTTTGCTGTGCAGGCTTTTTCTCTAGTTGTGGTGAGCAGGAGCTACTCTCTAGTTGCAATGTATGGGGTTCTCATTGTGGTGGCTTCTCTTGTGGAGCATGGGCTTTAAGGCATGTGGGCCTCTGTAGTTGAAGCTCCTGGATTCTAGAGCCAGCCTCAATAGCTGTGGTGTGTGAGCTTAGTTGCTCTGTAGCATGTGGGATTTTCCTAGATCAGGGATTGGATCCATGTCTCCTGCACTAGCAGGCAGATTCTTTATCACTGAGCCACCAGATAAGCCTAAAATGTCCTTTTCGTATCCTACTCAGATCTCTGGTGTGAACCTGGATTTCAGGATAAGTGAGCTAAAGCCAAGCTACTATCCCTATAGTGACTCTGAAAAGGGGATGAAAATTGCAACCTCAGTATCCTACTGAGCTTCAAGTCTCCATTTGTTGCATGTTCTTAGGGAAGTAATGGATTCTAAGTTATACATGACAGATGCTGAATGATTCCTAGTGAGACCCATAAACTCTACCAAGCATTAATAGCATTCATATTGTAACCAGCTAGAAAGAGTCACAAGCTAAAGTAGGCCATGTCCAGGGAATTTTGTGTTTCACACTTTGGGTGTAATGTTAACCTCCAGGAGAGTGGTGATTATCTCTAAGAGAATGAATTGATCCAGACATTGATCCATACAAGTTTAGCAAGTATTTATTGAACACCTTTAATCTATCAGCTATTATGTTAGGCATTCAATTTATGAAAATATCCATACAGACTCTCCTTCAAGAGTTTACAGTTAATATAAGAGGTAGACCTGGAAAACAATTACAGCACAGATTAAGTATTAATAGAGTTCATCAAAGAGCTATTATATTGGTTTGGCATAACAATATACCAGAAACTCTGTTAGGCAGTGGAGAGCAAGACAGGACTCTATAAAGCTTATAATATAACTTACGGGGTTCTATTGTAATAATGGGCTTCCCAGGTGGTGCTAGTGGTAAAGAACCGGCTGCCAATGTAGGAGACATAAGAGACATGAGTTTGATCCCTGGGTCAGGAAGATTCCCTGAAGGAGGGCATGGCAAACCACTCCAGCATTCTTGCCTGGAGAATCCCATAGAGTGAGGAGCCTGGTAGGCTACAGTCCAGTGAAAGTCACCCAGTTGAGTCTGACTCTTTGTGACCCCGTTGACTATACAGTCCATAGGATTCTCCAGGCCAGAATACTGGAGTGGGTAGCCATTTCCTTCTCAAGGGGATCTTCCTGACCCAGGGATTGAACTGGGGTCTCCTGCATTTCAGGCAGATTCTTTACCAGATGAGTTACGAGGGAAAGTGGCTTAGCATGCATGGGAATAGTAAGAAAGAAGTGTATCTTCTTTGTCTTGGGCATTTTGAACTATCACAATTTATTTGATAGATCTGATTCCTAATATTTTTTGAACAACAACAAAAAAAGACAATTCTTGCTTCTGGATTTATTCACTTATTTTGAGAACAGCTGTTGTTGGCCTCAAAGCGAGTCATTACAGATATAAAAAGGTATGCATGACTTGTTGGTCCCTAATTCATTATTGTAAAGACAACTCAATTATTTAAGTGGTAGAAACACACATATTTATTCCTGGAAGAAATCTTAGAAATTATTTAACCCATTTTCATCTCCACCTCCTGTTAAAGATGAGCAGATTGAGGACTAAAAACCTCTTTGATGTCATTTAGTTGATGGTACAATTGGGATTAGTGTCCCTTTTCTCTTCCTACAACACCTTTTAGACTCCAATAGTGTGGGTATAAAATAGAGTGGATAAAAAATAAAGGCAAAAGGCAACTGGACCACAGGTTGACTTAAAAAGTCTGAGTTGAAGAAGTATAGAGATTAAAAGAAGGGATTTTCAGAGATGAATCCTACAGTACAGGGTACTAGACCAGGAATGAAAGTCAGAGCCATGGAGAACACCAATGAGAGCTCTCAGGGGGTTTTTGGCTTTGATAAATCATCCAAGAATTCTTAATCCTAAAACTCACACCATGCCTTCCTCAAGATGGAGAATTTAGGCTTTTTACTTTAGGAAATTTCCCACTGGGTGATGTTGTGGAAACAGCACAGCATTGGGAGGTAGAAAGTCCAAAATCAGCTTACACATTTTACTGACTGTCATATCCTGAGCAGCTGTTTAACATTTCTGAAGTTTCATTATATTTACCTGTAAATTGGAAGTGACCCTGATGCTGGGGGAAATTGAGGGTAGGAGAAGGGGGCAACAGAGGATGAGATGGTTGGATGGAATCATCGACGCAATGGATATGAGTTTGAGCAAACTCTGGGAGATAGTCAAGGAAAGGGAAGCCTGGTGTGCTGCAATCCATGAGGTTGCAAAGAGTCAGAGTTACAAATTAGTAACTGAACAACAGTAAAAGTGGTAATAAAATTAAAATGTGTCTTTCAAAGATTCTGTAAATATTAAATGAGATCATTTGCTAGAAATGCATATTTTGAGTAATAAATTATTATGCAGAATCTTTGTTTCTATTATTGTATTCATTCTTTCTGGTATTTTTGTCATGGTATCTTAGAATTTAGAATTGGGTCTTCTTAGTCTTACTTTTGGAGAAGGAAATGGCAACCAATCCAGTGTTCTTGCCTGGGGAATCCCAGGGATGGGAGCCTGGTGGACTGCTCTCTATGGGGTCCCACAGAGTCGGACACGACTGAAGCAACTTAGCAGCAGCAGCAACAGCAACAGCAGTCTTACTTTGGTTCAGGATCCTCAGTAGATGGTAGTGATGTCTATTATTTTGAAATAAATATCAGGAAACTTGAGTTCAGTGTGATGGACTGAACACATCTCTTTATGCTGGCCCTTCTGAAATCCCCTAAAACACAAAAAAAAAAAAAAAAAGATAAAGAGTAAAAAAAATTTTTTAAGCTACACAAAGAAACAGAAGACATAATAATAGGCAAAAAATTTCAGTATACTTTTGATTGTTGATAAAAGATGGGCAAAGGCTACCTACCTGGCAGACTGGAAAAGTTGAAAGTTAGGTACCAGCGAGAAGAGGGAGAAGGCTAAAAATGAGGAGGTATATTTGCTGAAGCCCAGAAAGGTTCAAAAAAGGCATGAGGAAGGATTGAGAACATAAAGACTTTCTGCAAGTTTTTATAATGAGAAATGAAACCATGAGAGCTGCTCCCTCACTGCAAACCTAGAAATCATTTTACTACATCTCTTCTTCCTTGGCAGAAGATTGCAAGCTTGTTCTCCAGGAAGATACAGCCAGTGGATCTCTAGATTCAGTTCAGTTCAGTTCAGTCACTCAGTCGTGTCCAACTCTTTGTGACCCCATGGACTGCAGCATGCCAGGCCTCCCTGTCCATCACCAACTCCCGGAGTCCAACCAAACCCATGTCCATCGAGTCAGTGACCATCTCATCCTCTGTTGTCCCCTTCTCCTCCTGCCCTCAATCTTTCCCAGCAGCAGGGTCTTTTCCAATGAATCAGCTCTTCACATCAGATGGCCAAAGTATTGGAGTTTCAGCTTCAACATCAGTCCTTCCAATGAACACCCAGGACTGACCTCCTTTAGGGTGGACTGGTTGGATCTCCTTGCAGTCCAAGGGACTCTCAAGAGTCTTCTCCAACACCACAGTTCAAAAGCATCAATTCTTTGGCACTCAGCTTTCTTCATAGTCCAACTCTCACATCCATGCATGACCACTGGAAAAACCATAGCCTTGACTAGATGGACCTTTGTTGGCAAAGTATTGTCTCTTCTTTATAATATGCTGTCTCGGTTGGTCACAACTTTCCTTCCAAGGAGTAAGCATATTTTATTTATTTATTTTTTATGTGTACTTTTTATTGTTCATGGCTGCAGTCACCATCTGCAGTGATCTTGGAGGTCAGAAAAATAAAGTCAGCCACTGTTTCTACTGTTTCCCCATCTATTTGCCATAAAGTGATGGGACCGGATGCCATGATTTTAGTTATCTCAATGTTGAGCTTTAAGCCAACTTTTTCACTCTCCTCTTTCACTTTCATCAAGAGGCTCTTTAGTTCTTCTTCACTTTCTGCCATAAGGGTGGTGTCATCTGCATATCTGAGGTTATTGATATTTCTTTCAGCAATCTTGATTCCAGCTTGATTAGGATACCAGATTCAAACAAAATTGCTGCAATTCATGTGGTTGCAAAGAGTTGGACATGACTGAGCAACTGAATTGAACTGAACTGACTCTACTAAAGATAAGGCATTGAGAAAATATCTGCATACTAAATGGTGAGGCTCTGAGTTCTCTTTTTCCTCTTAGATCCCAGAATGTTGTCAGCTGAACCTAGACCATCCAACTAGGACAATGAAGTTACCTCTGGGAATATTTGCTACCTGAAAAGAGAGTAAATGTGTTGTTGTTATTGTTGTTCTGTTGCTAAGTTGTGTCCAACTCTTTGTGACTCCCATGGACTGCAGCACGCCAGGCTCCTCTGTCCTCTTCTGTCTCCTGGAGTTTTCTCAGATTCATGTCCATTGAGTCAGTAATGCTATCTAACCATCTCATCCTCTGCTGCCCTCTTCTCCTTTTGCCTTCCATCTTTCCCAGCATCAGGGTCTTTTCCAATAAGTCAGCTTTTGCATTAGGTAGCCAAAGTATTGGAGCTTCAGCTTCAGCATCAGTCCTTCCAATGAATATTTGGGGTTGATTTCCTTTAGGATTGATTTGTTTGATCTCCTTGCAGTCCAAGGGACTCTCAAAAATCTTCTCCAGCACCACAGCTCGAAAGCATCAATTCTTTGACCCTCAGCCTTCTTCACAGTCCAACTCTCACATCCATACATGACTACTGGAAAAACTGTAGCTTTGCCTATACAGACCATTGTGCACAAAATGATGTCTTTGCTTTTTAATACTCTGTCAAGGTTTGCCATAGCTTTCCTTCCGAGGAGCAACTGTCTTTTAATTTCATGGCTGCAGTCACCATCTGCAGTGATTTTGGAGCCCAAGAAAACAAAATCTGCTACTGTTTCCATTTTTCCGCTGTCTATTTCCCATGAAGTGATGGGATCAGATGCTGTGATTTTCGTTTTTTGAATGATGACTTTCAACCAGCTTTTTTAGTCTTCTCTTTGACCTTCATCAAGAGGCTCTTTAGCTCCTTTTCACTTTTTGTCATCAGAGTGGTATCATCTGCATACCTGAGGTTGTTGATATTTCTCCTTGCAGCCTTGATTCCAGCTTGTAATTTATCCAGCTTGGCATTTTACATGATATATGAAATGCATATAAGTTAAAAAAGCAGGGCGACAATATACAGCCTTGTATAGACATACTGGTGTTTAGGTGCACCCAGAGAAATAGTTAGGTCATTACTCCTAGAGTGAAGCCCCAAAATTTACAAGTTCCATCTATGAAGATAGAGCTACCCATCATCCTCAACCAGCATTTTAGTGTTTTTTTATTAAATAAAATCCAATTCCATACTGGATTTACAATGAATGAGTAAAATCTTCTGATCTTTAGACACTTAAGGAAAGCCTCTACTATGAAATACAATGACCTAAATAAAGGAATGCAGGGGAAATAGTGTTCAGACCACAAAATGATCATTAGTACCTTCAGAGAGATAGTAGACTATAACCATTGCATTATGAAAGAACAGGTGCTCTAGAAAAGGTACAGAAAAGAACAAGAAAGAAATATTGGAAGTTAAAAGATGGAGGGATATTTGCCAAATTTTAATGTAAGAATTTAAAGATAAAGTCAAGTTAATGACTCAAAATTTTAGGAATAACAAAAAGATAGAAAAGACAAAGACAGAAATATTGCTGGCCAAGAAAAGAAAACAGAAAATGGAAGGAATGAAATGATTAAACTATCAGACCTCCATGACATGAATTAAAATAAGTGTTATTGGGCATCCACACAATGTGAATAAAAATTCTACATACTAAACTACCTCACTGTGAATTTTAGAGCAACAGTGATAAAAAAAAAATGGACATAAAACTTTCCCAAGATTTTTTAAATGCCCTAAAGAATGTAGACTTGGAATGGCATTGAGCTTTTCAAGAGTAACACTGGAGTCTAAACACTGGGATTTAGAATACAATAGAAAGGGTGCATTCAGCATTTTGAGGGAAAAATTATTTCCAATCTAAAATTTCACACTCAGACAAATGATTCATCAAGTTGGGATGATGGAAAAAAGAAAACTTCAGACAGATAAGACCTCATTAAATTAATCTTTGAAGGTTCCTTTCTTGAAAAGTACTGAAAATGTGCTCTCCTAAAACAAGGGAGTAACCCAAATAAAAAGAAGATGTGCCATTCAACTGTTGGACATTTATCCAAAGGAAATGAAATCAGTGCCTTGAAGAGATATCTGTGCTGTCATCTTCATTGCACTATTATTCACAATAGCCCAAATGTGGAAGCAATCTAAATGTCCATTGATTGTTGGATGGATAAAGAAAATGTGGCATATGAATTTAATGGAATATTTCTGAACTCTTAAAAAAGAAGGAATTCCTTCCATTTGCAACAACATGCATGACGTTTGAGGATATTATGCTAAATAAAATAAGCCAAACATAGACAATGACTGTGGCTCAGATCATGAACTCATTATTGGAAAATTCAGACTTAAATTGAAGAAAGTAGGGAAAACCACTAGACCATTCAGGTATGACCTAAATAAAATCCCTTACAATTATGCAGTGGAAGTGATAAATAGATTCATGAGATTAGATCTGACAGACAGAGTGTCTGAAGAACTATGGACAAAGATTTGTGACATTGTACAGGAGGCAGTGATCAAGAACATCCCCAAGAAAAAGAAAGGCAAAATGGTTGTCTGACGAGGCCTTACAAATAGCTGAGAAAAGAAGAGAAGCTAAAGGCAAAGGAGAAAAAGAAAGATATACACATTTGAATGGAGAGTTCCAAAGAATAGCAAGGAGAGATAAGAAAGTCTTCCTCAGGGATCAGTGCAAAGAAATAAAGGAAAACAATAGAATGGGAAAGACTAGCGATCTCTTCAAGAAAATGAGAGATACCAAGGGAATATTTCATGCAAAGATGGGCTCAATAAAGGACAGAAGTGGTATGGACCTAACAGAAGCAGAAGATATTAAGAAGAGGTGGCAAGAATACACAGAAGAACAATACAAAAAAGATCTTCATGACCCAGATAACCACGATGGTGTGATCACTCACCTAGAGCCAGACATCCTGGAATGCAAAGTCAAGTGGGCCTTGGGAAGCATTACTCTGAACAAAGCTAGTGGAGGTGATGGAATTCCAGTTAAGCTATTTCAAATCCTAAAAGATGATGCTGTGAAAGTACTGCACTCAATATGCCAGCAAATTTGGAAAACTCAGCAGTGGCCACAGGACTGGAAAAGGTCAGTTTTCATTCCAATCCCAAAGAAAGGTAATGCCAAAGAACTACCACACAATTGCACTCATCTTACATGCTAGCAAAGTAATGCTCAAAATTCTCCAACCTAGGCTACAACAGTATGTGAATCATAAACTTCCAGATGATCAAGCTGGATTTAGAAAAGACAGAGGAACCAGAGACCAAATTGTCAACATCCACTGGATCATTGAAAAGCAAGAGAGTCCCAGAGAAACATCTACTTTTGCATTATTGACTATGCCAAAGCCTTTGTGTGGGTCACAACAAACTGGAAAATTCTGAAAGAGATGGGAATATCAGACCACCTGACCTGCCTCCTGAGAAATCTGTATGCAGTTCAAGCAGCAACAGTTAGAACTGGCATGGAACTACAGACTGGTTCCAAATAGGAAAAGGAGTATGTCAAGGCTGTATATTGTCACCCTGATTATTTAACTTGTATGCAGAGTCATCATGCAAAATGCCAGGCTGGATGAAGCACAAGCAGAAATCAAGACTGCCAGGGGAAATATCAATAACCTCAGAAATGCAGGTGATACTACCCTTATAGCAGAAAGCAAAGAAGAACTAAAGAGCCTCTTGATGAAAGTGAAAGAGGAGAGTGAAAAAGCTGGCTTAAATCGCAACAACATTCAGAAAACGAAGATCATGGCATCTGGTTCCATCACTTCATGGCAAATAGATGGGGAAAACAATGGAAACAGTGAGTGACTTTATTTTGGGGGGCTCCAAAATCACTGCAGATGGTGGCTGCAGCAATTAAACTAAGATGCCTATTCCTTGGCAGAAAAGCTATGACCAACCTAGATAGCATATTAAAAAGCAGAGATGTTACTTTGCCAACAAAGGTCCATCTAGTCAAAGTATGGTTTTTCCAGTAGTCATGTTTGGATGTAAGAGTTGGACTATAAAGAAGCTGAGTACTGAAGAATTGATGCTTTTGAACTGTGGTGTTGGAGAAGACTCTTGAGAGTCCCTTGGACTGCAAGGAGATCCAACCAATCCATCATAAAGGAAATCAGTCCTGAATATTCATTGGAAGGACTGATGCTGAAGCTGAAGCTCCAATACTTTGGCCACCTGATGTGAAGAACTGACTCATTGGAAAAGACTCTGATGCTGGGAAAGTTTAAAGGCAGGAGGAGAAGGGGATGACAGAGGATGAGATAGCTGGATGGCATCACCGACTCGATGGACATGAGTTTGAGTAAGCTCTGGGAGTTGGTGATGGACAGGGAGGCCTGGTGTGCTGCAGTCCATGGGGTCACAAATAGTTGGATACGACTGGGGGACTGAACTGAACTGAACTGAGACAAATACTGTATGGTCTCACCTATATGTGGGATCAAAAATAGTCAAGCTCACAGAAACAGACAGTAGAGTCGTAGTTGCCAGTGGCTGAGGAGAGGGAAAATGAGGATATGAAAGGGTTCAAATATTTGATTATGCAAGATAAGTTCTGGAGATCTACAGACAGATAAGGTGTTATACTCTAGCTAACAATGCTGCATGGTACACTTAAAATTTGCCATAAGAGTAGATCTATGTTAAGTGTTCTTTTCACAAATAAGAACTGTGATAATAATATAATAAAAGGGTGAGAGGTAACTTTGGGAGGTGGTGAATATGTTTATGGCCTTGAAGATAGTGATGGTTTCATAAGTGTGTGTGAAGTGAAGTGTTAGTTGCTCATTTGTGTCTGACTCTTTGGGACCCTACGGACTGTAGTCTGCCAGGCTCCTCTGTCCATGGAATTCTCCAGGCAAGAATACTGGAGTAGGTAGATTTCCTTCTCTAGGGTATCTTCCTGACTCAGGGATCAAACCCGGGTCTCCTGCATTGCAAGTGGATTCTTTACCCTTATAGCCACCAAGGAAGCCCTCATAGTGTATATCTACCCCCCAATCCATCAAGTTGTATACATTAAATATGTATAGCTTTTCATGTCAACTATTTTCCAATTAAGAAAAAGAAAAAAATATATAGAATTCAGGAAACAAAGTCTCCAACTTAGGAAAGAGACAAAAGGAATTTCCAGGTTAATGAAAGGGATTTCCAGGATGCTGAAGAGTTGTGAGCGGATCATAATTTCCAGATTATCATCAGAGAAACAAGAACTCCTAGAGGGTTGTCTTCAATAAACATAATAGCATGAAAACTCTCAGTGTTTCTGATTACCCCCTTGCCCATCCATCCTCTCCATTCCCCCACTGCTGCTGCTGCTGCTAAGTTGCTTCAGTCATGTCCGACTCTGTGCAACCCCATAGACGGCAGCCCACCAGGCTCCCTCGTCCTTGGGATTCTCAAGGCAAGAACACTGGAGTGGATTGCCATTTCCTTCTCCAATGCATGAAAGTGAAAAGTGAAAGTGAAAAGTAAAAGTGAAAAGTAAAACTGAAGTTGCTCAGTCGTGTACGACCCTTAGCGACCCCACGGACTGTAGCCCACCAGGCTCCTCCATCCATGGGATTTTCCACGCAAGAGTACTGGAGTGGGGTGCCATTGCCTTCTCCAAAGAAAACCTGGGTATATGGGACTAAAAATATTATTATTTCAAGCGTCTGGATCCATGGACTCCAGACAAACTGCCTACTCCTGAGATCTATAATTAAAATATGATATTAAAATAACGTCACTGCTAAATGCAAAGGAATTAGAAATATCCTATATTCATTTAAAGCTGTTACAGAAGATCAAGAAGTCATACTCTTGAGAATAAAATGAGTAGATTTTGGATTATCCTGGATTTAAATCTGAAGATATAACTTTAACAGAGTTAAAAAATTAATAAATACTACTACTATTGAGGAATGAAAAAGAGGAAAACTCAAATATATTGGTTGCCTACTATGTGGAAGAAAAGTTATGACCAACCTAGATAGCATATTCAAAAGCAGAGATATTACTTTGTCGACTAGGGTCCGTCTAGTCAAGGTTATGGTTTTTCCTGTGGTCATGTATGGATGAGAACCACCTCATGCCAAGAGTTGACTCATTGGAAAAGACTTTGATGCTGGGAGGGATAGGGGGCAGAAGGAGAAGGGGACGACAGAGGATGAGATGGCTGGATGGCATCACTGACTCGATGGATGCGAGTCTGAGTGAACTCCGGGAATTGGTGATGGACAGGGAGGCCTGGTGTGCTGCGATTCATGGGGTTGCAAAGAGTCGGACACGACTGAGTGACTGAACTGACTGACTGACTGACTATGTGCCAAGTCTTATTCTTGGGATGTAGAGTCTAAAAACCTTATAAGGATGCCTTTCTAGAAGTGATGAAAAGATAAAGGAGAGCCCCTCCCTAAGCCCTTACTTTGGTTGATTTTTACCTCAGCTGGTAAAGAATCTGCCTGCAATGTAAGAGACCCGGTTTGATTCCTGGGTCAGGAAGATTCCCTGGAGCAGAGATAGGCTACCCACTCCAGTGTTCTTGGGCTTCCCTGGTGGTTCAGCTGGTAAAGAATCTGCCCACAATGCAGGACACCTGGATGCGATCCCTTGGTTGGGAAGATCCCCTGGAGAAGGGAATGGCTATCCACTCCAGTATTCTGGCCTGGAGAATTCAGGTCGCAAAGAGTCAGGTACGACTGAGTGAATTTCACTTCCCAGCTCTAGAGATATGGGTTCACCGATTGTTAGATATTCTGAACCGTGGTAGGAAAGAGGCAATGATGGGAGAAAAGGTATGTGGTTGAGGAGGTACAAGTCAGAGAGATGGCCAGCCAGAGAGGTTCCAGATTTTCCTAGGAAGTTGTGGGACATGGATCGATCTTTTTCTTCACCCAGGATTGTTTCTATGTTCCCCAGGAGTTGTTGTGGTACTTCTTTTCCTCCCCTTTCTCTTTCTTCCCTTACCCCTCCTCCTTCTCCTCTTCTTTCTTCTCCCCCTTCTCCTTCCCCTCCTCTCTTCTTCCCTTCCCTGTTCCTCTTTCTCGTCTCCTTTTCCTTTGCTTCTTTTTCTTATCCTTCTGCTTCTCCCCCTTCTTCTTCCAGCTAAGAAAACAGACCCAGAAAATATAATCACTTGCCAAATTTCATACATATAGTAAATTTGAGGGCATGATTGGATCCTGACTGATTAAAGGACCTGTCCTTTGCTTGTAGTGTGTAGTTATACGGTGCTTACAACTTCCAAAAGTGTTGGGCTTGCCATAGTTTCTTTATTGGCTCTGTTTTCTTATGAATCAGAACTTCTGTGTTAACCTTGAACTGGTCAACCTCTAGACATTTATAGGAGAGAGAAATAAAAATGGCTTAGTTTATGCCACTGATATTTTGAGTCTCTTTCACAATCAAATCTGTGACTTCCCTGGTGGCTCAGATGGTAAAGTGTCTGTCTATAACTCAGGAGACCCGGGTTCGATCCCTGGGTTGGGAAGATCCCCTGGAGAAGGAAATGGCAATCTACTCCAGGAAAATCCCATGGGCAGAGGAGCCTGGTAGGCTACAGTCCATGGGGTCACAAAGAGTCAGACACGACTGAGTGACTTCACTTTCCTTTTCTTTCTTTCCGCAGTCAAACCTAATTTAAGTCAAAACTAATTTAAGCCCGTTTAGTCACAGAATATTCTATTATTTTATAAATGCATATTCATGAAGAACATACTAGATACCTGGCACTATGCCAGTTTCAGGAGATAGAATGATGAGGAATAATAAACACAAATTCTTTGGAACACCCACTGGGAAATATATTTTTTAAAGCAATTTGTTATTCAAGGTAGTTAGGTCTTTAGTTCATTAAATAACATGTAAATGTGGATTTAAAAAATCATATTAGAAAAATGAAATCTAGGACACTGTGGGAATGAGATAAGGCAATGAAAGGAAATTTCAATGTTGGGGAGCTCTGGATGTTTGAGAAATTGATGAAGGCCAAAGCTAGAAGACAAGGTGGAATAGGATAGTTGATAAAGCCAAATTGCTTCCTTTTTAATTTTACTTGCAGTCTTTGGATCCACTTTCATGGGCTTCCAGTGCCAAATGTGAACTGACCTTTCCCATTCTACCTGGGCAATGTCACCTTTTCTCACTGAGCTTGTCTGACACATTTTGGAATGGAGGAGAAACTCACTTACCCAGTGTTCCTTGACCAGTCAGCCTATGATATTGTTCTAGGAGGCCCTGAGGAATTCATCTTTGCCTGCTAAACAGATGAGATATTCCAGGTTTAAAATAACTTTATGCCACCAGGGTCACTGCAGAAGATGTTCTCAGTTAAGACCTGCCATTCATTCTGAGGTGAAGGTGAAGTCGCTCAGTCGTGTCCGACTCTTTGCGACCCCGTGGACTGTAACCTACTAGGCTTCTCCGTCCATGGGATTTTCCAGGCAGGAATACTGGAGTGGATTGCCATTTCCTTCTCCAGGGGATCTTCCCGACCCAGGGATCGAACCCGGGTCTCCCGCATTGGAGGCAGACGCTTTAACCTCTGATCCACCAGGGAAGCTATCGGTAGCACAGGAATAAAGGCAGATGGGGAGAGAGAAAGCGCTCATTCGCCAACATCTTCATTGCAAAATGCCTACTGTTAGGATACTGTTCAGATGGCTGTAAATTCAGGAGTTCAGTGAAATGGAGTCAGGAAGAGGGTGGGAAGAAGCAACAGGTGAAAACCCACATTTCCTCATGTTCTTTAGGAAGCTGATGTTTACTCAATCAGTCATTCATTCCAAAGATATGTATTGAGTACTATCAGGTGCTGCACAGTGTGGCTGGGATACAAAGATGGAAAAAACAGACATGGTCTCTCCTCTGGTGGGTCTCATCAACAAACAGAATATGAATGTCCAGAGAGAGCCTGGGAGGTTGCAGGAAAAGGGAAACAAAAAGGACATCTTTTTGAGTGTTTCTTGTCCTCTTAATCTCATAAAAACTATGAAGGATACAATTATCATCCTTGGCTCCATTATAAAGGAGTATGTGTGTGCTAAGTTGCTTCAGTCGTGTCTGACTCTTTGTGACCACATAGAACATAGCCCGCCAGGCTCCTCTGTCCATAGGATTCTCCAGATAAGAATACTGGAGTAGATTGTCATGCCATCCACTACGGGATCTTTCCAACCCAGAGATTGAACCCACATCTCCTGAGGCTCCTGCATTGCAGGTGGATTTTTTTTTTTTTTTAACCACTGAGCTATCTGGGAAGCCCATAATAAAGAAGACCAGAACTCAAAAAGTATAGGTAACTACCCAAAATTATTTGCTAACTAGTAAGAAACAGAAACAGAATTTTAACCTGGGTCAATCTGACTGCATTACTTAAACTATTGGTGATTAGATGAATGTCCTGTATCATTTCTTTTCTTTTTTTTGGTTGTGTTGGGTCCTCTTTGTGGCACATGGGCTTCTCTAGCTGTGGCATGCAGTCTTAGTTGCCCCGTGGCATGTGGGATTTTTAGTTTCCTGACCAGAGATCAAATCTGAGTCCCCTGTATTGGCAGGCAGATTCTTAATCACTGGACCACCAAGGAAGTCCCCATGTATCATTTCTTGATTTATTTCCAAGGAGGAGGGTTATCAGGGGCTGGCTTCCTTCTAAAGCCCAGCATAAGCATAAGCCCCATAAACATGCTTGAGGAAATAAAAACTCATTTTAATATTCAACTACAGTGACTATTTGGCTTTCCTGGTAGCTCAGCTAGTGAAGAATCTGCCTGTAATGCAGGAGACCCCAGACTGATTCCTGGGTCAGGAAGATCCACTGGAGAAGGAATAGGCTACCCACTCTAGTGTTCTTGGGCTTCCCTAGTGACTCAGCTGGTAAAGAATCCACCTGCAACATGAGAGACCTGGGTTCGATTCCTGGGTTGGGGAGATCCTTTGGAGAAGGGAATGGCTACCCATTCCAGTATTATGGCCTGGAGAATTCCATGGACTGTATAGTCCATGGTGTCGCAAAGAGTAAGACACAACTGAGTGACTTCCACTTTCACAGTGGATATTATTAAGAGGGTAAATCTGCCACTACATATTTATTTTTTTTAATTTATTTATTTTAATTGGAGGCTAATTACTTTACAATATTGTATTGGTTTTGCCATACATCAACATGAATCTGCCACAGGTGTACACGTGTTCCCCATGCTGAAACCCCCTCCCACCTCTCTCCCTGTACCATTCCTCTGGGCCATCCCAGTGCACCAGCCCCAAGCATCCTGTATCCTGCATCGAACCTAGCCTGGCAATTCGTTTCTTATATGATAGTATACATGTTTAAATGCCATTCTCCCAAATCATCCCACCCACTCATTCTCCCTCAGAATCCAAAAGACTGTTCTATACTCTGTGTCTCTTTTGCTGTCTCACATACAGGGTTATCATTATCATCTTTCTAAATTCCATATGTATGCATTAGTATACTGTATCAGTGTTTTTCTTTCTGGCTTACTTCACTCTGTATAATTGGCTCCAGTTTCATCCACCTCATTAGAACTGATTCAAATGCATTCTTTTTAATGGCTGAGTAATACTCCATTGTGTATATGTACCACAGCTTTCTTATCCATTCATCTGTTGATGGACATCTAGTTTGCTTCCATGTCCTGGCTATTATAAACAGTGCTGCGATGAACATTGGGGTACACGTGTCTCTTTCAATTCTGGTTTCCTCGGTGTGTATGCCCAGCAGTGGGATTGCTGGGTCATAAGGCAGTTCTATTTCTAGTTTTTTAAGGAATCTCCACACTGTTCTCCATAGTGGCTGTACTAGTTTGCATTCCCACCAACAGTGTAAGAGGGTTCCCTTTTCTCCACACCCTCTCCAGCATTTATTGCTTGTAGACTTTTGCATTGCAGCCATTCTGTCTGGTGTGAAGTGGTACCTCATTGTGGTTTTGATTTGCATTTCTCTGATAATGAGTGATGTTGACCATCTTTTCATGTGTTTGTTAGCCATCTGTATGTCTTCTTTGGAGAAATGTCTGTTTAGTTCTTTGGCCCATTTTTTGATTGGGTCATTTATTTTTCTGGAATTGAGCTGCAAGTGTGTATGCCCAGCAGTGGGATTGCTGGGTCATAAGGCAGTTCTATTTGCAGTTTTTTAAGGAATCTCCACACTGTTCTCCATAGTGGCTGTACTAGTTTGCATTCCCACCAACAGTGTAAGAGGGTTCCCTTTTCTCCACACCCTCTCCAGCATTTATTGCTTGTAGACTTTTGGATCGCAGCCATTCTGACTGGTGTGAAATGGTACCTCATTGTGGTCTTGATTTGCATTTCTCTGATAATGAGTGATGTTGAGCATCTTTTCATGTGTTTGTTAGCCATCCGTATGTCTTCTTTGGAGAAATGTCTGTTTAGTTCTTTGGCCCATTTTTGACTGGGTCGTTTACTTTTCTGGAATTGAGCTGCATAAGTTGCTTGTATATTTTTGAGATTAGTGATTGATGCTTTTTAATGTCCACTTGACTTCACATTCCAGGATGTCTGGTTCTAGGTGAGTGATCATACCATTGTGATTATCTGGGTCGTGAAGATCTTTTTTGTACAGTTCTTCTGTATATTCTTGCCACCTCTTCTTAATATCTTCTGCTTCTGTTAGGTCCATACCATTTCTGTCCTTTATCTAGCCCATCTTTGCATGAAATGTTCCCTTGGTATCTCTAATTTTCTTGAAGAGATCTCTCGTCTTTCCCATTCCGTTGTTTTCCTCTATTTCTTTGCATTGACCGCTGTGGAAGGCTTTCTTATCTCTTCTTGCTATTCTTTGGAACTCTGCATTCAGATGCGCATATCTTTCCTTTTCTCCTTTACTTTTCACTTCTCTTCTTTTCACAGCTATTTGTAAGGCCTCTCCAGACACTTCAGTAGGGGAGTGGAAAGGGAGGGCTCTCCCTCTCTCCAGGTCACTGTAGAGTCAGAGCGTAGGCCAGATTGGACAGTCATCCTTCTAGAGGAACACGGCCCTGAACTGGGGTCAGGAGTACCCAAGAGAGTGAAATGTTGCATAAAGTACTCATAGAATCGTCTTTTCTTATAGATCACACCTGCGTGTCCAATGTGCTAGGTGTGTCTCTTGCTTATGACTTCACTCTGTGGAACAAGTTCATGAACTATTTCTGTGTGTTTGTTTGGATGAGCTTGCAAAACATTCATCCCTACATAGAATCATAGCCTGCTTAAATCAGATGAAATAGACTAACATACTGGAGGATAGTAACTCTTTTGCATCTGCTTTGGCAACAGGAAAGCTTGAGTTCAAACCTGACTCTGGCACTTACTGGAAAAAGTGCCAACAAAGTTGGAAAAATCAAACAAACTCCTTCTTTAATCTCATAAGCTTTGTTTTTCAAAACTGCAAAACAGAAATGAAACTGGCCTTTCACCATGCTCTTCTGAGGATTAAATGAAATAGTGTCTACAAAGCACTCAGTACAGTGACTGGCATCTAGTAGGAGCCTCGTTCATGGTAGTTATTGTCGTTGTCAGAGGCAATGCTGTAAGAGGCAGCAGTAGTTGCAGCACTGGTCTGGCACCTACCGCGATGAGGATGCTCAGTTCACTTTTGTTTGCTTTTTTTTTTTT
>SJYT01026003.1:228142-317153 GCA_006410635.1 Cephalophus harveyi
CCTCGGTCGTCCCCTTCTCCTCCTGCCCTCAATCTCTCCCAGCATCAGAGTCTTTTCCAATGAGTCAACTCTTCGCATGAGGTGGCCAAAGTACTGGAGTTTCAGCTTTAGCATCATTCCCTCCAAAGAAATCCCAGGGCTGATCTCCTTCAGAATGGACTGGTTGGATCTCCTTGCAGTCCAAGGGACTCTCAAGAGTCTTCTCCAACACCACAGTTCAAAAGCATCAATTCTTTGGCGCTCAGTCTTCTTCACAGTCCAACTCTCACATCCATACATGACCACAGGAAAAACCATAGCCTTGACTAGATAGACCTTTGTTGGCAAAGTAATGTCTCTGCTTTTGAATATGCTATCTAGGTTGCTCATAACTTTTCTTCCAAGTAGTGTCTTTTAATTTCATGCTGCAATCACCATCTGCAGTGATTTTGGAGCCCCCAAAAATAAAGTCTGATACTGTTTCCACTGTTTCTCCATCTATTTCCCATGGAGTGATGGGACTGGATGTATTAAACTTATACAATGCTACATGCAAAATTTATTTGATTTTTTAAATTGTCAATTTAAATAAAAGTAGAATTTGATAACATAAGGATATATCTGTTATAGAAAATAAATACAGTGTGGAATTTCCATATGGTAGAATATTATGGAATTACTAAAAAAAGATTTTTTTAGTTATATGAAGACATAAACTGTTTTAATGTTGAAAGAGCAGAATACAAAGCTAGATTATTGAAATAGATACCTATAGAGCAAATGTGGAAAGGAAAAGCAGTAATATGTTAATATTGTTTCTGATGGAAATATCATGGATAATGAAAAATGATGGATACCTAATTTTACCTCCTATCAAGTTTGTGCCACAGCTCTTCAGTAAACCTTAATATCACCTCAGCCCATTTATAGATTTACTGTGAAGAATTAGGATATGAACAGTGACTATATCCAGGATAAATAAAAGAGGCAGAACAGCCTTCTCTGAGCTGCACTCTGATTCTTCTCAGAGTTGGTGGTAGAATAATTTTCTAGACTAATCTACAAATTTGAATTCCTAATTCATGATTAATTAATACTACTTATCAATACTGGGAGAGAATTATTTGATATTGCAATACTAAGCTTCATAAAGATACAAGTATATTTTTTTTAATTTTGGAGATGTGAATATAATTAAAGCTACTGTGTATAGCAGTGAAGACCCTGGAGGCAGAAGATTAAGGAACAAATCGGTAGCTAAATAGTTCTTACCTGGATATGACTTGGAATTTACAGATGAAAGGAAGAAAGAAGAGAGGGGAGTAGAAAGGGAAAGATGGGGAATGAATGTAAAGAGCATCCCCAAATTCCTGAAGGACTTTTATGAACAAGAATCTTATCTTTAATTTTAAGTACTTTTGTTGTTCATTCATTCAGTCATGTCCGACTCCTTGTGATCCCATGGACTACAGTACACCAGGCTTCCCTGTCCTTCACCATCTCCTGGAGCTTCCTCAAACTCATGTCCATCGAGTCGGTGATGCATCCAACCATCTCATCCTCTGTCGTCCCCTTCTCCTCCTGCCTTCAATCTTTCCCAGCCATCAGGGTCTTTTCTAATGAGCCATCTCTTCACATCAGATGACCAAAGTATTGGAGTTTCAGCTTCAGCATCAGTCCTTCCAATGAATATTCAGTGTTGATTTCCTTTAGGATTGACTTGTTTGATCTCCTTTCAGTCCAAGGGACTCTCAAGAGTCTTCTCCAACACCACAGTTCAAAAACATCAATTCTTCAATGCTCAGCCTTCATAAAGAAGCTGTCACATCCATACATGACTACTGAAAAAACCATAGCTAAATTGTGATATAAAATATCCTTCCACCTCTCCCCAAATAATGTCTGCTGAGTACAAGGATGTTATATACTGGTTTTGTTTATGTAGGTGTTTGAGAAGTGTGTTGTGTGTGAGAAACACCTGGATGTGTGTCTGAAAGGGGAGTGTGAACATGTGTGTCAGTATGTACCTGTGTATGAGTGTGTGTGAGAAAGAGAGTGAATGTGGTCCAAGCAGGAAAGAGATGGAGAGGGATGAGCTTGTGTATCTATTTGTGTGTGTGTGTGTGTGTGTGTATGTGTGTGTGAGTATATATGAGAGAGTAAATATTTGTTTGAACTCCGGGAGTTGGTGATGGACAGGGAAGCCTGGTGTGCTGCGATTCATGGGGTCGCAAAGAGTCGGACACGACTGAGCGACTGAACTGAGATATTTGTTAGAAGGGGGAGAGGGTAAATGCGTGTGTGTGTGTGTGTGTGTGTGTGTGAATGTATGTGAATAACAGAATATGTCTGAGAGAGAGGGATGTGCATGTGTGTGAGACAGCAAGCTAAAGGATCGTAATGAGACAGCACACTAAAGGATCTGTCTGGTTAACTCTTCTGCTGGTTCCAAGGAGCCCAGAGGAACACTGTGTACGGAGTGACAGGGAGACATAACCCAGAACTATTCAGCAGAAACGGGTTGAGAAGGAGCCAGAGGAGACTTTGTGCCCTGACCACCTGTTCATAAGCCCACGTCCCAAACTCATACTCACCCCTCTCAAACCATGAGTTTGAAAAACTTGAACATGAGGCCATTCTCCTTTCCACAAGCCACAGAAGTGGCATTTGGGCTAAACTCTGAACCTTGAGTAATTGAGGACTCTGGCTGTAGTCAGCGTTGAGCACAGAGATGAATCTATACAGTTTTCAGCCCAATAAAATGATTTTCTGTGCCTAGAAGGGACTCTACAGCAAAGGTCATGGTAGAATATGGGACAGGCATCCTCACACGTGCCTACAGTTCAGGGGATTGTCAGTCGTGAAGGCCAAGCAACCCTACAAACTAGACCCCAGGGATGAACTGAACGAAGCAGGTCAGCCAGTGACCACGTCTTGCACCCTGCTAGCTAATACCACTGTCTCACTGAGTTCTTCAATTGCTTGAAACACCTGGTGAGATGGGAGAGACCCAAATACTTAGGTCGATCATGCTTGACGGATTAGTAAAGCAATCAAGTCCCTGCAGTGAAGATTTTGTGAGAATACTTGGACCTTAATCGATGTGCATTCTATTCTGAAGTGCTTTAACAAAAGCACCGTCTGGAGCACTGATTCTCCTTAAATAGCCCATGGAGGTGAGAGGTTCCCATTCAAACAGAGTGGTTGAGAGGGTGACTTTTGGTAAAAAACAGATCTCAGCCACCACGTTTTAGCTTGGGACTATTGCGATGTTAATCCAGCCAACCTCCCAAGTCTTCTTCAATAACTTGTGATCAACACTACTATTTTGCCACGGTTGTCGTAGGCTTCCCTGGTGGCTCAGATGGCACAGAGTCTGCTGACAGTGCTGGAGACCTGGGTTCCATCCCTGGGTGGGGAAGATGCCCTGGAGAAGGAAATAGCCACCCAATCCAGTATTCTTGTCTGGAGAATTCCATGAACAGAGAAGACTTGCAGGCTACAGTCTCTGGGGTCGCATAGAGTCGGACTCGATGGAGCGACTGACACATTCACTTTTGTAAGATAATATACATAATGTGCTTCAGACAGTGTTTTAAGACAACTGTAACAATACTGGCTATCATTATTAGCATCAACGCTAAGTAAAAACATTCTGGGAGATCCAGTCATTGTTTCATAGCAGACACCTGTCCCCCAGGCTAGAAACATCACTGTAGCCAGAACTCACTGCCATCCACTTGTGATTTGTTTTCTTGTTTTCCCTTGATAAGTTTTGACTGAGCCAATGAGAAGGCCAGTGGCAGTGTTCAGCTTTGTCACTCAAAGGTAAAAATCATATCACTGTCCTCCTTCCTTGTTCTTATAATCACCTTCACCTCATCCAAACCAATCAGCAATAGAAAACAATTTGGATTCAGGTGAGGAAATGGGAACTTCGGGACTGCAGTTCAGTTTCTACTGAAGCTGATTTGCCCTTGCTCTTTAGCACTGATAAGGAGACAGGAATACAATCAGATACTAGGTTGGGAGGGAGTGAAAGACAATGGAACCCAAGTTTGTAACACAACTAGATGCCCTGTGCTGATATGGGCTCAGGGCCAGTGTCTGGCAGCTGGACAGTAAAGACTGAAAAAAACAGAGAGGAAGAGAAAGAAAAACAAAGCCTGAACCACTCACCACGCAGTCATTGGACACAAGGAAGCTTACCCCTGGCACCTGGCCTTTGAGGTAAGGCTCCTTCTTCTCCCAAGAGCATAATAGCTCCATTGTTCAACTCGTGAGGAGCGCAGGCATGCAATCAGAGAGGGAGAGAGTCAGACCCAGAGCATGAAAAGAAGGTAAGTATGGCCTTTGATGTGCTTCCAGGCCCGGGTTGGGCACCCGGGCTGTGAGAAAGAGGCATGTCAGCAATCTTTGTCTTCTCACCTGGGAAGACACTTCTAACATTGCAAATCCTCGCCTTTATCTGCCCCCAGCGCATTAAATCAACTGGGCATGGCTGTCATCAGTTGGGGCGCGAAAGCAAAGCACACACTCGGGTTTGACTTCATCGACACGCCTCACTAGCAAGAGCAAGATCAGATAACTTGGGGCCGAGAGAAGGCAGGCCGTATAGCTATAGTGAGATGTTTCTTACCTTGGCTTGTTAGATGTTTTCCCAGACAAATTCTGTTGGTGTAAGTGAAACACTACTGAAGTTCAAGAACACTTTCAGATGCAGAGGATGCCAAGGACCCTGGGCTCAAAGGCCTGAGTTCCAACAAGCAGCAACATTCATTCTACTTATTACAAACATTACAGTGAGCCCCCAGGCACGCAGGACTTGGATGTTTTATTAACACTTATCAACTGTTATCAGACGTCAATAGCTCCGGTTCCTGTTCTCCAGGTGTCTATAACTTTAGGCCTCCGATTCTTGATGTCAAATATGTCCAATCATTTCTAGAACATGTCTACTTTAAAACTTTTAGCTATAAGGATTAGGATTAGATTAGGATTCTAGCTCTACAGGATTAGGATTATACCCAGCTAGATTAGGATTCTAGCTATTACTGATTAGGATTCTGTACTTATGGGTACAAACAAGAAAACAAATCACAGCTTCCCTGGTGGCTCATAGGGTAAAGCGTCCGCTTGCAATTCAGGAGACCTGGGTTCGATCCCTGGGTCGGAAAGATCCCCTGGAGAAGGAAATGGCAACCCACTCCAGTACTCTTGCCTGGAAAATCCCATGGACAGAGAAGCCTGGTAGGCTACAGTCCTTGGAGTCTCAAAGAGTCGGACAAGACTGAGCGACTTCACTTCACTTGTTGGTTTAAGGCCACAAGCCTTTAATAAGAAGCTTTCTGTCAAAAGGGCTTCCCTGGTGGCTCAGCTGGTAAGGAATCCGCCCGCAATGAGGGAGACCTGGGTTCGATCCCTGGGTTGGGAAGATCCCCTTGGAGAGGGGAAAGGCTCCCCTCTCCAGTATTCTGGTCTGGAGAATTCCATGCCATGGGGTCCTAATGAGTCAGATGCGGCTGAACAACTTTCATTTCTGTTAAAAAAAAAAAAAGTATAGGAGCGATTGAATTATAAGGACTAAGCCATTAACCTTTAGCCACTGGCAATCTCCTTGATATCCTCTTCACCCACATTACTGCCCTGTGCTACCCAGAAATTTATTAAGTGGGATCTTCCTAAGGCAGCAAGACACTGCTGGTCTCTTGAGCCTCGTAAAGGCTGCTGCCCTCCCGTTTCTTCAGATTCTGTCACCATGGAGATGGACTTTCGCCTTGCTGCTACTGGCCAAAGCTTACTCTGACAACATAAGGCTAATATATATATATATATTAAATTGTATTTATTATTTATTTTGGCTGTGCCGGGTTCTTTTTATTGCTGCGCAGGCGTTTTCCTAGGTGCCGCGAGCAGAGGCTGCTCTAGTTGCGGTGCGCCGGCTTCTCACAGCGGCGGTTTTTCTGGTTGTGGAGCAGGGCTCGTGGGCTCGTGGGCTCAGTGTTTGCAGTTTCTCGGCTCTAGAGCACAGGCTCAATATTTGTGGCGAGCTTAGTTGCTCGGCAGCATGTGGGATCTTCCCGGACAGGAATCAAACCCGTGTCTCCTGCGTGGGCAGGCCGATTCGATACTACTGAGCCACCAGGGAAACACGGGCTAATATATTTAACTGATGCCATACAGTATATCCTCCATAGCTCAGTCGGTAAAGAATCTGCCTGCAATTCAGGAGACCCGGGTTCGATCCCTGGGTCGGGAAGATCCCCTGGAGAAGGAAGTGGCAATCCACTGCAGTATTCTTGCCTGGAAAATCCCATGCACAGAGGAGCTTGGTGGGTTTCAGTCCCTGGGGTCGCAAGAGTCAGACACGACTTAGCGACTAAATCACCATCACAGTGTATCCTTCCTCACACTTCTGCATGCCTGCTAAGTCGCTTCAGTTGTGTCTGACTCTGTGACCCCCGTGGACTATAGCCCTCCAGGCTCCTCTGTCCATACGGATTCTCCAGGCAAGAATAGTGGAGTGGATGGCCATCCCCTCCTCCAGAGGATCTTCCACCCCAGGGACAGAACTCACATCTCTTATGTCTCCTGCATTGGCACATGGGTTCTTTACCACTAGTGCCGCCTGGGAAGCCCTCCTCATACCTCTAATTCTCTATAAGTTCTTAATTTTGTGCACATGTACTATTTTAATAATTGAAAAATATGAGTTATTTTTAATACTCAGTTCTAGTGTCAAGTTGCATGGAAACTAATAGAAAAAAACATAATGAAAAGAAATCCTACAGTTGTTTCCAATGTATATTTGTAGGAATGTAGTTTCAAGCCACAAAGCTGTGTCCCATATCTGATTCTGTGAGCCTCAGTTTTCTTATTTGAAAATGGCAGCAGTAAGGACCTACCTCTCAATCTTCTTGTGGATTTCATAAAAGCATCTAGTTTACGAGTCTGTCATGATGTCAGTTTCCAGCCTTCTTTCTCCCCTCACATCTCTCATGACTTTTAGATAAATGTCCATGAATGCAAGAGAAAATATAGAACCAGTCTGAAGGTGATGTTATCTGAATCCAATTTAAAAAATTGGATCATGTGGAAAATAGCTTCTGAATTGGCTCCCAGTGATCTCTGCCTTCTAGTATTTACATCCTTCTGTAATTCTCTCCCCTTGAGTGTGAGCTGGACCTAGGAACTTGTTTCTAATGAAGGGAATACAGCCACAGTGATAAGAAGTCACTCTGAGAATAGGTTATAAAAAGGCTGTGGCTTCCACCTTGTCTTCTCTCTCTTGCTCCTTCTGATGGGAGCCAACTTCCACCTTATGAACTGCTAGATGGAAGATTAACTGAGGGTGTCCTGCCCCAACCATGTGAGTGAGCTTGTAAGGGCATCCTTCCCTTATTTGAACCTTCAGATTACTGTAGCCTCAACTGGTACTTGATAACACCCTTAGAGGAGACTCTGAGCCAAAGACACCCACCTGAGCTGCTCCCAAACTCCCAACTTACAGAAACTCTGAGATAAGAAACACTGTTTGTTTTTTTTTAAGATACTCAGTTTTGGTGTAATTTTTATGTAGTGGTAGAAACCTAGTGTGAACCAATATATTCTCTGTCTTAAACATTCATTCATTTTCTACTGAAGCACAGTTAAATCTGCCATATTGTGTTAGTTTCAAGTGTACAGCAAAGCAGTTCAGCTCCTTTTTCAGATTCTTTTACATTATGGATTATTACACGAGCGTGAATTTAGTTCCCTGTGCTATACAGTAGGTCCTTGTTGTTTGCCCATTTTATAAACAGTAGTGTGTACCTGTTAATCCCAAACTCAACATATATTTATTAATGAGATAGTTTGCATTCTTTTTTTTCCATACTGGGTCTTTGAAATCTGTTGTATATTTCATGCTTCCAGCACAACTCAATTCTGACGAGTTATATTTCAAGTTGTCAACAGACTCATGTGGCTGGAGGTTTGTTACGCCCCTGAGCAGTGCTACAGACCAGTATATTTTCCTATACTTTTTCTCTACTGTTGTTACTTGAACCCTTCCAGGTGGCCATGACTAACATTCATACTCCTTTTAGTTAAGCACAAACACACTCTTCCAGAAAAGTTTGTGTCCTCTTCCTAATAGCCTGTCACTCCTATTAACTCCTATATGCTATAGAGGCCCAGCTAGGCACTATATACTGATGGGGAGGGATGATGTTTTTGTTCCATCAATACCCTACGCTTGTCCTCAAATCTCCCCTTAATAGAACCAAGGTCCCTGTGAAGGTGTCTCAGAAACTGCGCCTTTCCTCACGGGGAGGTTGTGTGCGTGGTGATCGAGTAGGGAGGCCACATCATCAGGCCGTGATGGCTTCTAGGAGGTGCCAGGCAGGCTGAGAAGGGCTGAGGTGCTGAATAACCAAAACCTAAAGCACAGGGTCAAGAGAGACATGGAAAATGACAGCAAACTGGGACAGCTGGCGAATTGCTTTGCCAGCCAAAATGTGTGCCAAAGCCCACAGATATTTTTAAATCTCTCCCATGCCTGCAACTGGGAGGGGAAAAAAAGGAACAGTGTAGTTGACAAAGACCTATTGTCTGCATGGTCAAATATTTTATTCTTATTCAAATAATAATACTAATTGTAAGCAGTTACCCAAAAGAGGGGGTCCAACTAGAACAGATTCCAGTGAGCGGTTTGGGTTTTTATTGAATTAAAAACAATAAAAACACACATCTAGCTCATTTCATTGTCGCCTTTAAATCACACAGTAACACTATCCATGTGTTGAAGTCACAAGAGATGAAATTGCCAATTATTTATTCACCACATAATCCAAGTAAATAAAAAGAAAATTTTTTAGTTCCAATCTTTTGGTTAACTGTTTTAAAGGATCGACACAATAACATACAGAACCCCAGAGTTTGCTGATTTGGTTGTTGCTGTCACTTTGCCGCTAAGCATGAGTGTTTTCTTACTATGCTCTCTTGTAATAGCCACCCAGGGAGGTCTGAGAGCGCATCCTCCCCCAATTTTCTCATAACTTGTGGCTTTTTTTTTTAATCTCCATGTCTGAGCAGAGAACAGAATTGGGATGTAAGAAAAAATTATGTGCAGGAAAATATTTCCCATCACTATTCCTACAATGTCATTACATTTAATTGATCAGCAGAAAGAACATAAGAATTGCTCTTATGCCTTCACCAAAGAGAGACAAGCAAGGAATAAATAAGGGCTCTATTTCCTAGGTGACCTTGGAAAACAGAACTAGACTGAAAAAGTCAAAACTCCTCTACTGCATGGGGCCCAAGTCCAGCGAAAGAAAAAAATGAAAGCATTCACCACTAGGTGGGTAAAGAGAGGAAAATAAAGCACCCCTGGGGATGAGTTAAATGGAATAAACCACCAACAAATATTAACCCATCAGCCAAAGTGTGCCTCATTTTTGATCAGTTTCCTGATACTGTCTGGGGTATTGAAATAGCCCCCAGAAGGGACAAGTTGGCCTGTCCATGGCCGGGCTGCTTTCAGAACCCTGGATCTTGAGAACTCGGCTATGGCTAATGGATGTCCACAACAGGTGTCCCATCAGAATGTAGACTGACCTGGCTCCCCATCTTCCACTTCATTGCCCATGGAGCAGGTATGTTCTCAATAGATGCCTGTGGAATGAGTGAATAAATGTAATGAAGGCAGCTTTTGGTCTAACTGTAAAAGGAATTCCTACTCAGGAAGCATAAAAATATATATATATTTAAAAATCTATAGGGAGGTAAATACAGTATCTTTTAGGGTTTTTTTTTTTAATTTTTTTGAATTAATTTTTATTGGAGTATAGTTGCTTTACAGTGTTGTGTTAGTTACTAGCATACAGCAAAATGAATCAGTCGTACGTATACATGTATCCTCTCCCTTTTGAATTTCCTTCCCATTCAGGTCACGACAGTGCATTCCATAGAGTTCCTTGTGCTGCACAGTATATTCTCATTGGCTACTTATTTTATACAGAGTATCAGTGGAGCATATGTGTTCATTCCAATCTCCCAGTTCCTTTCACCCAACCCGCTTTCCCCCTTGGTATCCATATATTTGTTCTCTATGTCTGCGTCTATCTCTTGCAAATAAGATTATTTATCCCATTTTTCTAGGTTTCACATATATGTTCAGTTCAGTTCAGTCGCTCAGTCGTGTCCGACTCCTTGCGACTCCATGAATCACAGCACGCCAGGCCTCCCTGTCCATCACCATCTCCCAGAGTTCACTCAGACTCACGTCCATCAAGTCTGTGATGCCATCCAGCCATCTCATCCTCTGTTTTCCCCTTCTCCTCCTGCCCCCAATCCCCCCCAGCATCAGAGTCTTTTCCAATGAGTCAACTCTTCGCATGAGGTGGCCAAAAGTACTGGAGTTTCAGCTTTAGCATTATTCCTTCCAAAGAAATCCCAGGGCTGATCTCCTTCAGAATGGTTGGATCTCCTTGCAGTCCAAGGGACTCTCAAGAGTCTTCTCCAACACCACACTTCAAAAGCATCAATTCTTCGGCACTCAGCCTTCTTCACAGTCCAACTCTCACATCCATGCATGACCACAGGAAAAACCATAGCCTTGACTAGACGGACCTTAGTTGGCTAAGTAATGTCTCTGTTTTTGAATATGCTATCTAGGTTGGTTTATTGACTATGCCAAAGCCTTTGACTGTGTGGATCACAATAAACTGTGGAAAATTCCTTAAGAGATGGGAATACCAGACCACCTGAACTGCCTCTTGAGAAATCTGTATGCAGGTCAGGAAGCAACAGTTAGAACTGGACATGGAACAACAGACTGGTTCCAAATAGGAAAAGGAGTCCGTCAAGGCTGTATATTGTCACCCTGCTTATTTAACTTATATTCAGAGTACATCATGAGAAATGCTGGACTAGAAGAAACACAAGCTGGAATCAAGATTGCCAGGAGAAATATCAATAACCTCAGATATGCAGATGACATCACCCTTATGGCAGAAAGTGAAGAGGAGCTAAAAAGCCTCTTGGTGAAAGTGAAAGAGGAGAGTGAAAAAGTTGGCCTAAGGCTCAACATTCAGAAAACGAAGATCATGGCATCTGGTCCCATCACTTCATGGGAAATAGATGGGGAAACAGTGGAAACAGTGTCAGACTTTATTTTGGGAGGCTCCAAAATCACTGCAAATGGTGACTGCAGCCATGAAATTAAAAGACGCTTACTCCTTGGAAGAAAAGTTATGACCACATGTATGTTAATATATGATATTTGTTTTTAAATTGCTGACTCCTCTCTGTGTGACTCCTTGTGAGCCAATCCCCAGAATCACCTCAGGAACTTGGTCAGGTGATGGGACATGTCTGCCATTCCTCTGCCATAATATCTTTCCTCACTACAAACTCAACTTCTTTCTAGGCTGTCTGTTTTCTTAGCCTTCCCCCATGTTGTTTGCTTATCCTGCAGATAACATGGTTATCCACATGTAAAAAATATGTCTAGTCTCCAAAATTGTGTGTGTGTGTGTAAAGTTCTACATGCCTGTGTGGCTATTCACAGGAACTTTGTTGTGAAGAAAGTGCTAGAAGAATATTCTAATTCTAGAATCTTCTAGAAGAAAACGCTAGAAGAAGATTCTGATTCTAGAATCTTCTAGAAGAAAACACTGGAAGAAGATTCTGATTCTAGAATCTTCTGAAAGAAAGTGCTAGAAGAAGATTCTGATTTCACCAGTTAGAAAGGCATCTAGGAACCCCAACTTTAACATATGTCCAGAATTTCACATAGTAAAACCATGGCAATATAGGAATAAAATTTGGCATTAAAATTATTTAAAAATCTTTCTGTATATTATTAGGAAGAATGATGTCGTCAGACATATTTCTTAAATCAATGCACTATAAGTCTGAAGTGAGGTCAACTCATTCAACAATTGACACGTGGAAATACAAAGGATGAAGTGGAAGAGCAGAGGGTTCCGTATTTGTCATATTTCTATTAATACTCCAGCTACATGTAACTATTCCACGTCACACGTGTCATCTTCTCCAGGAGTGAATTTGAGGGTGGAGATGTGGAAAGAAAATACAAACTTGGTTCTCAAGTCTCTGAGGTGATTACTTCCTATCCCATCATGACAAATTCATCATTCATTTCTAAATCTAGAGAGAAAAGCAGGGCTATGCAATGTGTTGGAAATAAGGTGACTAATACAGTTTCTTACAAGAAAAACATTTATGTGTCATTATATCAGAAAACACAGACACTGAGTCAAGGAATTTTTTCAAGGCATCTGTTTGGCATCCTCATTACTAAATATTAAATATTATATTACAATATAATAACCCATAATAAAAAACTTAAAATTAAGTGTTAGTTCTGGATTAATTGGATGATGAATTCATTATGTTTAAATAATAGTGTATAATGTCAAAGAGATGATTTGGGGGGAATGGGTCTCCAAACAGCTGTATATATGCTCACATATTTGGGTGCATCCGTATACAATATCAATAATGTTGAATATATACTACGCACTGATTTTTTTATATTAAAGGAGCACTGAGGGTACCTATGTCTACATTTGCATCTATAACTACATTGTTTGCGTGCTAAGTCACTTCAGTTATATCCAACTCTTTGTGACCCCATGGACTGTAGCCCGCCAGGCTCCTCTGTCCGTGGGATTCTGCAGGCAAGAATACTGGAGTGGGTTGCCACTGCCTTCTCCAGGGATCTTCCCGACTCAGGGGTGGAACCACCGTCTCTTGTGTCTCTTGCATCGCCAGGTGGGTTCTTTACCACTAGTGAAATCTGGGAGTTTCTACATCTATACCTACATCCTCCGTTCTCTCATCTGGGGTCCTATGACATCCCGTCTGTACCATTATCTTCGCTTTCACAAAAAAGTTCTGTTGTACCACAACTTCCTTTTGAAAATAGTTGTCTTGGTCCAGTGCTGACCCAGCTGAACAGTCACCCCAACAGCAGCCCAAGGAGGCTCATCAAGAACAGAGTGCACTGGAAAATCAATTGGAACAGCTTTGTCCAGTCACTATGTTGAGACTCCCTTCAAGATCCGTGTCACAGTGGGTGACCTCTTCTGTAAAGATCTTCTCTTTGAATGTTTCAATCCTACTTCTTGTCACAGATGTCTAAGACTTTGTCAAAAGCCATGAGCCATGAAATCTATCTATATCACCTCTTCTCTTGTTCCTCATGTGTACGTTTTACTGTGGTGGAAAAAATAAAACTAATTGTCATCAGTGGAATTTATCTCCCATTATTAAGTACTTCCTCAAGGTGTTAAGATGTTCAGTCGCTCTCGTGTCTCTTTTCCACCCATGGACTTCAGCATGCCATGGACTTCCCTGACCATCACTGTCTTTCAGAGCTTGCTCAAACTCATGTCGACTGATTTGGTGATGCCATCCAACCATCTCATCCTCTGTCACCCCCTTCTCCTCCTGCCATAAATCTTTCCCAGCATCGGGGTCTTTTCTAATGAGTTGGCTCTTCGCATCAGGTGGTCAAAGCATTGGAGCTTCTGCTTCAGCATCAGTCCTTCCAGTGAATATTCAGGATCGATTTCCTTTAGGATTGACTGGTTTGATTTCCTTGCTGTCCTAGGGACCCTGGAGAGTCTTCTCCAGCACTGCAGTTTGAAAGCATCTTCAGTGCTCAGCCTTCTTTATGATCTACCTCTCACATCTAAACACATACCAAAACCAATCTCCTAGCAAATAAAAATAATTAATGCCTCATTTTAAAAAAATGTCCTTGAAGGCAAGAACTATGGTTTTTTCAGGGTTGAGTTCCCAGTACCTGTAATCTAATAAGTGTCAATCACATGTTTAGAAAAGAAACAAAGGGTAATTTTAGTTTTAGCAATGATCAAAATTTTATTTCATCTAAGATTCAGGATTTTGAAGGATGGCCTCATGGTATCAAAGTTTTAAACTGTTTATACTAAGAATAACATGGGCTTCCCTGGTGGCTCAGTGGACAAGAACCCGCCTGCCAATGCAGGAGATGTGTCTTCTCCAAGGAAGACAGATCCTTGGAAAAGGAAATGACAACCCACTCCAGTATTCTTGCCTGGGAAATCCCAGGGACAGAGGAGCCTGGAGAGCTATATTCCATGGGATTGCAAAAGAGCTGGGCATGACTTAGTGACTAAACAACGATAACAACTAAGAATAATATACTCTAGCTCTTCCTGATATTTTTTTTTAATTCCCAAGGGAAACATTTTCCTTTCCACTAGCAATTCCTTATTTAATTCGTAGTTTATTATAATAAGCTTTCTCTAGTCATCAATTGCTAGACAGCAAACTATCCTATAGCTCAGTAGCTTCAACCAAAGATTTTGTTTTCTCTGCAGTTTGGGGGAGTCAAGAATTTGTGGAGGTCTTGACTGGATGACCCGTCTCTGCTTTTTGTGGCTTCAGCTGCAGAGTGACTGGGCTGGAGAAACCACTTCCAGGATGTCCTCTGCACTCACACATTGGGCTTCTCGGTGCGGATCCCTCTCCTTCTCCCTCTCTGTCTCTCTCTCAGGCTCTCTCTGTGTGACATCTCATTTTCCAGAGCCTCCCTTGGCTTGTGGTTTGGGTTCCTCCCGGAATACAGGGCAGCCTCAGTCTCTGTTTCCCTCTTTCTATATGATGTGTCGGGGTTCTAAGAGCAAGTTTTCTGAGAGACCAAGGGGAAAAGGCAAGACTTTTGTAACCTAACCTTACATGAGAAGGACAGCATGTCACTTACCCCATACTCCCTTGGCCAAACAAATCATAGAGACCCACCCCTCCTCCCCCCGCCACAGATTTAAGGGTTGGGGTCCTAACACGCTCCACAGGAGTTTTGAGAATTTCTGGCTGTTTTTACCTGCCACAAGACTCACAGGGAAGACATGGGAATGAGTCCCTCTCTTTGAAAACATGAGACTAGGCTTCCCCGGTGGTCCAGTAGTTAAGAATCTGCCTTGCAGTGCAAGGGACACCAGTTCGATCCCCATTCTGGGAAGATCCCACATGCTTTGGAGCAACAGAGCCTGTGCACCACAACTGTGGAGTCTTCCCTACAGAGCCTAGGAGCCGCAGCTACTGAGTCCACACACGCTATAGCCTGTGCTTCACAGCAAGAGAAACCACTAAAATGACAAACCCATGTACCGCAACCAAGAGTAACCCCTGCTCGCCGTAATGAGAGAAAGCCCATGTGAAGCAACAAAGACCCACTACAGCCAAAAAATAAAAGAAATAAGTAAATTTTAAAAGAAACAAAACCCACAAGACGATGTTTCGTGAAGCAGGGTTGGACTCAGAGCAGAGGCTCCATGTATTTTTTGTGAATCGATTGAATCGATGATTTAATTAAGGAAGGGAGTACCAATTCTGTTTTCAGTGCTTCAGTATGCCTGCTATTAATAGTCTTTCTTTTAAATAGGTAAATAGATTTAATCATGCCAGGATAAATATTATGCCCTGTATACTTAATGCAATCCCCCTCTGGGTGGAAAAATGCAGTATTATGAATATATTTAACTGTGGCCCAAAATTTTCATACTAAACACATGGAGTTTGTGCTGGAAAAGTGAATAGCGGTTACTTTTTATAGAATCTGTTTTTGTTTAAGTATCTACCCTATAGTACAGTTATAAATTTGAAACTGGGGGATATTATTAATTTGAAGATGAAACCAACCAAAATCTGATTATAGCCAAAATCAGAATAAAGTTAAAGGATAGATGAATAGCTGTCTGTATCAAACTAATCTCTAAATACTTTATTAAATCCTCAATGATTTTTATGAAACATTTCTTCCCTAGATTTTATTTTTCCTTATCATGCAAAAGAATCATACATTTATGATTCATTTCCACTTTACTGAGCAAAATGCTGTTTTGTAGCAATTTACTTGATATTCATACAACTTCTGAGTCAATTCCGTTTTCTTAAAAACAGGGAGTTGACTTTAGCCAAGAATAAATGAACTTGAACATAAAGTTTTAAATGTGGCTTAAAGGATGGAATCCTCCATTCTCAGGCCCAGTCTGATGTTGGCAAGACCCTTCTCCTAAGCAGACTATGAAATAATAATGATGCCCTTTAGCAATTTAAGCTTTGGGTTCAAAAAAAAAAAAACACTGAATGTGTTATTAAATTTCACTCAACAGCAGGACCTTATTTTTATCTTTAGCAAATATCCTGGGACATGTTTAAGTACCAGAGACAAACTGGTACATTACAGATTTTAACTGTGGAATGATGAGCAAATCAATATTTCAAGGTATAACAGGAACAGATTCTACGAAATGAATACAAATCTGATATTGCATTGGCCAACTTCCAACGGAGACACAAAAAATTGAGAAGTAAAGTGAAATAATAAATGATATAATAAAGCTTTTGAGATGCAAGCCTGAAAAATTTGAGGCTTACTAATTTAAAACATAAGACAAAAACCTAATTTTAGCATGTTAATATTTAGAGCTCTTTTGTTACCTGTTTCTTAAAGGAATAGTAGCCTGTAGCAGCTTATAAATGCTTGCATGGCTCGATCTAGAATCTGTTGTTCTAGCAGATCAAAGGATCCATGAGTGATTTTCAGATATTAACCAAACCCCTTCTGGATGCTGGAAGATATTTTTTCAAAGTGGATTCTTACACCCTCCTTTGAAACTTTCAAATGGACTTCTTTAATCCATTAAGGCAACAGCATTTTCATTTTTGCATTTTACTTAATGCAAAGTCAATTTCAAGGAAATTCAATTGTATAACCTATTATTTATTAGCTCTAAGGCAGCCCAGGTCTAAACTAGAAACATATATACATATATATCCTTCAAATAATCTCATTCTAGAGTCACTATATGCTTGAATTATGGTGTTTGAATAATGGATAATTTAAATTTGGCTCTGGGAAATATATTGGACTAGAAAAGAGTAAGTTTGAAAAAATATGCATGTGGCTATAAACCTAAGCATGCATTCCTCCCACAGTTACTCTAGATCTGGGATAGAGAAAGGAATGAAAGCCTAAAGAGGAGGGGTCTACCTGTTGTCTGTGTGCTGTTTCTAATCCAGGTAAGCTCCTCCAGGTACCTATCAGTCAGTTCAGTCACTCAGTCGTGTCTGACTCTTTGTGACCCCATGAACCGCAGCACACCAGGCCTCCCTGTCCATCACCAACTCCTGGAGTCCACCTAAACCCATGTCCATTGAGTCAGTGATGCCATCCAACCATCTCATCTTCTGTTGTCCCCTTCTCCTCCTGCCCCTCAATCTTTCCCAGCATCAGGGTCTTTTCAAATGAGTCAGCTCTTCGCATCAGGTGGCCAAAGTATTGAAGTTTCAGCTTCAACATCAGTCCTTCCAATGAACACCCAGGACTGATCTCCTTTAGGATGGCCAGGTAACTATAGGCAATTGAAATCTAGCTCATTATTTAGTTGCTGAGTCTTTTATTCAGTATCAACATATCTCTTCCATTTACCTAAAATACAGTGTTAGGTGATTTTGGCAGAGAACATTGCTATTCATGAAATATTATAACTTCTCCATATTTCCCTTTTGCTTGAAGGTCAGGCAAAAGAGAAATAACCCCTTGTGCTCTGGAGCTCTGAAAATTCTATGTGCTTCCTCCATCCCTAATTTCTCTGCCAGAGAGACTCAGAAGCTTTATTATTTTCCACTGCTGCTATGACAGGTTATCACAAACTGGTGTCTGAAACAACTCAAACTTATTATCTTACAGTTCTGGAGGCCAGAAGTCCAATCTGAATCTCCCTGAGCTAAAAATCAAGGTGTTAATAGGGCTGAGCTCCTTCTGGATGGACCTGGAAGAATGTTTCCTTGAGTCTTCCAGCTTCTAGAAGATACCTGCCTTCCTTTGCTCAGAGCCCCTTGTTCTGTCTTCAGAGCCAGTCGTGGTGGATCAAAGGTTTTTCACAACACTTCTCTCCAACTCACATCCTGTAGTCACATCTCTTTTTGACTCAGTTGTGAAACATTCTGTTTGTCAGGATCTGAGACTGGGCCCAGTCAGATAATCCAGAGTGCCTCAAATGGTAAAGAACCTGCCTGTGATGCAGGAGACCAGGGTTCAATCCCTAGGTCATGAAGATCCCCTGGTGGAGGGCCTGGCAACCCACTCCAGCATTCTTGCCTGGAGAATTCCATGGACAGAGGAGCCTGGCAGGCTTCAGTCCATGGGGTCACAAACAGTCAGACATCTACCAAATCCATTTTTTAGTGTCAGGTAACAAGTATAGGATCTAGGAATTAGGGCGTGGACATTTTGGCGGCCCTAATCCTAACACTATGAAGTCATATGTAGAGATATTAGTACGCAAGTTGAAGGAAGTCTGTATCTTTCATTTATAAGATGGAAAAAAGATGTTAATTACCCACATAGAACTTTGAATGACAGGATGTGAACGTTTTTGGTATACCAGTGGGATGTGAGTGCTTTGCTGTGTGGCTACTAGCATTAATCATACCGACTAACATGGCAACGGTTAACAATTTGTGAATTTATTCATTTTTTTTTCCTAGCTACATAATCTGGGTTTTCCATTCAGACAAATAATTGATTTGCATTTATAGTAAAAAAAAATTATCCATAGATTATCCAAAGGTAATTATCCAAAGATAAATTATCCAGAATTATCTAAAGATAAGATAACTTGTGGATATTAATATTTAATAAAGAGCCTAAAATAATACATGTTAAATATAACTGAATGAAAAATAAATGAAAACAATGAAAACCATGACAACTGAGATACTTGGATCTATTTTGAACAACTCTTTACGTAAAGAGAATTATCTTGGTCAAAGGCTGTTGTTCTATCCTGGGTTAGGCTAAAAAGGTCAGAACTTCTATGGGGTGAAAAGTAAAGTGAATATGTTAGTTTCTTAGTCATGTCCGACTCTTTCTGATCCCATGGACTGTAGCCCACCAGGCCCCTCTGTCCATGGGATTCTCCAGGCAAGAATACTGGAGTGGGTTGCCATTGCCTTCTCCAGGGGATCTTCCCAACCCAGGGATTGAACCTGAGTCTCCTGCATTGCAGGCGGATTCTTCACCAACTGAACCACTAGGAAAGCCCCTTTGTATTTAAACACACTTCATATTGGTTCTATTTCTCTGGAAAATCCTGACTAATGGAGAGTAAATCAAAGTTGAGCTTAGTTTAAAATTCAACCTTGGTGAATTGGTAAAGTTTGAAAGATCTGAAAGATAACTGTGTAATCATTTAATCTTTGTGGGAGATAACTGTATTCAGGAATATACCTTTGATCAATCTTCATTCAATTACTCTAGCAAGATTAAGAAGAATCCTGAGATCCATGAAATAACCTTGTAGAGCTTTATTTTTTGTCTCAGAGACCTGTATTACAGATACTATAAAAATTCCAGTCAATTAACAAAGTGATACAAATACTTAAATAGCACTTAATAGATACAATAAAAATTATGTGTAGAGCTGAAGGCTATGAGCTTTCAATGTATAGAATCAAGTATTCTAGAAATGAATAACTAGTGAACATCAAGTTAGGTTTTATTTATCTTCTAATTTACATTTTATACTGTCCATATTCTCAAGCCATGCTTGTTGAAAGCTGGAAGTATTTATTACATCATCTGGAAAGAAACAAACCATGTAAAAAGAAGTCAACAGAATTCTTTTGTATGCAACATGAAGATTTGTAGAGGTTATAAATATTATTTTCAAACCAGATTGTTCAAAATGCTTTCAAAGTGATAGTGCAAATGATTTCAAATTATGTAATAGTACAAATGGCCCAGTAACAGATAATAACTCACCATTCACCAAATGTAGTGGGCAGTCTGAAAGTAACACCATCAGACAGAAAAAAAACATTAAACTATGTCAACTTAGCTTAGTCCAAAGTGTTCAAATGATCTGCTCTGCTTGATAATGACCATGAAAGTTTGCTCTTAGAGGGGTGGGTGGTGGGAGGGGTGTTCAAGAGGGAGGGGACACGTGTACCTATGGCTGTTTCATGTGGATAGATGGCAGAAACCAACCCAGTATTGTAGAGCAATTACCCTCCAATTAAAAATAAATTAATATATAATAATATGTATAAACTTTTAATTTAAAATTGTTTTATATTTGTAGAAAAGTTGCAAATATAGTATGGAGAATGTTTGCATATCCCTCACTCATTTCCTCCATTAGTTAATACCTTACATATAACTACGATACTTGTGTTCCAACTAATAACCCAACATTAACAACTCCTATGAGCTGAGATGGTCTTCAGTTCAGTCGCTCAGTCGTGTCCGACTCTTTGCGACCCCATGAATCACAGCACGCCAGGCCTCCCTGTTCATCACCAACACCCGGAGTTCACTCAGACTCACGTCCATCGAGTCCGTGATGCCATCCAGCCATCTCACCCTCTGTCATCCCCTTCTCCTCCTGCCCCCAATCCCTCCCAGCATCAGAGTCCTTTCCAGTGAGTCAACTCTTCGCATGAGGTGGCCAAAGTACTGGAGTTTCAGTTTTAGCATCATTCCTTCCAAAGAAATCCCAGGGCTGATCTCCTTCAGAATGGACTGGTTGGATCTCCTTGCAGTCCAAGGGACTCTCAAGAGTCTTCTCCAACACCGCAGTTCAAAAGCATCAATTCTTCGGCGCTCAGCCTTCTTCACAGTCCAACTCTCACATCCATACATGACCACAGGATGTCTTGGCTGTCAGCTAGTCCCCTCTCTCTATGTGGTCTGTCACTCTCAAGGAGACTGGTCTGAACTTCTCACCCCCACTATATAGTTAATCTGAAAGTTTGTGTACTGTTTGGTGAAGATGACCTTTGTCTCTGGACTCTGACAGATCACATAGAAGCTTATGCATTCAAGCAAGTAGCTTAACTGCTTTAAACCTTTGTTATGATGATAAAAATTGGATTACAAATGACTCCATACAGTGCCTGGTAAATAGAAGGTCTCAAAAACTATCAGCTACTACAATTGCTATTATCATTGTTGATGCTTTAAAAAATTATTATTATTATCATTAAATCTAAAATATTTGTTGTTCTTCCTATTATGAAGTCAGGCGTGACCATGTGACTGACTTCTGACTGAAAGAATGTGGGAAAAATGATACAAGCTCTTTGTAGGCCTGATCCTTAAAAACTTCTCCTGGATCCTTCAAAACTCTCTTCTTCTTGGTCTACCAGCTGGGTACCGAAATCCTGACAAAGACCAGGAGATTCTAAAGGATGCTGAGCCACAAGCTAGTAGGGGCCTGATCCCTGTGTGACCATGTGGAAGGCCACCCATTGAACATCTATTGTGTCAGCAAGAGATACATTTTTATTGTGTTGAATCACTGAGATATTGAGGGTTGCTATTAGAGATGCACACAATACTTAACTAAAACAAACATTAAAGGGGAGTCTTAAAGGAAACTTTCTTGGTCAATTTATTTTTTTTCTGAAGGAAGAGAAACTCACTTGAATTATAAAAAAATTCAGGCAATTTAATTGGAAGTATATGGAAGTATCTCAAGAATCCCAGGGAATAGTTATGGCCAGGCTTCATGAGAAGCAGAAACATGAACTGCAAAGCTAACCATGCAAGTTACTCCTTCCACCTCTCCAGTGGTCCTTGGAACCCTATTTCTGGTTCTTTCTGAGGCTTTCCATTCGGTTTTTCTTGCCTACAGACTGGCTTTCTCTACTTCTGCCTACATCTAGGCTAGAGCTGCCACATCAGACATCCTAGAGATCCTCTCAAAGAAGATGATTGGCACAGACTGGGCTGAATTTATGTCCTAGTCCAATCAGCTGTGGCTAATGGGTGGGGCAACTTCACACAACACTGGTTCTTTTGCATAGAATGGAGGGAACACCCAAAGGTGTCCATTGGAATATTGGTGAGATTAGACAGACTTTAATTTAACTCACTGGGATAAGTGTTGGTAGATCCAACACTTCACATTTTGTTTGGCTGCTGTTTAGTTGCTAAGTCCTATCCAACTCTTTTGTGACCCCATGGACTATAGCCCACCAGTCTCCTCTGTCCATGGGATTTCCCAGGCAAGAATACTGGAGAGGGTTGCCCTTTCCTCTTCCAGAAGATCTTCCCCGTGCAGAGAAGAAAGAAAATCAGAGCAGCTCCAGCTCATTTGTTCATCCCTTCCAGAAGCCCCGAGGTCTGGGTGCACCCAAGGAGGAGAGTGGTTCCCTAAGGGTGCAGTTGTGGCAGCAGAGGCAGGACTGGGGTGGGGGCATCTTTAGACCAAGGGCTATGTTTCCTGTGCCCGGATTCAGTTCGGGGCAAACACGCATGGACAGTATTGGAGAAACGGTGATGGACCAAAAGAAGCCAAGCCATCAGCAAGAGCAGCACCACCACAGCACCATTTTTCACTGCATCTCCTGCATTGGCAGGCAGATTCTTTATCACTGAGCCACCAGGGAAGCCCATTTTGTTATTAGTCCCTTATTTTTACAACTTACCCCTCAGTTCAGTTCAGTCGCTCAGTCATGTCCAACTCTTTGCAACCCCATGGACTGCAGCAGGCCAGGCTTCCCTGTCCATCACCAACTCCTGGAGTTCACCCAAGCTCATGTCCACTGAGTCAGTGATGCCATCCAACCATCTCATCCTCTGTCATCCCTTCTCCTCCTGCCCTCAATCTTTCCCAGCATCAGGGTCTTTTCTGATGAGTCAGTTCTTCCCATCAGGTGGCCAAAGTATTGAAGTTTCAGCTTCAACATCAGTTCTTCCAAAGAATATTCAGGACTGATTTCCATTAAGATGGACTGGTTGGATCTCCTTGCAGTCCAAGGGACTCTCAAGAGTCTTCTCCAACACCACAGTTCAAAAGCATCAATTCTTTGGCGCTCAGCTTTCTTTATAGTCCAACTCTCACATCCATACATGAATACTGGAAAAACCATAGCTTTTCCCCTTACCCCTCACTTAAGGGTAACTTACCCCTCAGTTCTTTTTAAAAAATGTGTATTTAATGGAAGACTCGTCTCTTTGGTTTTCTATTGGGATTAAGGCTATGCTTGACACTTTATCCCTTAGAATTCCATCTCAATTATGAAGGCAGAGTCATGTTATGCTGATGAGGCAAATTTTATTTCCATATCAACTGTCATCCAATTTTGTGTGCCGTTGAACTGATTCAGGCACAGGGCAGACTGCTTGTTTGAAATGTTGACAATTTCCTGCTGGCCTTGACTCTTAGACAAGAACATTTTGTAAGACACCATTACTTTCAGGTAATACAAATCATGCAGAGTGTTGGCAATGCAGTGATGTTGTCTTAATGCTGAACTATGCTATGTTTTAAGCTTCGGCATGCAGGTATCCCTTGGGCTTACTCTCGAGCTCCCCATTTGAATTACTTTACACTTTAGCTCTCAGTTGGAATTTCCTCCAACTCCCTGGCTGAATTACTTTGCCACATTTGGGGCCAATCAGCAGAGCTGTTTATCTCTCAGAAGAGCATGAGCTGTTGTTTCTCAACGCACTTAGCACTCCCTTTCAGTGACATCAACTAAGTGTCATTTTCATTAAGTAATTTCCACTGCATTTCTGGTGCCAGATAACCAAGGATGATATCAAGGATAAGAAGGCTGCAATGAAATTTTTTTAATAAAAAATTTGACTGCATCTCCTTAGCTTGTCATAGTAGGGATGACAAAGGCGATAACAGAGAAAGGGAAAAAAAAAAAAAACAAAAACACAGAATGAAGAGGGAGGGAGATTCCAAGGGTATTTCTCATGATATGTAGAAAGGGTCAGAGAGTGGGGAGTTGACACTGAGTGAAAAACACACACAGAGATGGCATCTCTTAAAACTAACTGGGGGTTTCTGCCTTCCCTTAGGCTGAAGCCAGGAGTATGAGAGGCAGCTGTAATGAAACCAGGAAACTAACACACAGCCAAGAGCACAGGGTTTTCAGAAGCCCTAAAGTTGCTGGTCATCAATAGGCTCATGAGAAATGCTCAAATTGCTAATTACAGAAATGCAAATCAAAACTCCAATTAGGTACCACTTCACACTTTTTAATGGCCATCATTCAAAAGTCAACAAATAACAGTGCTGGAGAAGGTGTGGAGGAAAGGGAACACTCCTACACTCTTGCTGGGAATGCAAGTTTGCGCAGCCACTGTGGAAAACAGTATGGAGTTGCCTTTAAAAAAAAAAAAAAGCAAAAATAAAGTTATTGTATGATCCAATGATCCCACTCCTGGGCATATGTCCAGACAAAATTACAGTTCAAAAAGATACATGCACCCCTCTATGTTCATAACAGCACTATTTACAATAGCCAAGACATGGAATCAACGTAAATGTCCATTGACAGATGAACAGACAAAGGAGATGTGGTACATATACAGTGGAATATTACTGAGCCTTAAGAAGATTGAAACAATGCCATTTGCAGCAACATAAATGGACGTCGAGCTTATCATACTAAAAGAAGTAACTAAGACAGGGAAAGACAAATAGCGTATGCTATCACTTATGTGGGATTCTACACGATAACACAAATGAACTTATCAGAAAAACAGAAACAGACTCACAGACATAGGCAACAGACTTGTGGTCGCCAAGGGGGCCAGGAGTCGGGAAGGGATGGGAGCTTGGGGCTAGCGGACACAAGCTATTACACATAGAATGGATAAATGACAATGTCCTACTGTATAGCACGGGGAGCAATATTCAATATATGTGATAAACCATAATGGAACAGAATGTTAAAGATGAATGTATATGTGCGTATAACTCAGTCTCTCTGCTGAGGAGCAAAAATTAACACAACATTATGGATCCACTACACTTCAATAATAACAATAATAAAGTTAGTTACTGGCCATGACTGAAAGCCATTCACTTGTCGTGTGCCACTGAAACCAGTAAGAAAGCTACACCCAGAGAGCTCCAGCACCTCGGCAATCAGGTGCAGACGGAAGCAGAATCTGGTTTCCCTGGTGGCTCAGAGGGTAAAGCATCTGCCTGCAATGAGGAAGACCCTAGCTTCATCCCTGGGTTGGGAAGATCCCTTGGAGAAGGAAATGGCAACCCACTCCAGTACTTGTGCCTGGAAAAATCCCATGGACCGAGGAGCCTAGTAGATTACAGTCCATGGGGTCACAAAGACTCGACCACGAGTGAGAGACTTCACTTTCTTTCTTTCTGGTGGTTTAGGACATCTACGGAGAAGGCAATGGCAACCCACTCCAGTACTCTTGCCTGGAGAATCCCAGGGACGGAGGAGCCTGGTGGGCTGCCGTCTATGGGGTCGCACAGAGTCGGACACGACTGAAGCGACTTGGCAGCAGCAGCAGGACATCTCAGTCCCCATATTCCCATTGGTGGACTTGTCATTTGCTGTTTCCAGCTTCTCTTCTGATGACTTGTGGTACAGAATGCCAAAGAGAGTGCGGTCCAGGCCATGCCCCCTACATTCCTCAGACTGTCCTATGGGTCCCAAGAGGGACAAGCTTGCTGGCAAACTAGCCACAGTGCCCATTTATTACCGTGGGTGGGCACTTTACCAAGAGGTGCACGTCCTCGCAGAAGCCCCAGGATGGAGGTGCTAGCGTTGCTCATTTACAGATGAGGCAACAGAGCCTCAAAGAGACTGTGCCTCTCGGAAAAGCTGGGCATGGATCCTGGTTGCTATGCCTATGGAGCTTCTCTGTAACCACAGAACTCCATAGCTCTCAAACTGTTTGGGGGGATTAGGAAGCTTCACTCAACTCTTACAGGAAAGGTTCCAGCATGGTATAAACAACTGTTGGTTTGTTTGAGTCCTTTGCTTTGCCACTTGGTGGAGGAGCTGCCTTTGAAGGAGATGCTGGGTCAGAATGATGATTTTCAGGGCCAAGCAGACCTCCAGTTCTGCTCCTTCAGCCTCTCCCAGAGAAGCCCAGCCCCCGGGTGAGGGGGCATTGTATGCAGAAGCAACATCTGTTTGTGGGTGTTATACGGAGGACGTCTAGCTCATCTGGGCATCCCTTCTAGGAGTCCCAAAGTCTGGGTGCACCCCAGGAGGAAAACGGTTCTATAAGGGTACAGAATCAGCAGGAGAGGCAGGACTGGGGTGGGAGGTGGGGGTCTTTAGACGGAGGGCTCTGTTCCCTCTGCCAGGGATGCAGTTGGGGCAAACACTCCCGGCACAGTGTTGGGGAAGGGGTGATGCATGGCGAGAAGCCAGGTCATCAGAAAGAACAGCACCACTGCAGCACCTTGGGGATGCCATTTTTCAAACTGCCTGGGTTCCTCCTGCCCACTCCCAACATCTTGAAATTCACCAGAACCAAAAATGTTGGCAACCATTGGCTGCTGACTCCCTAGGAGGGGATTTTGTTATCTTATCAACCCAGATGACTCAGAGACGCCTACGTCAAAGAGGGGTGAGATGTAGAGGAGATGAAATCTGGGGTGTTTCCCAGTCTGAGATGATGATTCCATGATAACACAACATATGTTCATGCAGCCCACTGCTCGGCTCTGTGAAGCGAGCTCCACATGCCAAAAGCACGGTGGCTGCCTCTGCCGCAAGACTGTCGGTGACCCTTTGCCCTCTGACCAAGACCTCCTCCCCTTGGGATTACCGCCGTGGTCCTTAACCTCTCTGTGCCATGCCCTTGGTCTCTGGATCATTTAATGACACAAGACCTTTCGGACATCTAGAGCGCTCCTGCTCTTCCTTCAGCTACTGGAGTCTGTGGGACACGTGTTGATATAGAAAACCCATTCCCGCTCTCTTTGGATTCACGGGCTTTGGGAAGCCAATTCTAGCAGGGCTAAGAGCTTGCAAGGGTAATTATAGTAGATGACTCTAAGCAAGCCAGTTAACAAATCTTATAAAAAAAAAAGTTGTCTTTGGGGGAGGTCAGGTGCCCCACACAGCATAAACCATGTGGAAATCCAGCCAGCACAGTGCCCAGGGCACAGTGCCCAGGATGAAGGTCATGCTGCACAGCATAATGGCCAGGGAGGACTGTCCACTGGGAATGGGCTCATGGCCCGTGTGTCACCCAGCAGGGGCGAAGCCCACCCTTGCATCCCTTGGGATGCTCTTCTTTTTTTATTTTTGCTTTTGCAATTCCACCTATCCTTCCAGACTTCAGATATATTCTCCCTCTTGATGAATGTATCCTTTATTTCTTGGAAATGCTACAGTACGGATTATCAGGACTGTTTGCATCTGCAGTGCTCAGCAAGCTGCTTCCATTTCTGAGTTTGATCTTCAGTCTGCTTCAAGAACACCTGGAAGGTGTGAATGACCCTTAAATACCTCCCGGTCCGCTACTTCAGGGGTAACACCTGGTCCAGCATCTTTGATGTGAGTACTCAAGGATATCTGCTGAAGGAATGAATGATCAGTTGTAGCTGTCTTGGCTGCTTATACGTCTTTCTTTGCCATTAACATCTGATTTTTATTTGCATGAGCCCACTTCTTGGGCTATCCTTTCCTAACCAACTCTATGGAGAGAATACGAGACTATTCTTTTAAGCATAGTATCTGTCCCTGGTGGGCTACATTTGGCAGCAACAATGGTCTGAAACCTCCAAAGGCTTGGTAAGAGCTGTGGGGAAGCACGGAACGTGTTCAATTAACTCCTGTTACTCAAAGTAAATGGAGGTGCTTAAGCCAACAGTCATATATTCTCAATTGCTCCTGTGACTAGGCTGTGAACACCCTCAACACACTATCCATCTCAGCACAGGCAATGCAGCACGTGCCTGACACATAGTAGGCTCTCTAGACACCTAGGCCAAGGGCATACATAATGAGAGGAACACTGAGCCTTGGGCACACTTGGAAGGGACAAGCTCCCCACTGGCATCTCGTCTATAGTTCGGAAGCCCACTGAGAGACAGCTACACCATCCTTGTGAAGGGCACTCTACGTTTTTACCACCCACCCTGGTCCAATTTAGATGTTAAAAGACAGCAGCAAACAGGTGAAAATGTAATGACAAATAGGATCAACTATTTCCCTTCTTCCCTTTCACCTGCCACCACTTAGAGTCGCATCATTTTCTACCACCTTCATTTATCCTGTCCTATACCCTTCATTCTTTTTTTTTTTTAATTGGATAATTGCTTTACAATATTGTGTTGTTTTCTGCCATACATCAACCTGTGTCAGCCATAGGTATAACATGTCCCCACCCTTTGAACTTCCCTACCACCTCTCACCCCATCTCACCACTCTATTAATAGGCTACTACAGAGCACCGGACTTGAGCTCCCCGCATCATACAGCAAATCCCCACTGGCTATGTATATTACATCTTACACTTTTCATTCTATTTGTCAGGGATCCTGATGAAGAGGGACCCTCCTTCACCCATGTAACCAGACAAAGGAAGGAAGTGGTGGGTTATCCTTCTCTCCCTTCTTTCTTTTCTCTCTTACATGATGATTTTAATTCATTTCATTTGCAAATAGGAGAAGGAAATGACAACCCACTCCAGTCTTGCCTGGAGAATCCTGTGGATGGAGGAGCCTGGTGGGCTGCTGTCCATAGGGTCACACAGAGTTGGACACGACTGAAGTGACTTAGCATGTATGCATGCAATGGAGAAGGAAATAGCAACCCACTCCAGTGTTCTTGCCTGGAGAATCCCAGGGACAGAGGAGCCTGGTGGGCTTCCATCTCTGGGGTCGCACAGAGTCGGACAAGACTGAAGCGCCTTAGCCGCAGCAGCAGCATTTGCAAATATCAGCATCATGTCTATTTTTGCCTGAGCTCAGAGTGTCTGAATTTGTGGTCTCTTCCAGCCCATTCATCAGTGTCTTAAATCAGAGGCAAAAAAATGAGAGGGTCTCTGTATGGTGAAAAGTGGGAAGGAGGCTCCACAAGTGGAAGGCCCAGATCTCCCATGAAAAATCTGCTCAAACTTGTACCATCCCCGACAGAATTGCCTCCCTCCCCTTTCCCTTCTGCTGATGGGAGGGGAGGGGGCTCCTCCTGTTTTCTGCAACCATCTACTTAGGCAGGCATCAATAATTCAGGACACCAGCTCCCTTTCTGAAAGCCCAGGTGAGGGCCACGGGCCTCTCCAGGCCAGCAGCTCATTTGCTCTCTCCTGCAAGACTCCGTGGAGATCACCCCAGGCTCCTGGCTGGCCAGACCACGGCTGCCCTTGGAGAGGAGAACACCGTGAGCTTTGACTTCTGAGTTGAGAGCTGCTTTTGTGCTCTGTCTTTAGTGGTTTCCCAGATCTCCTGAATCTGTGAAAATATCAGAGGCCACATCTGGGCTGGAGAGACACAGCCCATCAGCAGCAGCGTGACACCGGAGAGGATTCTGATCTAGCTTCACACCCAGACTCCTCCTACCAGACCAGGTAAGGGGACTTCAAATCCATTCTTTGATTTTAGAAATATTTACATGAGACTCAAAGATGAAGATGTGGCCATGCCTAAGAGAGGCTGACTTCCAGCCTGAGTGAGACTTTATATCCAGGGTCTAGAAGGAGGTAGAATGTGCTCTTAAGACCTCTAGGATGTGTGTTAAGTTTCACAGCTTCAGAGATTTACTTAAGCGGGTACTGACACCCTCTTCTTTCCCAAACATTCACAGTGCTTTGCCTCTGGGATCACTCTTTGTTGTAGGGTTGAATCTGGCTTCTTCCTGCAGTCCTCGACCTTCCCCACCAACCCCACCGCCCCACCCAGCAAGCTCTGCTCAGCCGTGGGATTGCTAATTCAATTGTGAGAAATGATTTCACTTGCAGGATAAAGACACAGGAATACGTGTTCTTCTTTACCAAACTTTTCAACTGTTTCCCCCGCTGATCCCATCCCCTAACTTGAGTTGAGACACTTTAACACCCCTGCCTGGGGAGGGCCATCCTTATTTTTTAAAAAACTCCAGAGAAGTTTCCAGAACTTTCTTTGAGATCCCACTCTTGTGCAGTGGTCCCCACAGGCAGGACAACCTTCTCATACCCTCAAATATTCATGCCATTTCTGAGGGTGCTTCCTATCATCTCCCCCAAACAATCAGTGATGGGTCATTTGACACCCTTCTGCTAATAGTAATACCTTTACTAACTCAAAGATGTTTCATGGTTGTGTTTATAGTTTGAGGTATCTGCCACAGTTATTTAAGCTGTTTGACTAATTTTTCCTGCCTCTAAACCTTGTCTAGTCCAATGTATACTGCAAGCTCGTTGTTGTTCATTTTCTAAAGTCATGTCTGACTCTTTGTGACCCCATGGACTGCAGCACACCAGGCTTCCCTGTCCTGCACTATCTCTCAGAGATTGCTCCAATTCATGTCCATTGAGTTGATAATGCCCTCAGCCATCTCACCCTCTATCGCCCTTTCTCCTCCTGCCCTCAATCCTTCCCAGCATCAGGGTCTTTTCCAATGAGTCGGCTCTTTGCATCAGGTGGTATTGAAGTACTGAAGTATTGAAGCTTCAGCTTTGGCCTCAGTTCTTCTGCCAGTTTAATCTTCCTTTGACCCAGTTCCCATCAAGCTACCACTAGCCATCCCCCCAGCTGTCAACAAGGGCTTATGAGAGCAGCCTATTGCCTGGTAAACTGAGTACAAAAGCGGCACATGAGGCTTCGGTGGGGGCCGTTCCTGGCACTCATGCCTTCCAGCCAGGCCCCAGGGCTTCTCTGGGCATCCTTCTTGCTCAGATCTTCTCTGAGATCTTGACCATTTCTCCTCTTACATCTCCCTCCCTCATCCCATTTCTATCAAGCAAAATCCTACCCACTCACTGAGTGCCATTGGGGTGTGCCAATTCATTATACAGGGTCCCTCACCTACTAACTCACAGTAGTTCAAGCTATGACACAAAACACAGACATCTCAACATGTACAATGTGGTCAGCCCAGTGCTTTGGAGGCTGCTAGGGGGGAAGAACATGGGGCCCCATAACCTTCTTTGTGAGGATGAAAACAACTGTGATGAGCAGAAAGGAATCACTCACATGTAGAAGTTGGTGGCAGGTATTCCAGGAAGAGGGAACCACAGAAGTGAAGGAAACCACAGTGCTTTATCAGAGTATATAGTACACAGAGGAGAAGGGCCGAGACCAGTCATTACGAGAACTTAGCAGGGAGCAAGACTGCACGACATTCCCTCTACCTGGCCTATCTTGTTCCACTCGCCTATTACCCTGTAAGGCGGATGTCATTACCATCAAAGATGTTCAACAGATGAAGACCCCGGCACTCAGTGAACCGGGGGAAGACAGCTGTGCTCACAAAGACAGTGAGTAAGCTTAGAGTCCAGGTCTGAACCCAGAACCCAGCTCTCCACCATTATCCTGCTTGAGTTGACCCTGCAGTCATAGGAAGGCTGAATGCCTTCAAAGCCATGTTGTTCATGGGTTCCAGGTCTGACTTTGCACTGATTTCTCAAGCAAACCCAGACGGGCCACATGGGCTCTCTAGGTCTTATTTCTTCCTGTATATAACAATGGTTCTCAGCCAGGAGGGCTATTGTGGTCCCCAGGAGGGATAATCAGCCATGTCTGAAGGTATATCTTTGGTGGTCCACTTGCAGGGAGGGACCAGCCTCTAGTGAGTAGAGACCCAGGAAGATGTTCAGCATCCTACAATGCACAGGGAAGCCCCTCAACATGGGAGAACCCTGCTCTTCAGAGCAGGCCTCATGATGCAGCCTACATCACATTCCACCCTGAGACATTAATTCTGGGAGCTAATGTAGGTGAGTCTCCCCAGGCAGAGACCGTTGGCTCAAACGGCACAGTCCCCAAAGGGAACCGTGCCTCTTGGATGGACTACATGTTTGCTTCAATGAAAGGCTCCAATTCCTCTATGAAACCCATGTTTCCTCCAGAGTAAAATCCTGCAGGGCTCCTCCGCAGCCAGGCCTGCTGGCTGCCTGCCGTTCATCAGCTCCCGTTACCCTAGGTTGTTTTCTCCGGGAGGTTGGACCTCCTTCCCCAAATTGCTCTACATCTCGCCTGTTCTTGGCATCGCCTCTGGCAGCAAGAACTTAGTGAGAGACCAGGCCCCAGAGGAAAGTGCTCAGCACGGTCCTTTCACGCTGCCTGGCTTGACCAGACCCAGAGCAACAGTCAGACGTCTCTGCTCCGCAGAGCATCGGCCTCTCTTTTCCCGGCTATCTGTGTTTACTTGGAAAAATGATTTCCCTTGCTTTCCTCCGTTTTCCTTTGAGCCCCATTGCCTGCTCAGTTCTCTGTCCTTTCTGTTTATTTCCACTTCTCATTTTTCTCCATTGATCCGACGCCCTGGAAATACAGCAGGAACAGAGTGTGTCCTGTAATATTCAGTTACACTTAATATTTCTCCACGAAACATTGACTTGGAACGCCAAGCCGTCAGAGTGCAGGCCTGCTCTGCTTACACTGGACAGGGGCTTCAGCACAGGCTTCAATTCATGTCAGATCTCTTCCCTGCTTAAAGGGGAACAGTGCCCAGGCTAACACAGGAAAGTGCCCCAGCCGGGTGGGTGAGGGGGGGTGCCAAGCACCCTCCACAGAGAGTAGTTTCCTCAAATAAGTGAGTGGCTATAACGCACTTGGTGCTTGGAAGAGTAAAGACATGGCATCTAAGAAGACTGCCAGATGAATGTACTGCAGAATCCCAACGCACTCCTTAAACAGAAAGTGTTTTTTAAGCCAGCCTTTGCCGTCAGCGCTGCTAATGCTAGCTTTCTCGGATGCCACTTCCTGATGGTGTGTGTCGCGTGGAGGACTAATGAAGCTCTTTGGTGCCGTAGTGTTGATAGACCTCTTGGGTGCGCTGATGAAAGCATCAGACTCTTTCTCCAAAACCCCCGGCCAATGACACAAACTTGCCTGAGTGTCAGGAACTCATATGGGTGAAACTTAGTATCCATGAAGGAGACTATCAGCTTGCATAGCAGAGACCTCAAGGGGGCCCAATCCTCTTAGGTAGATCTTGGCATCAATGATAGGCTCCACTTCTTCCACAAACCCATGTTTTCTTCAGAATGAAATCCTTCAGGGTTTAACCCTCAGGAGGACTCTGTCTATAGACGGCCTTGGTTATAAACTGAAGAACAAGTCTCTGCCTTCTAGTTTAGGAGACACTGTTAAGAAATACTGCGAGTGAAGTACTATTGATGTTCACAGAAAACTACAATAGAAGTCTCACTCAGATATATTGACATTTTGCATCCTCAAGTTGTTCTTTGGGTGCAAAGATATACTTTACTGTGTAATTCAAAGAAGTCAGGAAAATGAATAACATGAAGAAGGACATTGAGAACCAAGAAGCAAAGAGAGAAATAGAAAACCCAGGTTTCCTAGGAAACTTGTCCTCACCTCTCACATAAAAGGATGCAATTCACAAGTGGCCTACTAAGACACTGGGCAACTTCCAGGGGCACCTCAGAACTAAAGTCTCAAATATGGGAGGACATGACCCGATGATCCCTGAAAGCTCTGGGAATGAACCATAGGGACACATCCCCCTCGGGGTGGAAGCTCTTTATCTCAGTCCTCCTTTCTTCTGCTGAGTCAGAGACTATGCAGCTGGAGTATCCGCATCACCGCCCTTGGCCTAGCCTTCTAAGGAGGTAGGATCTGGGCCCGCCTGCCTGACCTTGGTTATGGGAAGCGTGTGTGTGTTGTGGGGCGGGGTGCATGGCCGCAGAGCTCATCAAGTCATCTCGAGTAAGAAAGAAGAGGAGGGGAAGGGCAAGGGGCCCAGTAAGTAAGGAGAACCATTGAGGAGGTGGGGAGAGTGAAGGGTCTGGAACCTGGAGAGGGGCAGAACGGTAAAGGGGACGTAACAGTTACAAGGAGAAAAGAACCCACAGAGCAGATGTCCAGGAAGCCTTCCTGGACAATATGGTTTGTATTTCCTCTTTCTCCAAGGCCAGAGTAAAGAAGCGCATCGCTGCCTGCCTCTCCTGCAGGTGGATGTGTGCTTCCACTGGTACCTAAAGAAGCTTCACACAGCTCCTCGTGGAGACTTGAGGGGGATCTTGTAGATACATATGCTGATTGAGATGGGCTGTAAGGACCCAGACTTACTCAGATTCCACAGATTGTTCTTCTGATGGAATATGTTCCACGCTTTCATCCAAAAGACAGAGTCATCCACTGTCCGGGGTGAGAAGAAAGACAAGAAGGTAAACGAGAGCAGGCAACTTTCCTTGGTAAAATGTTTGAAACTGTCATAAAGACCTTTTAATAAAAAAATCACCCTCAGACTGTTCCATGGGGCCATATGAGAATTGTTCATCAGAGAACAGTCAAGATAACGCGACCAAACTGTGGGTTTTTTGAGTCAGAAATTATTTTCAGCCCCAGGTCAAAAGGTTAGCCAGTCATTGTGGGATTAACATTTAAGTATCAAGCACCTCCGGAAAGGCTTTCCCAAGAAAGGCAGAGAGTTTATTTCTAGTTAAAGTTTCTCTTTACTTAAGCCTCTAGAGCCTTCTGTGTCATCTATTGGAATTAGGACCAGAAATGAGAAAGAAAAAGTTGGTCAGATAGTCAAAAGAGCCAAATACATTTGAATTATATACTTAACCGTAACTAATATCTCTTTTGTTTGCTTTTTTATTTTTATATTTTTGTGTAACTAATGTATGTTTTTAAAAAAAGATTATCATTATTATTTTTGGTCATGCCACGTGGCAGATGGGAACTTAGTTCCCTGACCAGGGATTGAACCCATGCCCCCTGCATTGCAAGCATGGTGTCTTAACCACCAGATCACTAAGCAAGTCCATAAGGTCTTTTATATTCTGAGCTGCTTGGAGAATGTAGGTGCAATCCACCCATATTATCCAGGGGTTACACTCCCCTTCCACCTGCATTGCTGTAGAGAAATAATATTTGTGCACATTTGGATTTCTCTTCACTTTCCTCTCCCTCTGAGCAAGGCAAGCAACTCATTGCTTAAGCAGGAGGGAGGAAGGGTGAGAAAGGCAGAGAGGACAAGGAGACACCACTTCATACCAAGAGGATTTCTAGACCTGGGTCAGGAAGGGCGCTCCTTTTTCCCAGCTTATCAGGCTCTCCATTTCACCATTGCAAGTGTTTTACCATGCAGATGAGCCCATAACAGAGGTGATAACTCATTCCAGCCTCCCAACCCCTCACCTCAAAGGCAGCGTTTCTGAGCCTCTCCGAGGGAGAAGAGATGAGCCCTTTTCTTTTCATCTCATCCGTCTTTCGGGCTCTCCGTCCCTTGATTTCAAAGCCTTTCTCAAACAAATGTGAAGTTGAAAGGATAGCCTTCAATTATTTCATTTTGTGAAGGTTAAAAAGGTTCTTGTAAATGATGGATGCAAATCCTGGAAACCCGGTTAAAACAACTGGATACCAGATGGTGAAGGAAAGTGGTTTACTGTAAAGTGTTGCAGAGTGTAGAAGCTCATTTACAAGAAGCAATTACACAAACAGCCCTGAGCATCCAAGATCCCATAAAAGGATGGCTGGGGTAGATGCACGCTGTCAGCCATGCTTGTGTGAGTTACACACGCACACAGAACATGCCAACCGTGCAACTGGTCGCCTTCCCGGCTGCCCTCATGATGGTAAGTCTGGGCTGAGGGCTGACCTGCCAGTATGCAAAGAGCTGCACCCTGTGGGGAAGGCTTCCACGTGCTCCATCACTCAGCTGCCTGGGGGAAGTCTCCTGATCAGAGAAATTGAACAGCGTAAGAAAAGTACGCAGATGTCATCATCAATGGTCTAAGTCCAGGGAGCTTGACTTGCACCTCAGGTCAAAGAAATAAGAGAAAATTTCCATCCAACCAGGACAACTTTTCATCCTCAATCTCTCCTGAGATGGAAAGTGAGCATAATATGTTTTATTACATACATTCATATATATTAGCTATTATAAGTATATAGCATTAGTTATATTAGTACAGAACTAATATTAGTATATAATTATATACTGATTATATACTAGTATATAATTATATATTAGTATATAAAATTAATATATAATATATATATAAAATTAATTGGGGGGGGGACTCCAAAATAACTGCAGATGGTGACTGCAGTCATGAAATTAAAAGACTTGCTCCTTGGAAGAAAACCTGTGACCAACCTAGACAGCATATTAAAAAGCAGAGACATGACTTTGCCAACAGAAGTCTGTCTAGTCAAAGCTATGGTTTTTCCAGTAGTCATGTATGAATGTGAGAGTTGGACTATAAAGGAAGCTGAGTGCCAAAGAACTGATGCCTTTGAACTGTGGTGTTAGAGAAGACTCTTGAGCATCCCTTGGACTGCAAGGAGATCCAACTAGTCCATTCTAAAGGAAATCAGTCTTGTATATTCATTGGAAGAACTGATGCTGAAGCTGAAACTCCAATACTCTGGCCACCTGATGTGAAGAGCTGACTCATTGGAAAAGACCCTGATGCTGGGAAAGATTGAAGGTGGGAGGAGAAGGGGATGACAGAGGTTGAGATGGTTGGATGGCATTACTGACTCAATGGACATGAGTTTGAGCAAGCTCTGGGAATTGGTGATGGACAGGGAGGCCTGGCACACTGTAATCCATGGTGTTGCAAAGAGTCGGACATGACTGAGTGAACTGAACGGAATGCATTAATATTATATTAGATATAATATTATACTATATTAATAGATATATTCTTGCAAGTGTGTTGATATAATAGGCAGGTTATAAAGCTATCAGTGAGGACTAGACTCTGTGTTGCAGTTTTTTGCTGTGCACTCCTGGGCCGAGCTGAGCCGACCTGTCTGCCCTTTTCTACACAGAGCCTCCTGTGCTCAGTTCAGTGGCCCTGAGTTTGAGTCTCTGTCTCCACGTGTCATATCCTCTCCAAGATCTACACACTTTGGTCAGACTAGGCAGGCTTTCCCCCATCCTCATCAACTTGACTGTAATCTGTGCTGGGGCGAGACCAGGGGCTCACTCAGCACTCAGTCCTATTGCAGGTGAAAACGTAAATTTTTGTGGAGTCCTTCTGTAAACCCATACATACTTCAGGAGCTTGTTGCTGTTTTTGTTCAGTCACTAAGTTGTGTCCTGCTGTTTGCAACCCCACGGACTGTAGCCCGTTAGGCTCCTCTGTCCATGGGATTTCCCAGGCAAGAATACTGGAATAGGTTGCCATTTCCTCCTCCAGGGGATCTTCTTGACCCAGGGATAAAATTGGTGTCTCTCGCATCTCCTGCATTACAGGCAGATTCTTCACCGGTGATCTACCCAGGCAAGAATGAAGATAGCAGCTTGCCAAGGCAGTGAGAAAGATACTTCTGTGAAGGTGGGCCTTTCCAGGGCTCTGAAGTCTCAGTATCCATTCTCATGGTCATACCACATGTGTGCCTGTGAAACTTCATCCTGGATTAGAAGCCAGTCTGCCATGCTGGTACTTATACGCCATGAGCTCTGAGAGACTCTAGCTTGATGAAACGGGCTTCCAAATTCCCCAGGACACACTAAAATGGGCCTGGCATGTAAGAATCAAATGGAATATGCTTTAAAAAAATGATTCCCAAATGCCCATCAGTTAATGAATGAATAACAAACTGTTGTTATGCATGTTTACTAGAGCTATCATAACAAAATTCTACAAACCGGCTTAAACAGAAATTGATTCTTTTTTTGTGTGTGTGGTTCTGGAAACCAGAGAATCCAAGATAAAGTGTTGGTAGCTTTAGTTTCTTAGAAGGCCTCTTTCCTTAGCTTGCAGACGGCCGCCTTCTCTCTGTATCCTCTACTTGGTCTCTCCTCTGTACGTGTAAGTGTTTGTGTCCAAATTTCCTCTTCTTATAAGAACACAAGTCATATGGAATTACAGGCCAAAGTAAAGACCTTCCCTTAACTTAATTTCCTCTTTAAAGAACTTCTCTCTGAATACAATGGCATTCAAAGGCACTGGGACTTAGAACTTCAACATAAGAGCTTGGAGGAAACAACCAGTCCCTAGCAGTGCACATCTTTGCTGCAGCAAATTATTTGACAATAAAAAGGAATGGAGTACTGATATATACTATCCAATACAACGTGAGTAAACCTTGGAAACATGCCAGGTGAAATTAGTGAAAAGGACCACATATTGTATGATTTTATTCACATGACATGTCCAGAATAGGCACATTGGTAGAGATAGAAAATAAATGAAGGTTTCTAGTGGCTTGGGGAAAGGGGGATTGGGTGTGATTGCTGACAGGTATGGTTTGCTTTTTGTGACAAAAATATTCTAGAATTAGACAGTTGTGATGGTTGTCCAATCTTGACTATAAATTAAAAGCTGCTGATCTGGATCCTTTAAAGGAGTGAGCTTATGCAGTATGAATTACATCTCAATAAACCAGAAAACATGCAATGTTTCTACTTCATAAGGTCAGTGGTTCCTATACCCAATTGATGGTTCAGATGGTAAAGAATCTGCCTGCAATGGGGGAAACCTGGGTTCGACCCCTGGTTTGGGAAGATCCTCTGGAGGAGGGCATGGCAACCCACTCCAGTATTCTGGCCTGGAGAATCCCAAGGACAGAGGAGCCTGGAGGGCTACAGTCCATGGGGTTGCAGAGTCAGACACGACTGAAGCAATTAAGCACACAGTCCTCACAGGGGAACACTGTAAATGTTTTTATAATAGATTTAGCACTCAGATTAAAGCAGATTTAAACAAATACCTTTTTCCTGAGGGTGAACCACATCCTTGGGTATTACAAAACTGGATTCAAATTCCTGCTGGGTTTTTTATGGGGTTTGGGGAGGATGTGGCAGACATCAGGGACCCCCATCCAAAGACAATCACTGTTCACTTTTGCTCTTGAGCTTCATCGGAACTGAGACCTACAGTCTGACTCCAAGAAGGTCACCCCTTTTGCAAGAGGCTGGGTGACCATTCTCAGTCCGCCCAGTCCTCTTCTTTTCTCTCTGAACTCCAATTTGTTAAGCCCTCTGGACTTGAGAAAGTCATTCCCTCCTTCCTTGCATTGCCTCTCCTCTGTGAAGCAATGGGTGGAGAGTTTATCCCACGCTCAAGGGTAGCCATTCCTTGCGATCTCTCTTTCCTGCCTGCCATGTGCATGTCCCTCAGGCCTATAAAGTTGCTCCTCACCTCCTCAGACTGAGATCCATCCATTCATCCATTCCTTATACGCCTCCAGTGTTTACTGAGCACTCACTACATGCCAAACACTGCTCCAGAAGTCAGGAGTACAGTGCTGAGCAAGACAGTCAAGGCAAAGGGTGGACTCTATACAAATAAACAAGCACCAGTAGCGCCCCAAATCAGAATACTCACTGGTCAGTCCTCAGTGAGCTCATCCTACCAGCCCGCCCTCCCCTACCCTCTCTTCCCTGCCTTCTTCTTTCTCAGTGCATATCTGCCATCTCTTCTTTGAGGTCCCAAACGGTATACTTTTCTGTTTACTAGTTCATAATGTTATCCTCTATCATTTGCATGCAGTAGGCATTGAAGCAATATTTATTGTACAAATGCAAAAATGTGGCACATACTCCATGCTTTGGGTAGTCTGCTTGTATTGCTTTATATCTCATGCAGTTCTTGGCACGGTGCCTCTCAGTAACGTGATAGTGTACCAAGGGTTTGGTTGGGTCACTCCAAGCTCAGAGCCTTCCTAAAAACCCGATGAATTCTCTGCTGTGAATAAAAGAAAGTTCCCCTAAAGCCACAAAGAAATAAAAGGCCATAATTCCATTGTATATTAGTATGTGTTTTGTGGTATATGACTATGTTGGGATATTTGAAAGAGTGTGTTTGTTTTCATTTATGTATATGTGTATACATAATACACACAGACACACACTCATACCTAGATGAACTGATCGTGGCTCTTGGGATGAACCTGTACCATAATACCGACCAAGGTTTGGTTATCTGTGGATGTGTTTGTTTTGGATTTGATCCCTGGGTATGGTTGCTCTGTTTTGCTCTTTTCCACGAAGCTGGGGCCTAAGGTGCCTGGAGCATGGCAGGTGCTCAGGGGGTGCCAGCGAGTCTGTCTATTGAATAAGTGACATCACCAGCGCCTCTCAATGTTTATGTTTTAGGTGTAGGGGAATTCTGCTTTTGTGGGACCCATGGTCATTGCAATGTTTGTGATTTCTTATTCATTGATCTTTAAATATACAAGGGATGAAAATAAGTTCTTACCTTAAGACATGGAAAAACTTAAACCACAAAGAACTTACCTACAATGAGACACATAAGTTCACAACCTTGAGCCTAAGGTTAAGGGCACTCAATATGACTGCCATTGTGAGCTGGGTTATTCTGTGTTGGTAGAGCTATCCTGTGATTTGTCAGTGATGCCATTTACCCCTCACTCCCAGTTATGACAGCAAGAAATGTCACCAGAAAATGCCAAAGTTTCCCTAGGGGAAAGATTGGCCTTGGTTGGGGGCCGCTTTTAGAATCTGTATGGGGGCGCCTTCTTGAATATATTTTTCTCTGTGTTTAGGCTTTCCTGGTGGCTTAGTGGTAAAGAATCTGCTTGCCAATGCAGGAGACACAAGAGATGCGAGTTCAATCCCTGGGTTGGGAAGACTCCCTAGAGTAGGAAATGGCAACCCATTCCATTATTCTTGCCTGGAAAATTCCATGGACAGGGGAGCCTGGAAAGCTACAGTCCATGGGGTCACAAAGAGTTGGACATAACTGAGCATGCACACACCTGTATAAAGTTGTTTTTTCATTGAAAAAGTTCTAGTTCCAAATTCCTTTGCACATCTCTTATTCAATCAATGAACAGAAACAATAAGAACATAAACATCTAAATTGGCTACATTCTATGTTCTAGTTATACTACTCATACATCTTCATGGTCAACTTTTATGCATTACCCAGGCATAAGACCATTTAAAATTCATTTGCAGACCAGAAGAATACCTAACAATATCATACTGCTCCCTTCATTCAATTCATCTCCCCAAAACTCTGTCCCCTTCTCTCTCACACAATTACACACACACACACACACACACACACACACACACACACACAACTTCCTTTCTAAAATGTTTGGAAGGAATGATGCTAAAGCTGAAACTCCAGTACTTTGGCCACCTCATGCGAAGAGTTGACTCATTGGAAAAGACTCTGATGCTGGGAGGGATTGGGGGCAGGAGAAGAAGAGGACGACCGAGGATGAGATGGCTGGATGGCATCACTGACTCAATGGATGTGAGTCTGAGTGAACTCCGAGAGATGGTGATGAACAGGGAGGCCTGGCGTGCTGCGATTCATGGGTCGCAAAGAGTCGGACACGACTGAGCGACTGAACTGAACTGAACTGAACTGAGGGCTCCATCTTCATCCTGGTCTCTTGTCCTGCCAGGCAGGTGGCCCTTCTCTTTTCCTGCCATTTCCAAGTTGCTAGACCCATGTGAATTAGTTCTACCCAATGCGTTATAAGTCCTATGTCCCTCTGATTATCCACTGCAGCATCTATGGAAGAGACCCTGAGCTAACACGGTTGGGTCTCATGATGGAAACGATCTGGTCTGTCAGGTTGCTACCTGGCAGACAGTTGCCTTGAGGAGTTACCCAAAGCCATGGTGGATTTTGCTCGACTGAGAAATAAACCATGGTGTTATTAGGTCACTGAGTCTGTGGGCCTGTTTGTTACACAGCCTAACTGGGCTTATGGTGCACTAGTAACTGACTGGTACATTCACTGAGGAAAAGGTCCAAAGCTGCATGTGAGCTCTCCGGAACATTTTCTGCACATTCTGATGGAAGAACAGGTCACAGACTACAGTAAGTTCTGCCAGGCTGAGAAAGAAAAGAGAACAGATTGATTATATTTCATATTCGGTTTCACTTAAATTATACAAGCAATCAATTACATAAACAAAATTGTAATTACCAATAGCTTTGATGATCAATCCCATGGACAGAGGAGTCTGGTGGACTTCAGTTCATGGGATCACAAAAAGTCAGACACAACTGAGCAACTGACACTTGATGATCAAATTTGGTGACATAGGGCATTCAAAATGTGCTCCTGTTTCTTAAATATTGGAAGGAAACCTGAGGAATCCAGGGAGATGCTTGGAGTGGCTTCCCATCCCAAAGATGTTTTTGTATCTTGGCCTCCAGATGTATTTTGGATGTCCAGCAGTTCACATTCGATGTAAACTACCCCAAAATAGCTTCTGATACCAATAGGTGGCATGACCTTGAGCTGATAATTTATTTAGGTTTCAGTGAGGCCAGACTGTCCTGTGTCTTTTTAAGCCACTCTCTGCTTTGATTCTGGTCAATAGCCTGTTTTAAGAAAAGCTTTGGCCAGATTTTTTTTTTTTTTTAATAAAATCTGCCTTCCCTTGAGTAAACACAGTAACCTGACAGCTCCAGTGGGTAAATAATGCACGTTTTAAAAGCCTTTCCAAATAGGTCTCTATCCAGCAAGCTGCTTTTATAAGCTACCACTCTTCCTAATATCCACTTATTCAAAACTCCTTAAAAAATACCATGGGCTGAAATGATAGACATCCCACTAGATCTGGGTTTGCTGGATTTTTTTATGAAGAAATGTAATTTTCCCCTTTGGTTAGGAAAAGAGTCTTTCCTGAAATATGATCCTCTCAGATAAATAATGGCAATAAAAGTAAATGGAAAGTGGGAAAGAACATGGTTTCTTAGTGCAGTGTGCAGCACTTTCTAATTGGAAAATGCTAAAAGGGAGTTTTCCTTGGAGGCCTCCCATCTGACTTGAGACCAAACAAAACAGTGATTTGCTTATGAGCGTTGAGGTCTCTGTTTTCCTTGTTAAAGAAGAAGCGAAGAAAGGAAGAAAAGTACTAAGTTATAAAACTGTATTATAATCACGATTTGAGTGGATATTTCATACTTTAGGGTAGAATGGAAAAACGCCAGAATGTGAGAAGCAGGAAAAGAGCATTGGGGTCATCTGGTAAACCCCAGTAGGAAACAAAGATTGTAGCTATGAAGGGTGTTGATGAAAAGCCGTGTCTATTTCTTATTCTTCCTAGCATAGCGCTTCTGCTCAGATGGAAGTATTCTTTTTTTCCACATAAAAGAAATTTATCTGGTTTAGCTGAGTTCTTCTGGAATTTGGTTAGGCATTTACTCATCTGTCTCAGAATGGGCTAGTGGCTTTGAAAGCCAGAACTTTTGCAGTTTAGGGCCTTCTGGGTCCTCTGGTCCTGTTATCTAATTGTTTGTCTAAAATGGATAATGTCCGTGTTTTTTCAAAGTTTCCTCATTTCCTTAACTAGAACTAGTATACCTACCCTCAGGATATGAAGGCTGAGGTGTCTTCCTCGGGACCCACCCAAGGGACACAACTGGTGTTGACCACACGTGCAGACAAAGTCTGCTGCAATCAGTGGCCCAGTCTAAAATGCTTTCAATGGAGAGGTGTCAGGCACCTGTGATGGTGTATTTTATATGTTGGCTTAGCTGGGCCACAGTATGCACATATTTGGCCAAACATTATTCTAGCTGGACACCTTCTTCCTGATACAGTCTGGAGCACAAAACATTCATCTGATTCAGCAGTTTCCTCACCAAGGGAAACATGCTACAGATCCCAGGAAGGAGATTGATGGAAATTAGTAAATAGCAGCTTCCTGCACTTTGCCATCAACAATAGCAAAATATATCAAAAGAGAATCCAGAACTCAGTAGTCAATTCAGCAGAATTCCAAATGATTTTCTCATTCCTGACAATCAAAGGACTTTCTAACAGGAGCGATTCTCCCAGCCTGGTGCTCACCACTGGTTTCAGCAACAGCCCAGGAGGTCTCTCTAAACATGTTAAGCATTTAACACTAGATGCCTAAGACCCCAACTGTGTACTTGCTAGAAGAGGGCTCTATACACTCAAAGGTATAGGATCAGCAGGAATTTTCATAAGGACTTCTGCCTATTATATTCTCTAAGGCACAGCATAATACTAATAAAATACTAATGGGATAGTAGGTAATTTACTGGATTTTTTAAAAGCAAATTATTCTAATTACAGTACAAGTTTCAGCAATTTAAGATATTTGTAACACAGGACAGGGAATATGTATGGAGACGTGTAAGTTAGGAGAAAGTGTGAACTAATTATTAACATGGAATTTCACTGTATTTTAGGATATAATATTAATTCTCAGCAACCAGGGTAGAAAGAAATGAGTGATTCTTTTTATAGTGAACAAAGTTCATAAGAAAACTATGTGGATATTCTCTAGAGACCCTAAAAACAGAAAGAAATCAAGTAGAAGTAAATCAACTTAGAAATCCATGAATGTTTCTGTAGAATACCAGAAAATCAGCACTTGAGAATCTGATACATCCAAATTATTATTACTTCTTTTTATTAAGCCAGTTATTTAATTGTGTCACCAATGAGAAGAACGCGGTACATTTTTTACTTTGGCATTTTCAGAACTGCCAGGATGAGCTAAAGCAAGTAAATACGTAAGCAAATTATTTTTATCTCTTTCTGTTATAGCTAAGTAGCTGGTCAATTGTCTTTATAGATTTTATTTCTAAAAGCCACACATAAGAAAGGAAGGTCGACAGATGAAAAGGATCCAGCACTTTAGCTTCAATTTTAAGACCTTGAAGGTTATAGTCCAGAAGTCCTTAAGCCTTAATGATCAGGATATCTAACAAATGCAGTGTCACTGTAACACTCAGGACTCTAAGTTGTGAATCACAATTGCATTGTACATGGTCCACTGAAATATTTAAAACATCATCCTTTATTTCTACCATATGTCTAAACATATTCCAAAACATGCATCTGGTTTGTGCTCCAATAAAAATTACACTAATTGTTGGTGAAACACAACATAGGAAGATAGGATAAGGTTGACGAGACAGGGCAGTATACCTGTATTTTGGATTATACGTGGACTCAGTTGATCCATAGATTAAGTAGCAGATGATCAAGAAGGAAGTGCACAAAGGGCCTTAGCAGATACACACGTGTTGTACTAAAGGCTTTCCAGGTAGCTCAGATGGTAAAGAATCTGCCTGCAATGCAGGGGACCCAGGTTCCATCCCTGAGCTGCAAAGATCCCCGGGAGAGGGGAATGGCTACCCACTGCAGTATTCTTGCCTGGAGAATCCCATGGACAGAGGAGACTGGCAGACTATATGGTTCATGGGGTCGCAAAGAACTGGACATGACTGAGCCCCTGACACCTTTATCTTAAGGGGGTACCAAAGGCAGGTGGGGAATCTAGGGCTACAACAATTGTAGCCGAGTAGGTTGCCTGAGTAGGGTTGGCCATGTTGTCAGTCATCTGGTTGACTTCTGCTTTTTATCATGCAAAACTATGACTTGAACTATTCTCTCATCTTTTGAGACGAGTTTGATAAAAATTACTTATTGCTAAATTGGCATAGGTTGGTCTGCTCCTGGTGCATCACCATCTCTAAGAAGTCAAAACGAAAGCATCAGATTTTGTCTTGCAGAGCTGTGCCATTTTTCCCCACATGGGCCAGGACTGCTTCCCCATACTGACCATTGTCTGGCAGTGGCGGCATCTGTAGCACTGAATGACCCACGCTTCAATCTGCTATAGCGCGCCCTTGACAGGGAGTGCTTGTTATGTCTTGCAAGTCTACCTCAAATGCATCAACCAAGTTAATGCTGCAGAGCTTCCCTGGTGGCTCAGTGGTAAAGAACTTGCTTGCTAATGCAGGAAACATGAGTTGGATCCCTGGGTTGGGAAGGTGCCCTGGCAGGCTACAGTCCATGGGATTGCAAAAGCGTCAGATGCAACTTAGTGATGAAACAACAAAGTTAATGCTGCAGATAAGATCTGACTCAGACTCTCGAGGAAGCTGGATCTGGGTTCAGATTCTGTCTCTGCCACCTAGCACCTCTGTATTCCTACAGAAGTTACTGCACGCTAAGTCTGGTTTCCTCATCTAGGAAAGGGCCACCGTACTGCTGCTGCTGTTGCTAAGTCGCTTCAGTTGTGTCTGACTCTGTGAGACCCCATAGATGGCAGCCCACCAAGTTCCCCCATCCCTGGGATTCTCCAGGCAAGAACACTGGAGTGGGTTGCCATTTCTTTCTCCAGTGCAGGAAAGTGAAAAGTGAAAGTGAAGTTGCTCAGTCGTGTCCAACTCTTCACGACCCCACGGACTGCAGTCTACCAGGCTCCTCCATCCATGGGACTTTCCAGGCAAGAGTACTGGAGTGGGGTGCCATTGCCTTCTCCAAGGGCCACCGTACTAGCTAGTATTTACTGATGGCCTACAATGTACCAGGCTCTGTTCCCACCAAAGGCAGTGTCACTTAATTGTCATAATAACAGCAGATATTATTATCATGCCATTTTACAGGCGTGGAAACAAAGGCCCAGCACCCACATGGAAACTAGCAGAGAAGTGTTGGTAATCCAGGCTGTGTTCTCACATGTGTGTTATACTGAATCTCTGGTTGCTGAATTGCTGTGCTCATCACCAGGCAACTATTCTGACTCATTTCAGCTTCAAGGAGGATGTACATCAGTACACATGGCACTCAGCAAAGGATTCACATGTACACTCCTTCATTCCCTCAACATTTATTGAATGACAGCCCCCTAATATGTCAGGTACTGTTCTAGAACTCGGGTATACAAGGTAATGCAAGGTTCTGCCTTCTCGGAGCTTGTAATCTAGAATGGAAACAAGCCACAGCTGAATCAATACATTTTCAATGAAACATTACAAATGCCAGGAAGCAAAATAAAGCAGGGGACAGAGACGCGATGTTAGCAGGCAGTGGTTGAACATGGGTGGAGGGTGGTGGGGAAGACGTTTCAGAAAGAGGAATGGGCTCTGTGGGGAAGTGACCTTTGAGCCAAGCCCTGATTGACTGGATAGAGAAGCCATGCAAAGGTCTGGTGGGTCCTGTCATTGCTTTTATAATAAAATTGATTATGGAGGATTTCTGTCACCACTGCCAACAAAAGAGCTTTTACGCTTTCTTCAGTGCTCTCCAACAAAAGAGTAAAACTGGAAGTGTGATGGAAAAGGAAAGAGCTGTTCTGAAAACCGGAGGGAGTCTGTGTGCTTAGTCGCTCAGTCATGTCCGACTCTTTGTGACCCCCTGGACTGTAGCCCCCCAGGCTCCTCTGTCCATGGGAATTCTCCAGGCAAGAATATCGGAGTGGGTTACCATACCCTCCTCTGGGAATCTTCCCAACTCAGGGATCAAACCCAGGTCTCCCACATTGTGGGCAGATTCTTTACCCTCTGAGCCAGCAGGGAAGGCTGGAGAGCGTTTGGTTCCTGCGGACTCTGACAGTGTCATGAATGAAAAGAGACCATTTCCAACTCTTGCTTGATAATTCACAAAGTCTCCCAAAGACAAAACCACAGTTGGCCACAGTTCTGTTGGTTTCACTTAATTCTCTGACTCTGACTCCTTGTGTGACTAAAAGCATATCATAATCACAGTAAATTCTGCCTCACTTTGCTCCATTAAAGGGAACCCAAGCCATTTCACACACCATCTTCCCATTCAATCTTGATTTTACAATGCTTTTCACTGAAGATTAGAGTTAATGCTTTTCTAAGAGGTTTGTCACAAAGGGAGTTTAATTGAGGCTCATTTTCTCCATCTACACATTTTGTTCAAAAGCTTTATTTTTACAGAGTGTGTTTAGTCATATATATGACTTTGGAGAAACAAGCCCTAAGAGAAAACCTTCCTTGACTTCCTGGGGATATAACCATTTCACTCCCCATAGTGCATTGAATAGTCTCTCCCCAAAAAGAGAACTCCAAAGACTAACATCCATACCTGTGAATGTGATTTTGTTTGGAAATAGAGTTTTTGCAGATATAATTAAGGATCTTAAGATGAGATCAGTTTGTAGTAGGATGGGCCTTAGTCCCATAATAAGAGTCCTTCAAAGAGAAAGGAGAGGGAGATTTGAGAGACAGGGACACAGGGTAAGATCAAGACAAAGGCAGAGATGGAGACTTGCAGTCTCAAGCCAGGGAATGCCAAGAGTGCCAGCAGGTTTCAGAAGCTAACAGAGAGGCATTGCATGGATTCTCCCTCAGAAGCTTTGGAAGAAACCAACCCTGTTGACACCCTGATTTCAGAGGCCACCCTAATCGTAGACTCCACAATTGTGAGGGGATCCATTTCTGTTGTTTTAAGCCAACAAGTTTATGATATTTTGTTAAGGCAGCCATAGGACTCTCATATACTTGGTTTGAATCTTTGACATTGAACAGAAGACTTACTGTTATGAGTCATTTAATCTCTGACTTCAGATTACACTACAAAGCTACAGTAATCAAAATAGTATGGTACTGGCACAAAAGCAGACATATAGATCAATGGAACAGGCTAGGAAGCCTAGACACCTATGGTCAACAAATCTATGACCAAGGAGGCAAGAATATACAATGGAGAAAAGACAGTCTCTTCAATAAGTAATACAGGGAGAACTGGACATCTACACGTGAAAGAATGAACTTACAACATTTTCTAACACCATACACAAAAATGAACTCAAAATGGATTAAAGGCCTAAATGTAAGATTGGATACTATAAAAATCTTAGAGGAAAATATAAACAGAACACTCTCTGACAAGATCTTTTTGAACGCACCTTCAAGAGTGATGAAAATAGAAATAAAAATAAACAAACAGGACCTAATTAAACTTAAAAGCTCCTGCACAGCAAAAGAAACCATAAACAAAATGAAAACCCACAAAATGGGAGAAAATATTTGCAAACGAAGTGACCAACAAGGGATTAATCTCCAAAATATACAAACAGCTCATGCAGCTCAATATCAAAAATAAAACTAGAAAAGTGGGTTGAAGATCTAAATAGACATTTCTCCAAAGAAGACACACAGATGCCCAAGAGGCACACGAAATGACACTCACAATCACTAATCATTATAGAAATGCAAATCAAAACTACAACGAGTCATCACCTCACACTGGTCAGAATAGCCATCGTTAGAAAGCCTACAAACAATAAATGCTGGGAAGGGTGTAAAGAAAAGGGAACCCTCCCACACTGCTGGTGGAAATGTACATTGGTACAACCACTGAGGAGAAGAGTAGGGAGGTTCCTTAAAAAACTAAAAATAGAACCACCATGCTGCTTCTGCTGCTGCTGCTAAGTCGCTTCAGTCGTGTCCGACTCTGCGCGACCCCATAGACGGCAGCCCACCAGGCTCCCCCGTCCCTGGGATTCTCCAGGCAAGAACACTGGAGTGGGTTGCCATTTCCTTCTCCAATGCATGAAAGCGAAAAGTGAAAGTGACGTCGCTCAGTCCTGTCCGACTCTTAGCGGCCCCATGGACTGCAGCCCACCATCAGTTCAGTCGCTCAGCAATCCCAGTATTCGGGTCAGAATATAGCCTTTATAGACTGTTGTGTCTACCCAGTGTCTGTGTGGTACCTCATTTGCCTCCCCTCCCTCCTGCCACCCGGGGGATAGACCCTGGTCACGGTCATGAGATGGACCAACCGAAACTGAGCCCACCACAGCAACTTACCCTTACTGCAGTCCTGATTGGTAAATTAGCTAATTGGCTCCAGCTTGAATTTTTTCACTGGACAGGAGGGAAAGTTCTTTTCCAGACACTTAATTAGACTTGAAGTCTGTGAATCAAGAGCTTCTCATCACAGTCTTCCTGCAGGCAAAGCCACAACAAAAGGTGGGGGTTAACCTGGAGCCAGCGCCCCATCACAGATGCCTGGGTTGGCCTTTACCCCGAAGGCCGTGAGGATCCAAGCAAAGGTGCTCATCAGAGCTGACATAGCTAGGCTAACGTAACCATGAGAAGGTAGCACTGGAGTCGATAAAGACCTGTCATGGAGTAAGAGGTGCTGGTAGGAACGTAGGTGTATCACCCAGGACTGAGCCAAGGCAGGAGCCAAGAAGAGAGAAAAGATTCAATGTGTAATATTAAAAAGTTACACTGAAGCCAGGGCTTCTCCAGGGGCTCAGTGGAGAAGAATCTGCCGGCAAGGCAGGAGACATGGGTTCAGTCCTCGGTTGGGAAGATCTGGAGGAGGGCATGGCAACCCACTCCAGCATTCTTGCCTGGAGAATCTCGTGGTCCAAGCCTGCTGGGCTATACAATCCATAGGGTCTCAAAGAGTCAGACACAACTGAAGCGGCTAAGCTCATGCTGAAGACATGGATGCCAAACGCATGCAGAGAAGAAAAGGGAGAAGTCAAAGGCGCCTGACTAAATTCGATTTTCAAGATCACTGAAATCAGAACAGAGCCATTTTTTTTTTTTTCTGATGCTTTCAAGAAGTTTTCTGTAAACATTTTGAATATGTTTAAGGAACATGTGGAGGAGATAATATCCCAGACAAGAAAGGGAATTAAGCAATTCAGGAATTTTGAGGCTCCAACAATCAAATACTTCGGAATCTCAGCTAGGGAGCGGTGCATTCTAGATGTCTTATGTTCTGTTACACTCATTTCCCTCCTCACCCCCTGGAATTTTTTTTTTTTTTAGAAATCATTTAAACCAATCTCAAAGTTCTTTCCTAAGGAGAAAGTTTTAAAAAAAGGGGGCTACAGAAGAAATGTGCAAACTTGAGGCAGCTAAGAGCTTTCCTAAACTACATTACAGGTGAGCCTCCTTGGAGCTCAACATGAGCAAAGCCACAGAAGATAGTGCAGTTCACTGTGGATGAGGATAATGGATGGTGGGTGGGAAAAATGGTGAGCATCAGTAAAGCATGATGGTGCGATGCTGAATAAGAGACCTCACTTTATGGTGCTTGCACTGAAATGTGTGCGATGGGCAAGGAGAGTGCCTGTAATGGGAAGAGTCTGTGTCTTCCCTGGGAGAGTTCAGAAGGAGAAGCACAGGGCTTACCCACTGTATGGTGCTTCTTGCCAATGGCTCTGGGGCCCTAGAAGGTAGAAGCTAGAAAAAGTTTTGAACTTCTCTTATTTAACATGTACCTATGCCTTGAATTTGCGTTCCAAGGCAGATGGTTCCTGATTTGGGCAACTGTGGACATGGAAAAATCCCTTTGAAGTACCACAGAGAAATTTGAGGTTATGCAAGGTAAAGAAGTGAGCTTCCCAGGTGGCGCTAGTGGTAAAGATTCTGTCTGCCAATGCTGGAGACTTAAGAGACTCGGGTTTGATCCGTGGGTCGGGAAGCTCCCCTGGAGAAGGAAATGGCAACCCACTCCAGTATTCTTGCTTGGAGAATTCCATGGACAATGGAGTCTGGCGGGCTACAGTCCAGGGGGTCGCAGAGTCAGACATGCGTGAAGCGACTTAGTGCAGCGCTAAGGTCAAGAAAGGTCCTGCTGAATAGAGATGTTTGGAGATTTAGTTCCAAAGAGCTGAAAAAGAGGTGTTTGGGAGGAGGCAACATTGGAGAATTCCATGGACAATGGAGTCTGGCGGGCTACAGTCCAGGGGGTCGCAGAGTCAGACATGCGTGAAGCGACTTAGTGCAGCGCTAAGGTCAAGAAAGGTCCTGCTGAATAGAGATGTTTGGAGATTTAGTTCCAAAGAGCTGAAAAAGAGGTGTTTGGGAGGAGGCAACTTAGGAGTGCAGGAGAGAAGCACATGGCAGGCAGGGCCTGGCTCCTTACCTGCTACAGTGCTTCTACCTGGGAGGACTGCGCTGGACTCAGCGGTCTGTATGTTTTGTTTTGCCCTTTGGTATGTAAAAATGTTGCGTAACTTTTCAATACTTAGGACTATAGGTATTTTACATACAGATTGAGATTTCAGGGGGCTTCCCTGTTGGCTCAGTGGTAAAGAGTCTGCAGGAGAGGTGGGTTTGATCCCAAGGTCAGGAAGATCCCTGGAAGAGGAAATGGCAACTCCCTCCAGTATTCTTGCCTGGGAAATCCCGTGGACAGAGGCATCTGGTAGGCTACAGTCCATGGAATCACAAAAGAGTCAGATACAACTTAACAGCTGAACAACAACAACAATACAGATTGATGACTCCTTTTGAAAACTGAAAATCTGGCCATGCCAAGCCTTCATTCCCACAAGTCAACAATTTCAGAGGTGGAGGAGAAGTGCAGGCGACCTCTCCAAAAGCCGCTGGTCCCAGCTCCCTGGCACCTCTCTGTACTCACATCCAGCCTGTTCCACTCATGTTTACAGACCTGGTCTGGTTTGTATTTGACCTTGGGACACAGAAGATTGCAGGAAAGCTGACTAGCTGTGGACAGACCAAAAAGATAGATGTAGGCAAAACTGAAGGTGGCCTCCATGTTCACAGATGCAATGCTTTTGGGGGGAGACTGTCCCTCCACACAATGAGCTCCAAAACAGAATCCAGTGGGGAGCAGGAGCTCCGAGCACTGTAGCTTTGGAAGCTTCTGGAAACAGTACCCTGGAAATAAGGCTGCCAACTCATCACGAGCACCTACGGTGGAAGCAGGGTGTGCCTCTCCAAGTGGTGCCATAGAGTTGCATGCACCACGTGGCAGCCAGATGGAGAAGAGACGTGTGGAGCAGGTGGCACACACAGGGACCACAGAAAAGACTCCATGGGCCGGGGACGGGGGTGGGAGTGTGAAAGCTCTCATGCAGGTGGGGTGCTTAAGTTATGAAATTTAGACAATAAAAGCAATTCCTGGATATACCAGATGAATGTTAAAACTTAAAAAAAATTTTTTTTTTATTGAAGAATAATTGCTTTACAGAATTTTGTGGTTTTCTCTCAAATCTCAACGTGAATCAGCCATAGGTATTTTAAACTGCATGTGTCCTTAACCTAGAAATTCTATCTTTAGAGTTTTTACCTAAAGAAAAGTCATGCATGTGGACAAAGATTTCATTAAAATGATTATTATTTTATGTAAGTTTAATGGCAAAGAACTGCCAATGGGTTTTTTCATCCGCAACCACTGACATGGCGTGGCCTGTGGTGTGTGCACTCAATCCAGCCCTGCGACCCCACGGACAGTAGCCCACCAGGCTCCTCTGTCCATGAGATTTCTCAGGCAAGAATACTGGAGTGGGTTGGCATTTCCTTCTTCAGGGGATCTTCCTAGCCCAGGGATCAAACCCTTGTCTCTTGCCTCTCCTGCATTAGCAAGCGGGTTCCTTACCAAATGAGCCACCAGGGAAACCCTGCAACCACTGGACACTGGTTGAATAAATTGCATCATCCATATGATAAATTCCATGGAGACACTGAAATTCTTTCCTGGAAGTTATTTAGGATATTTACACACATGTTACAAAAATAATATGCATCGTATAATGCCATTCTTATTAAAAGTATAAATATACATAGGGAAGATATTCAAGTTTTTGCATTATATTAGTTTCCTATGTCTGCTGTAACAAATTACCAAAAACACTGTGGCTTAAAACAACAGAAATGTATTTTTTCACAGCTATGGAGGCCAGAAGTTTAGTAGGTTCACTGGGCTAAATCCAAGGGAGAGGTAGGACTGAGCTCCTGCCAAAGGGAGAGAGAGCTTCTGGTGGCCACTGCCATTCCTTGGCTTGTGGCCACATAACTCCAATCTCTGCCTCTGTCTTTACATCACTTTCACCCTTTCTATGTATAATCTCCCCCATCCTCTTTCTTCAGGGCTTTCCAGGTGGCTCCATGGTAAGGAATCTGCCTGCCAATGCAGGAGATGAGTTCAATCCTGAGTGTAATCCCTGGGTCGGGAAGATGCCCTAGAGGAAGAAATGGCAACCCACCCCAGGATCCTTTGCCTGGAGAATCCCATGGACAGAGAACCCTTGCGGGCTACAGTCCGTGGGGTCACAAAGAGTCAGACTTGACTGAGAGAAGGAGCACACCCTCTTTCTTATAAGAACCCTTGTGTTTGGATTTAGGACCTGCAGAGGCAATTCAGAATGATCTCTCCATGTCAAATTCATCAGCTTAATCCCATCTGTAGGGTCCCCTTTGCCTTTTATTGTCACATTTACAGGTTCTAGGGATTAGGACTATCTTTGCCAAGGCCATTATTAACTGCTGTCTTCCCAAATACTAAAAGACATTTTCTTTCTTTGTGTTGTTCCCATTCTTTCTTAAACTGAGCATCTAATTAGTTCATTAAGAGGACTTTATTTCTATCACATTCAAATAGACAAAATATTTATGAATTCTCACTTTGTATCTGGCCTTGTGAGTATTTCTGATTAGGAGCCAAAAAAGAAACAGAACAACATAAACCATATATACCCACATAAAATCTATCTTTGCCCTTTAGAGTATTAAAATATTTTCCCAATATTCAAGATAATAGTAAAAAATAGAAACATACAATATTTTTATTTTATTAAATATGACATTGCATGATATAGAAAAATTTAAGGAAAGGGAGAGGAGAAGATATACTTAACTAGTTACCAAGAGCTCATTGGGAAGCATGACTCAACATGGGCTTTAAATATGACTCATGGTTAGGATTTAATGAAATAGTATAAACAAAGGCAGTGTTATCATGATTTAGAAGAATGTCTAGCAGATGTTTCTAACTGCAGAAAAAGCAAAGGAATCTGTATAATGTCAAAGAGAAGAATCTCTCTTCCTTAGGCTGCCCTTGTGGCTCAGCTGGTAAAGAATCTGCCTGCAACTCAGGAGACCTTGGTTCCATCCCTTTGTTGGGAAGATCTGCTGGAGAAGGGATAGGCTACCCACTCCAGTATTTGGCCTGGAGAATTCCATGGACTGTATGGTCCATGGGATCGCAAAGAGTCGGACATGACTGAGTGACTTTCTAATCTAAAGGGCTTCCCTTGTAGCTCAGTCGGTAAAGAATCTGCCTGCAATACAGGACTCTGCCTTCAATGCAGGAGACCCGGGTTCGATTCATGGGTCAGGAAGATCCCCCAGAGAAGGAAATAGCAACCCACTCCAGTAATCTGGAAAATCCCATGGACAGAGGAGCCTGGTGGGCTACAGTCCACGAGGTTGCGAGAGTCGAACAAAACTTAGCGACTAAACCACCATCGCCTAAGTGTGGGCTCAAACTCTGAAAGGCCTTTAATATTAGGAAAAAGACTTGTTGCCAACAATAAGACATACCATGAAAAACAGGAACTAAAATAAACATCTCTTTCGATTCTGAAAGGTGAGTGGTGAAGAAAGCAACACAGTGATTCATTTTAGGTAAGGAATCTGGAGGACTCTCCTTCAAAGAAGGGGAGAAGGCAGGAAAACAGAGAAAGACACGGGAGAAAGTCCCCTCCTGCTTCCATATTTGTGTGCTAGATTCTGCGTTATTGTGGGAGAGACACACATTTTACATAGATTTTTTTTGTCCTTAAGAAGCTTATTCTTCAATAGGAAGGGAATGAATAAACAGAACTGATACACAGTGTTACACAATCAACGTCAGAAAACACACAAATCAGTGCCTTTAGAGTTAGAGGCCGGAGAGCCTGTCCTCAAGGAACAGGGGTTGTAGAGCAGAGAGGCTAGGTGGAGAAGGCAGAGGTGAGTGATATACTTTTTTTTTTAATTGGAAGAAATAAAACTGATTCAGAAAGATACATGCACATCATAGGAGCATGTTCATAGGAGCATTGTTTACACTAGCCAAGGTATGAAAGCAGTTGAGAGGGTAACAGGCAGGAAGGCCAGGGGTCTCCAAACGAAGGAAATAGCCTGCGTCAGACATTTTTATCTCTCTTAAGCTGCAGAAGGAAACAAACTAGCAGTATTTTTTCCTTCTCTATACAAATTTAAAAGGAAGTTTCTCTTAAAATTCTGTGTTGCCATAGTGACACCTAGTTTCGCCTGAAGTTAACCAATGCCTTTTTCTTATGGAAATGTTTATCTTAAGCTATTCTAATGCACTATACTTTTACCCCAAACTCTGTCTTCAAGTCCGTTCTGCCTTTTGGCTCAGAACCTACTTGACAAACCAGTATGTTATACTCAGATATTGTTCCTCTAATCTATGTAAATGAAACTATTTGTATGGTGATCTGCCCTTCTTCAAGATTCAAGTTAATCATTTTATGGCCCAAGATGAACCATTTGGTGCCAAGATTATCACAAAATACATCTTATGGGTGGGGGCCTGGTGCCATTCTGAGTTGTAAGACATTCTTTCTTTCATTAACAGTCTGCTAGTGACGAGGGAGCCTGGTGGGCTGCCGTCTGTGGGGTCTCACAGAGTCGGACACGACTGAAGTGACTTAGCAGCAGCAGCAGCAGTGACTGTGTAACATTCAGCTAAAGACTAGCAAGGGGGTACTCTTTCTGCCCCCTTCTGATGCCTGTGTCAGAAGCTTTCTCTGTCTCCTTTATACTTTAATAAAACTTTGTTACACAAAAGCTCTGAGCGATCAAGCCTCGTCTCTGGCCCCGGATTGAATTCTTCTCCTCCGGGGGCCAAGAATCCTGGTGTCGTGATTCAACAACAACCTTTCACAATCTAGGTGTCCATCAGCAGATGAATAGATAAAGATGTTGTCCATATATGCAGTGGAATATTACTCAACCATAAAAAGCACAAAGTTATAATCTGCAGCAACATGAGTGGACTTGGAGGGCATTATACTAATTGAAACAAGTCAGATAGAGAAAGACAAATACCGTATGATATAATTTATATGTGAAATCAAAAAAGATTACAACAAATTAGTGAATATAGCAAAAAAGACGTAGACTTAACAGATATAGAGAACAAACTAGGGATTACCAGTGGGAGAGGGAAGGGAGAATGGACGTATAAGGGGAGAGAAGTAAGAGGTACAAACTATTATGTACAAAAAAGCAATAAATATAGATTATACAATGTGGGAAATATAGCCAATATTTATAGTAATTATAAATAGATAGTACATTTAGAAATTTTAAATCACCATCTTGTATATCTATAACTTATATAATATTCTAACACAACTGTGAAAGTGAAAGTGAAGTCGCTCAGTCATGTCCGACTCTTTTGCGACCCCATGGACTGTAGCCTACCACGCTCCTCTGTCCATGGGATTCTCCAGGCAAGAATACTGGAGTGGGTTGCCATTTCCTTCTCCAGGGGATCTTCCCGACCCAGGGATCGAACCCAGGTCTCCTGCATTGCAGGCAGATTCTTTAACCTCTGAGCCTGTAGCCAACTTAAAAACCTGGGGATAGATACATGAGACTTAGTATTTCATATTTATATATTTTTACTGTTACCTATGCTAAGGTTGTTGTAGAGAAAAATATGTCAATATGCTTGGGAAAATTTCAGCTTTACAGACAACATCTTACTTTACATAGATTCAAGCTTATCTAATAACATGGTGAAGGAGAAGAAATATAGCTTCTATTAATTTGAAAAATTGGATGTTATATGATTTTTTTCTGAGACCTTTGAACATAAATATCATTTCCTCTAAAGTATATATCTCATGATATTTAATAAATTGTTTTATGAAAAACATGGAAGAAATAAAAGTAGAAAAAGGATGATGACAATATCTAAGTTTATCTAGTCATATGCCAGACACTGAAAGTGAAAGTGAAGTCACTCAGTCGTGTCCCACTCTTTGTGACCCCATGGACTGTAGCCTACCAGGCTTCTCTGTCCGTGGGATTTTCCAGGGAATAGTACTGGAGTGGTGTAAGATATTTTTTAATCAAGTGGAAATGAAAGCTCTTTCTCCACCTTTTTAGACTATTTCTCTAGGAGTATGTGAATTAAACAAAGAAAAGTTGGATTAACAGGAGAAAGAGCACAGGAAAAATATTAATTTTTATTAATATTTATGTGCATGAGAATTTATAGAATAGAAGTGAAACTCATGTACGTGGTTAGACCTGGTACCGTTTCAAACAAGAAAACAGGGTCCAGGCTTCAAAAATGATAAATTTAAGGGAAGTAACTAGGAAATATATGAGGGAACCAAAGGAAGATAAGGGCTATTTAAGGACAGTCTGTTCATGCAAACTCATCTTAGTGTTGATGCCCTGTCTTCAATGATAAGAGTTGCTCTTTTCTTTCTAGTAGAGTTGGTGGGGAGATACCTTTCTCAAAGGGAAATTTATGCTCTTTAGACAGAGAACTCTTTCTCCATCATTGATTCTCAGTTGCCTTTAACTCAAAATAATACTTAGACCAAAGGGTCAAGAATTTGGTGGGCATTATTCTGTCCTCCTTCATGACAATTATGTGTAACCCTGATACTACGAGGATGTGGGCACAATTGTTGCCTCTTTTTACCAGTGGAGAAATCGAAAAATAGGGAGATTATGTTCTACGGGGCATGCCTGAGGGAAAGGCAGGTACTTATTTTGCTGAAGGGTAGAGTAAGCAGTGTAGCTAATACCCAGGCAATTTCAACCCAAGAGACTGAAAAATTTCTGAATGTACTGCCTTCATTTGCTTCATTTTTCATAAGAACAAGGTGGCTTCACCACTCTTTAACTGGTTCCTTTTCCTTCTCACCATCAAAAAAACATTCAAAGAACATTTTAATAAAGTGAATAGAACAGGTGAGGAACAGCAAGAAATAAGAGGAAAATTTTAAAGGATTACAGTGATGAGAGGGAATTAGAGAAAGTTCATACTGATGCTTTCATGTACTGTACTTGTAAGAAAGAAAAAAAATGAATAATGATGTATAAAAATAGAGCAGCAGCATAATCATGGCTTAAGCTATAGTTCTTTTGGCTGTGTAAACTTTGAAAAACACAATGCAATAGCCTAAGGAGTAAGGGGGGAAATGTGTCTGCCTAAAGAAAATGTACACACACACACACACACACACACACATATACACATCCTCAGACACACACTCACAGTCCCCTAATTGCTGAACTTCATAGACCTAAAAAGTCATAAGGAAGAAAATATAGACCAGCAGAAAGCTCATTAGATGAGAACATGATTAAAGTTCTAGTACTGACAAGCAGCAGACCAGGGTGGCTTATAAAGACCTCATCACCTCAAGTGCTCCATCTGGTTTAGCACAGCCCTTGACAAAAGGTGATGCTCAAAAGCTCTGGTCCTATCACTGGTACCTCCTGTCTGTCTTGATTGAGGCTTGGTGATAAGGTGTGACATCAGAAAAGGCTAAATTTGTCCATGCTTTGGGGCAAAAATCAAACAACGTGATGTTTTCACCTGACTCATTCAAGAAAAGTTTATTATTTCAATACCTAGAAGCCACTGTGTTGACTCCGGGAAGGTCTAACATTTTAGATGTCATATCTCTTGCCTTGAGGAGCACTGTACTAGTTTGCTATTGCTCTGTAACAAATTTCCACAAGCTTAGCTGCTTTAAACAATACCCATTTATTACATTACAAAATTGACCAAGGCTCTTCCTTCTGGTGGGTCTCAAAGCCCCAAGAACCCAGGCTGTCCGGACATTCCATTGACTCCTGAAATGCAAGCCCACCGTATCTCCACTTTCATAGTACAGAAAGAAGGAAAATAGACTGGATACTAAAAAGAACACCAGCCAGCCATTCATCCAGCTAGGTTCTACTCTGCATGCTCTTGGCTCAGCCAGTTAACATAATGGGCCTCCTTCTCCTCACTGTTTAAAACTAGTGGCTGAGATCTATGATTTACATAATCCCTTCTTGCTATAATTCTACATCTTAAGACAAGTTTTGGTTATCTGGACTAGATTAAAAAGCCTCGCTCTGGGACTACTCTCATTTTCCTCCTCCCCCCCACCCCGCCCTTTTCTTCACAGCAATCAGCACTACAAAGTACTCAAATCTTAAAAAATAATTCACTGAATGTGTCTCTTTTTTAGCACCAGCTGTAACAAAACATCCATACATCAGTAGTTAATTGCCAGCATGCAGAGCAACAGCTACATGTCTATGGAAGTAAGCTACAAAATGTTATTTTAATAGGACACTGTTCGCACAAACACACTTGATTTGAAATCTGGCACCAAACTTGCAGTCTGGCTCCTTCAAAAACCTTCCACAGTCACTCTGTGCGATTTGACCAATGTAATGAGAACCTCCACAAAAAGCTCATGAAATAAACCACACGGGAAGACAGAAAGCGAGTGTGGAATTTTATCAGCTGTGTTCTGTTGGAGAGTCCAGTGGCTCCTAGTCAACCGCCAATTCTTTGGAAATTGAATTCTCACAATGAGATTTGTCTCCATCATTTGAGAAGAGTGCTGTAGCTGATTCTCATAGCTATAATTTTCCATGATGTGAGTTTAATGAATGATACTTTCAGAATTTGATCAGGCCCAAAATCTTGGGGTCATCTTTGACTCTTCTCTTCAACTCACTGCAATCTGCTTGGGTCTCCTTTCTGAAAATATCCAGAACCACCCACCTCTCTGGGATGACCCCAATTAGCCTCCTAACAGATCTCACATCTTCCAACTTTCCTCCTCACGGTCTGTTCTTAACACACCAGCTAGAGTGTTTATCACTGACGTCAGTTCATGTCACTCTCCTGCCCAGACCCTTCAAGAGTTCTCCATTTCACAGAAAGTAACAACCAGCATTCCAAGAGGGTCCCTCCTTTCCACTGCAATCTCCCTCTTAACTTCTGCCCCCCTTCACCCACTCAGCACCAATCACATTGGTTCTGTGTTCAACCTGTGGCCTCAGTCAACCTCCTTGAAGCACGGATGGTTCAAGCCCGAATATTGTTCTCTCAGATGTCTTGACCAGTTACCTATGTTCCCCTTTAGGTTTTTGTTATGTTTCCTCTCACTGAAACTCAACTTGACCTTTCAATGTAACATTGCAACTTGCCCCTCCTCACCCTGGTCTACTTGCGTTCATAGCATTAAGCATCTTTAATAGAATGCATTTACTTATAATAAATACAGTTTAATTTCTGTCTCCCTCTGCTAGAATGTAAGCTCCATGAGGGCAGAAATCTTTGTTGTATTTTCTGATGTATTCTAAACACCTAGAATGGTGCTGAGCAAATAAGAACTTTCAAATGAAAATTTATTGTTCCTGTGGGTTGAAAATCAAATTAAACAATACCTTTTAACTGAATATAATCAACAGAAATGTGTTCATTTAGATACTGTTTTCTTTGATCCTTCTTCTAAATTGTCTAGCAATTATCTGGGGATACACCCAGTCAAGAAAAGAGGATTCTAGCTAATCTCTGGAATACATTTGCACTGATTACATCAAAGAACCATAATAACTACCACCCACATTTTGCTAAAAAATATAATAGCCAACTTACGACCAAGTGAGTATTTTACAGAACGCAAAAATCCCTTACCTCCTCCCCGTAAACTTCAATTTATATATAAAACTATTATGGATAAAGCCTATACACAACTATAATTTAAAGCGACTTCATTATATTTGTCCCACTTCCAGAAGAGACAGAAAGCAGACTCCAATTAGAATGAGCTAAGGTGTGTCTAGTCAAAGCTATGGTTTTTCTAGTGGTCATGTATGGATGTGAGAGTTGGACTGTGAAGAAAACTGAGCACCGAAGAATTGATGCTTTTGAACTGTGGTGTTGGAGAAGACTCTTGAGAGTCCCTTGGACTGCAAGGAGATCCAACCAGTTCATCCTAAAGGAGATCATCCTGGGTGTTCATTGGAAGCAGCTTCATGCTGAAGCTGAAACTCCAATACTTTGGTCACCTGATGCAAAGAACTGGCTAATTTGAAAAGACCCTGATGCTGGGAAAGATTGAAGGTGGAAGGAGAAGGGGACCACAGAGGGTGAGATGGTTGGATGGCATACAAGTCAATGGATGTGAATTTGAGTAAGCTCCAGGAGCTGGTGATGGACAGGGAAGCCTGGCGTGCTGCAGTCCATGGGGTTGCAAAGAGTTGGACACGACTGAGCAACTGAACTGAACTGAGGATACAGTGGCATAGGCAAGGAGTGTTTCCTCATTGAGACGCCATGAAATTCAAGCTGAGGAAATGAAGGCTGATTTCAGCAGTCTATTTTGCCTCGGTGCTTTGCTGGGCTTCCTTTTAGCTGAACCCAATGAGGACCAGAGTCGAGAGGTCACTGAATCAGCCATAAGTATACCTATTATCCTTCCCTCTTGAACCTCCCTCTCACCTCCCTCCCCATCCCACCCCTCTGGGTTGTTACAGAGACCCGGGTTGAGTTCCCTGAGTCATACAGCAAATTCCCATTGACTATCTATTTTACATATAGTGCTGGATGTTTCCATGTTACTCTCTCCATACATCCTACCTTCTCCTTCCTCCCCCTGCCCCATGTCCATGGGTCTGCTTTCTATGCGTCTCCACTGCTGCCTTGCAAATGGATTCATCAGTACTGTCTTTCTAGATTTCATATATGTGCAGTAGTATACGATATTTGTTTTTCTCTTCCTGACTTTACTTCACTCCATATAATAGGCTCTAGGTTCACTCACCTAGAGTATCAATTCTGCCAGTGGATTTCAGAATTCAGAATGTATTTTATAACACAGTGGTTATATGCTGTCTCTTATACACATCTCAGCAGCATAATCATGGCTTAAGCTATAGTTCTTTTGGCTGTGTAAACTTTGAAAAACACAATGCAATAGCCTAAGGAGTAAGGGGGGAAATGTGTCTGCCTAAAGAAAATGTACACACACACACACACAGCCCCCACCAAAACAACAAAAACGCATTTTACTCTCTTCTGTTACATGTTTCGACTCTGGTTGTAACCCATGAAACTGACCTCACCAGTCACAGTCTGAAGGCCTCTGGCCAAGGCCAGTCCCTCCGTTTAAAAAGTATAATCTCTAGGACCTCAAAAGGTGAAGGTCCTTGCCCTAATGCATAATATATGTAGTTGGGGTGATGTAGGCATCTACATTTATCGGATTAAGAAAAAAAAAACAAACAAACAACTCGGCTAGTTTCATCTATCCAAATGTTCTCTTCCAAACCACATGCATTCGGCTTGTTCTGAAAGAAAACCTTTTCAGTGAAGCAGGGATCAGGTGACACCTCAATTTTATGATCGGTGAAATAAACAGTCTTCTTGTGCTGTGAGCAAACAGGACAGACCTTTAGGAAACTGGAGGGGTGAGGTCTTGATTCTTCCTGCAGGGGAAGTTGCTTGGGACCCAGTGCCGACCTCTTTAGGAGGGATTGCTGCGAGCAGGCTCACATCCTCTGTGTGTGCATGTGTGCGTGTTCAGTTGCTTAGTCGTGTCCGACTCTGTGCAATCCCACGGACTGTAGCCCGTCAGTCTCTTCTCCTCCATCCATGGGATTCTCCAGGCAAGGATACAGGAGTGGGCTGCCATGCTCTCCTCCAGGGAATCTTCCCTACCCAGGGATCAAACGGGGAGTCTCTTAAGCCTGCTGAACTGGCAGGAGGGCTCTTTACCACTAGCGCCACTTGGGAAGCCCCACACCTCCTCTACCCGCAGGCAAAGCAAGGTGCCCCGACGCTTCTGGAAGGGGCTCGCTGGACACTGAGAGGGTGGCCCATGGCAGCGTCTCGTGCACCGCTGTGGAGCACTGTGAGACCAGCAGGGGTCACAGCCTGGCGTGCAGGCTAGGTACATGTCACAGACAGTTGTACAGGCAGGCTTCCTGCTCTGAAATATTTCTTCCCAGAGCAGCTCACTTTGATGACTTTGAAAAGTAGCAGAACTTGTTCCCCCCTTGGCAGGCATTTGTGCATTTCACTCATTTCAAGTCAGGACTAATAGGCCTAATGATTTTGAAGGGCCCTAAATGATTCCTTTATGCCTGGCCAGGATTGGCCAGGGTTCCACTTACAACCCACAACATACACACACGTTCCCCAGAAAAATAAATACTGGTGTAACCATGTTGGTGCCATGCCACTTAAAATGGCCATTTTCTTAAGTACTCATTTTAAAAGCGACTTTGTTATTTCAGCATCTGCCTTTGAAAGCTGGCTTTCTGTATCTCTGGTGTAATGTTTTCATCGTAGGGCAAAAAATAAAACATTAACTCTTTCAACCTGACTTATGTTTAAGAAAACATTAATTCCAGAGCAAATGCATCACTCCCTGATTTTTTGGTTCTGTACCAGAGTTTCCACAAAGCATCCTGCCCAAATCCTGGACAGCCATCAAATGGAGGTCTCTGCCTTGCTCCATCTACTCCACAGTGATGTCTCTTGCCCATGTTCGTACAGTTTATGAGGGTCTGCCTGCTAGGTACTCTGTGTGTGTGTGTGTATACATGCACTCATGTGGCATATGCCTATGGACTATGGAAGATGGAGAGATGGCAAGATAAGTAAAATACACTCAGTTCTTTCTTGAAGGAATTTATCATTTCAGTGCTGAATTGAGACAGAACAGATTAAAAGTAAAATCACAATGCAAGGAAGTTAGGATTGAATAGATTTCAGAGGGCCTTCGTGGTGCAAGGCAGTCCCACGTGTTCCCATTCCAAACCTCAAACCCTTCCACCTTCTGTCGACTTCTATTCCTCTATGTCAGGCTGACATGATAAATGCTTACAACTCTGCTTTCTGACTGCCAGAGCCATGGCCAAGCTTGCTAACAGCAGCTGCTGTTTGTGCAGAGCTGGCCTCTCCCAGAGCTGACAGCACCCAAGGCACACACCCTACCCCGCGACCTTGACCCACACTTCCACCACCCTACGTCTACTTGTAACTAGAGATTTTTCCCGTAAGTCATTCTATGAAAACTGATATAGGCACTTAAAAAAAAAGAGCATTTTACAATTCTGAGATGGTTTTAGATTTATAGAAAAATTAAGAAAAGTGAAAGTCGCTCAGTCATGTCCAACTCTGTAACCCCACGGAGAAGTCCAGTCCATGGAAGTCTCCAGGCCAGAGTACTGCAGTGGGCAGCCGCTCCCTTCTCCAGTGGATCTTCCCAACCCAGGGATCGAACCCAGGTCTCTCGCATTGCAGGCGGATTCTTTATCAGCTAAGCCACAAGGGCAGCCCTTATTGAAAATGGGAATGCTAAAACAGAGTTTCTGTTACCTCATACTCTTTCTCCCATTGTTCACATCCTACATCGCTACACATTCATCACAACTAATGAACCAGTATTGAAACATTATTATAAATTAAAAATGATAAAGTTGATATTTTACTTAGACTTCTCTAGTGTTTTCCGAGGCTTCCCAGGTGGTTCGGTGATAAAGAATAATAAGAATCCACCTACCAATGCAGGACACATAAGTTCCATCCCTGGGTTGGGAAGATCCCCTGGAGAAGGAAATGGCAACCCACTCCAGTTCTCGCCTGGGAAAGCCTGTAGACAGAGGAGCCTGGCGGGCTACAGGCAATGGGGTTGCAAAGAGTCAGACCTGACTTACCAAGTAAGCACACGATGTTTTCCTGATGTCCTTTTCTGTGCTAGGATACCATCAGGATATCACAACACACGGAGCCACGAGGTTTCTTTAGGCTCCCCTGGTCTTGAAAGCTTCTCGGACTCTCCTTGCTTTTGACGACCTTGACAATTTGGGGGAGTGTTGGTCAGCTAGTTTGCAGGCTGTCCCTCCATCTGACTCTGTCTGATCTTTTCTCATTAGTAGACTGGGTGTTGTATTGCCCTTTTGGAATATAAGGATCAATGTTATACTGAAAGATATGTTCTATGATGTTTGGGTACTGAAAACCAATAGATCGTCTTCTGGAAACATGTTAATTACATGGGATGCATCCATGTAGAGAGTGACCACACTGGATGCAGTTCCTTAAACATCTGAAAAATATGCTTCAGCTGCCTTAGGTACATCTGAGAGTTATTTTAGATTTTAGCGCACAGTAAATAGCTGTTGTGACAGCTAAATGCACTGTTTAGTGTGGGCTATCTGCTATAACAAACAGAATGTTATAACAAACCAAAATTGCTTTAGCAAGTTGCTATAACAAACCAAAATTCTCAATGACTTAAAACAAATTCTATTTCTCACTCGGGCCATGAATAAATGCAAGACTTCCAGGTGGCACGGCCTTCTTCCAGTGTTGACTTGCTACCGAGGCTTCATTTTTTCTGAATCTGCCCTTACCTAGGGCTTTGTAGCTCTTATTCACAACAGACAGTAGACAAGGGGAGAGAGAGCATGCAGAATTAGGTGGTGGGTCTTAAGGGCTAGATTTAGAAGCACCATGCTTTTAATTCTGCTCACATTTCATTGGTCAGAACTCAAACACATGACACCATCCAATAACAAAGGAGACTGGGAAATGTAGTCTAGCTATTACAGCAGAAGAACAAAGAATTGGGAATTTGTGAGCACACAGCAGCCTCTGCCATTCTTTGAACTGATGACATAAATTTCCCTTAGACAGAAGGGCATACGATCACTTGAAGACATGCCGTTGTTTTCTTATAGATATCCCTGTTAGATTGTGCTGAGGATGTTGGGGTCATGCTGTCTTCTGCATCAGAACTTCCATTACAACACTGATATTTCCTTAAATGCTGAAATCTGCCCTTTAAATCAAAATAGATGGAGAAGCATGAAGAGGTCCAAACTAGAGTTAATTATCACCTCAAACAAATGTGTTTGCACTAAATACATATAAAATTATTAAACCAGCTGATTGAAAGATACAGTTGTCATTATTGACAGTTGTGAACATGGGGTCAATCAGAGATTCATAAAAGGAAGCTGAAACTAAAAGCATATCTCAGTCCAAAGTTAAATTCCATTGAATACCTCTCTAGAAAAATATGAGCTAGATCTTTCTTTCCCAAAGAGGCCAATTCTGTCTTTCATTTTTTAATGGCCTTCCTCAATCTGAGCTATAGTATGTCTGGATGTTAATTGTCTAGTGGTCTAGACAGTGATGATATTATGACCAAGTTATGCACAGATAATCACTGTGTCACTCTTTCCAATGCTGCCTACACATATTGCTTCACTGAACACATTTGGCATGTGTGATTATTCTCTTGATATTTATTTTCACTATTTAAGTAAAGAACACTTAATCAAACCATCCGGTGAACCAAACTTTTTTTTTTTAAATAATTCAAATGAAATATGAGATTCTTGAAGCTAAAAGAAAAAATAATATTAATGTGCCTCATATCTTTCTGGGAATGCTAGGGCAATCCATCCTATATTTTTCTTACTTCATTCACCTGGGAGAGATCTTACACAGGTCCTTCAAATACTTTTACTACAAATCATTGCCTGCCAGATAGGTTGGCTTACCCAAAGCCATTCCAATTAAAAAAAAAAAAAAAGACCCAGGAATTTCTGGAGATGTTTTTTGTTTGCCTGTAATTAGGCTTGGTAATCTAATTTCATATGCCTGGTCCAGGGCACCGGTAGCAGTTAATGGTTTGACTCTTGGGTGTTTTCAAAATAAAGCAATGTGCTTTTAAAAACCACCATCTTAATGAAGAATAGGGGTTGTGATGTCATGACATCACATTTAAACCCACCTGAAGGAGGAAGATTTGAAATCAATGCAGAAATGAAAAACAATATGGTTTGGAAAGTGGGAGGATGTTCCAGACACAGAGGATAACAAGGTTTATTTCTGGCATGGAAATGGAAAATGATCAAAGAGACCTGTAAGAAGTTTGTTTGGCCAAGGAAAAGACATAGACTGGGAGAGGCAGGCAGACATACGGCCTTGGCAGGGGGATGGTGTTGATAGAGCATGACGCGGGGACAGGGTAAAGGCTGCCCGGACGGTCACACAGGCTATTTTCACAGTGTCATCACCTAAAGGAGACCCCATTACTTGAAAATTTAGGGATGGATGGGGTAAAATGGAACCTTCCTCCACTCTTGTGATGTCAGCCTGCTGGCTCTATCTCACAAAATGGAAACGACATTTAAGATGGATTTAAAATTCATTTGTGCAGGTAATGAGCTTAGGCTTCTGGCAGAACGGGTGGGGTAGATTCTTAGGGGAGGGTGGCAAGGTGGGGCACAACACACAAGCAGGGAGCAAGAGGAAGTTTCTGTAGCCTACTGAAAGGGAGGGCAGCTCACCGATAGCACGTTCACTTTGCTTCTATGAGTGAAGCCAGCTTTTTTCCAAATGTACTGAGTCAAATTGGGTTTCCCTGGTGGCACAGTGGTAAAGAATCTGCCTGTCAATGCAGGAGATGCAAGAGACTCAAGTTTGATCCCTGGGTCTAGAAGATCCCCTGGAGAAGGAAATGGCAAACCGCTCCAGTATTCTTGCCTGGAGAATTCCATGGGCAGAAGATGCGGGTGGACCACAGTCCATAGGGTCCCAAAGAATCAGACACGACTGAGCATCTGAGCACCCACACACACTGAGTCAAACTGTTGTTGTTCAGCTGCTCCATCGTGTCCAACTCTTTGCAACCCTATGGACTGCAGCACACCAGGCCTCCTTGTCCATCACCATCTCCCGGAGTTTGCCCAAGTTCCTGTTCATTGCATCTGTGATGCCGTCCAGCCATCTCATCCTATGATACCCTCTTCTTCAGCCCTCAATCTTCCCCAGCATCAGGGACTTTTCCAATGAGTCTTCTGTTCACATCAGACGACTGAAATACTGGAGCTTCAGCTTCAGCATCAATCCTTCCAGTGAATATTCAGGGTTGATCTCCCTTAAGACTGACTGGTTTGATCTCCTTGCTGTCCAAGGGACTTTCAGGAGTTTTTTCCAGCACCATAGTTTGAAGTCATCAATTCTTTGGCACTCTGCCTTCTTTACAGTCCAGCTCTCACAACTGCACCTGACCACTGGGAAGACCATAGCCTTGACCATATTGACCTTTGTTGGCAGAGCAATGTCATCACTTTCCGGCCAAGAAGCAATCATCTTCTAATTTCATGGCTGCAGTCACCAACTGCAGTGATTTTAGAGCCCAAGAAGAGGAGATCTGTCACTACTTCCACCTTTTCCCCTTCTATCTGCCATGCAGTAATGGGGGCAGACGCCTTGATCTTAGATTTTTATTATTTAGTCTTAAGCCAGCTCTTTCACTCTCCTCCTTCACCCTTATCAAGTGGTTCTTTAGTTCCTGTTCACTTTCTGTCGGTAGAGTGGTATCACCCGCGTATCTGAGGTTGTTGATGTTTCTCCTGCCTGTCTTGATTCCAGATTGTAACTCATCCAGTCCAGCATTTCTCATGATGTGCTGAGTGTACAGGTTTAACAAATAGGGTGACAGCAGACAGCCCTTTCGTGTTCCTTTCTTGTTCTTGAACAAATCAGTTGTCCATACAGGGTTCTGTTGCTTCTTGACCCGTATACAGGTTTATCAGAAGACAGGTAAGATGGTCTGTATTCCTATCTCGCTAAGAGCTTTCCTCAGTTTGTCATGATCCACACAGTCAAAGGCTTTAGTGTAGTCGATGAAACAGAGATAGATGCTTCTCTGAAATGCCCTGGCATTCTCTATAATCCAGAAAATGTTGGCAATTTGATATCTAGTTCCTCTTCCTTTTCTAAACCCAACCTGGACATCTGGAAGTTCTTGATTCACATAATGCTGAAGCCTAGCATGCAAGTATGGGAGATGAGTGCAATTGTCTGATAGTTACCACATTCTTTAGTACAACTGTTCCTGGGAATTGGGATGAGAGTTGACTTTTTCCAGTCCTGTGGCCACAGATGGGTCTTCAAGATTTGCTGACACAGGGAATGCAAAACCTTGATGGCATCATCCTTTAGGGATCTGAATAGTTCTGCTGGAATTTCATCATATCCACTAGCTTTATTAACGCCCTTCTTAAGGCCCACTTGACTTCACACTCCAGAATGTCTGGCTCTGGGTGACTAATTGTGCACCTCCCCCAAAAAAGCTTATGTCCACTCAGAACCTGCAAATGTGACCTTACTTGGAAAAAGCGACTTTGCAGATGTAATTAAATTAGGGATATTAAGATAAGAGCACCCGAGATTTAGTATGAAACATATCCAAGGGCAGGGGTTCTTATAAAGAGAAAGGCAGAGGGAGATTTGAGACTGAGACCCAGCACAATGTAAACAGGGAGGCAGAGACTGGGATCATGTAACTATAAGCCAAAGGGCAGTGCACACATGCACACACACACGTGAGTATGTGTGCACACATATATTTGGTTATTCATTCATCTGCTGATAAACACTTGAGTTCCTTCTACCTTTTGGCTATTGGAAAGACACAAGGAACAGTATCCTTCAGAACCTCCAAAAGAAACCAACCTTGCTGGCACCTTGATTTCAGACTTCTGGCCTCCAGAATTGTGAGAAAATAACTTTCTGTTGTTTTAAGTTAAAAGTTTGTATCAAATTTGCTTACAACTGCCCTGGGAAACTAATACACCCAACAAGAAACATTAGATCATGCTGTTTTCTGCCCTAATGCAGCTTATCCTGATACTACTGGTATTTTAGCAAAATACATATAACGTGAAATTTACATCTTAACCATTTTAAGCGTGCACTTCAGCAGCATTAAGTACATTCCCAAGGTAGCGCAGTCATTACCTCCACCAGCCTCCAGAACATTTCTTCCCAGACAGAAACTCTTTACTCTTCAAACACTGGCTGCCCCTTACCTTCTCCTCCAGTTCCAGATAACTGATATTCTGCTTTCTGTTACGATGAATGTGTCTACTCTAGGCACTGCATATAAGTGGAATCTTACAATATTTGTGCTTTTGGGTCTGGCCTCTTTCACTTAGGATACTGTTTTCAACATCTGGTCCTGTCATAGCACACTTCAGTATTTCGTTCTCTTCTAAAGCTGAATAGTAAGCCATTATATACGAGGGTGTTGCTGTTGTTTAGATGCTAAGTTATGTCTGACTCTTTGCAACCCCATGTACTGTAACCCACCAGCTCCCTCTATCCGTGGCATTTCCCAGGCAAGTGTACTGGAATGGGTTGCCATTTCCTTCTCCACGGGATCGTCCCAATCCCAGGATTGGACCTATGTCAGCTGCATTGGCAGGAAGATTCTTTACCACTGCGCCACCAGGGGAGCCCCATTATATACAATATATAATATATATACAATATATAATATATATACAGACAGGCATGTTTTTTATATATATATATGGATTTCATATTAATACATATATGCACACACATATATGCCACATTTTTTTAATTCATTCATCTGCTAACAGACCCTTGGGTTGGCTGTTGTGAATAATGCTGCTGTGTAGATGGATGAACAAATATCTCATTCTCGAAATCTTTTATTCTCCCTTGCCACCTCACTTGAATTCCTTACTTGCTTCCTTTCTTCTAACTAGGCTCATCACTAGACCAGGCTCCTTCTCCAGTAATGTCCTTTTCAGAATAGTTCTTGGCAGTGAAGACTGAAGGATTTCTATAGATATTTAAACAAGATTTAGGGATGGAATCCAGTGACTTGTGGAGGTTTGGGGAAGGGGTAGGAAGCAGCAACTAAGAGATTTGTTGATGTTGTATTTGTGTAGCAAGCTCAATATCACGATTTATAAGTGACAGACCAATAAAAATAGTCAAATCTGTTAATAAAAGTTAGTATTCACATTCTATTTAAGATCAGAAGGGAAGTCACTCAGTTGTGTCCGACTCTTTGCGACCCCATAGACTGCAGCCTGCCAGGCTCCTCTGTCCATGGGATTTTCCAGGCAATAGTACTGGAGTGGACTGCCATTTCCTTCTCCAGGGAATCTTCCCAACCCAGGGCTCAAACCCGGGTCTCCCCCATTGTAGACAGAGGCTTTACCGTCTGAGCCACCAGGGAAGTCGATTTAAGATCAAGTAAGCATCAATTGTCCTTGTCAAGCATTGTTATTACTGCCTTTCTTTACAATGACTTGGGAGATGTTATGGAGGCATAAACTGGGTACTTTCCCTCCATCCTTGATGTTCATTGTTAGTTAATAGTAAACATAAACCTCACCATCCAGTAAAGTGGGGCGCTTTTGCAAGTGAAAAGGGAGATATGAGCGGTTAACCCAAAGACAACTGGGGCTCATCCAAGCAAAAGGATGTGTGAGCACCCTGCCTCCTCACCAGCCCCTCCCACCCATGCCCTCTGCCCACAAAACACGTGCCTCATGACATAGAATCCCAAGCTACCAAATAACACAGGATATACACCGTGCCCAAGCCAAAGATGCGTGATGTGAAATTTACTCTGCTTACTCATTCTCCCTGCTTGTTTATTTCCCCTTAGAATAACAGAGACCTAATGTCAGCAAGCGTAACTCCAAGAAAGAAAAATTTATTATTCATTATGCCACTTGTGGAGAGTCAAGCATTTGCTTTATTAGCCTACTGTATATCCTCCTACTGGTGGAGTTTTTATTTCCAGGGCAAACTAGTCTCTTCATGGCCTGAGGGACAATCTCACACAAATAGCACAAGTATTCAGGGCTAGGAATAGCAAAAGCCTACCTCTGAAGGGGGAAAATTCTAGCTTCTATTTATTTATACTGCTTTTTTCCCTCAACAATTGCTGCTCTCTATAATTTCAACGTCTGCAAAAATAGCAGTTATGTAAACATTAATGCGTAAGAAACTATCATTTTGATGTAGCCTGCAAATCCTGAAGCTAAACATTAAGGAATCATGAGATTTTCCCCTCTATGCAAGAGAAGGGAGCTCACAATCTTTTTATCCCGAAAACGTACCCTTCAAAGTTTTTCAAGTTTGAATTGTAAAGCAAGCCTGAATTACCATTAGTATTGCAGTTTAGTAAATGTTCCTTTTCTTTCTGCCATCAATCAGATGAATTTATATTTACCCATGGCAGATTTGTATATTTTATTTCTGCTATCTGCTGATTTTCCAGTGTTAAGCATGGACTTTGCCTTTCTCTGTCAACATGAATGTTCCTTTTCTAATCGTAATATAATAAATATATGCATTCAAGTTAGGCTAATACTATTTGAAAAAATAGTATTAAACAAATTCAATGATCCTATTGGCTTTCATAAAGTCATAGGTAAGTGCTAACAGTGGAAGGAAAAAAAATCCTTGTATTCTGAGTAAAAATTCTTTCCCAGGAGAGTTCATGAATTTGTGTTAAGACTGATGTAATTCTAGGAGTTAGAACAGAAAAAAAAAAAAAGACAAGGGGAGCAGGTGGTGGTAGAGAAATTTACAGAAACCAAAGCACAAGTGAACTGTTTACGTGTCAGTATCCAGACCCCCAGGCTGGAGCAGAAGTCTCTTACTATGTCTTCCCATAGGCTGGCATTACATTAGAGCTTCACCCCACTGAAATCTGTGTAGAGCAAAAAATTCTTAACGTGGGATCTTCTAAAAAGTCCAGAAGCCTTCAGTCCCCACAACCCAAGAGTCACTTGAGGAAGCTTTACCTTCTATGTGATGGGCCCTTGAATCCACGTGACAGAGCCCATGGTCCCCAGCAGCTCTAACAATTGTGCAACCTTTCATTCCATCTGCCTTCTGCCACGTGTAAGACCCTGTACTAAAATACTTTACCCGAAAAAGTGGACAGTCTAATATTAGGAAATAGCGGTAGAGGAGACACTGGAACGGCATGCAGAGGGAGCCGTGGAGGGCTAGTTTTGCCCAGGGAAGTGGAGAGAATTTCATACAAAAGATATTCTTTGAGTTAGACCTTAAAAGATGAGCAAGAAGGCAGCTGGTATATAAGGCAAGCTGGGTAGAGGAATGAGGAAGAAAACCACAAAGTTTTAATGCTTGGACTCCTGGAAGAGAATAAATAAGCTTCTGTAACTAGAGCTAAGAACACAGTGAGTAGAAGGAAAGACAATAGATCCAAGTGACGAAGACTAGAGCCAGATTATAACCTGATAATTATTTTTTTAATGAATGTATGATTCCATAGTTTTTTGAAAAAGATTCTTTCCTCCTGAAAGTCTTTATAAAGCAACGGCTAGTGACATGACAGAGATGGCTCATTGGTTTTGGTGGGTGTTATGGACTGAATGTCTGCAATCCTCCCTAAATTCCTACAGAGAAACTCTAACACCCGACTCAGTGGCGTTTGGAGATAAGGCATTGGGAGGAAATTGGGGCTAGATGAGGTCATGAGTTCAGTTCAGTTCAGTTCAGTTCAGTCGCTCAGTCATGTCTGACTCTCTGTGACCCCACGAAAGCCAATACGCCAGGCCTCCCTGTCCATCACCAACTCATGGACTTCACTCAGACTCTCGTCCATCGAGTCCATGATGCCATCCAGCCATCTCATCCTCTGTTGCCCCCTTCTCCTCCTGCCCCCAATCCCTCCCAGCATCAGAGTCTTTTCCAATGAGTCAACTCTTCGCATGAGGTGGCCAAAGTACTGGAGCTTCAGCTTTAGCATCATTCCTTCCAAAGAAATCCCAGGGTTGATCTCCTTCAGAATGGACTGGTTGGATCTCCTTGCAGTCCAAGGGACTCTCAAGAGTCTTCTCCAACACCATAGTTCAAAAGCATCAATTCTTCGGCGCTCAGCCTTCTTCACAGTCCAACTCTCACATCCATACATGACCACAGGAAAAACCATAGCCTTGGCTAAACGGACCTTAGTCGGCAAAGTAATGTCTCTGCTTTTGAAAATGCTGTCTAGGTTGGACATAACTTTTCTTCCAAGGAGTAAGCGTCTTAGTTCCATGTCCAGTTCTAACTGTTGCTTCCTGACCTGCATACAGATTTCTCAAGTGGCAGGTCAGGTGGTCTGGTATTCCCATCTCTTAAGGAGTTTTCCACAGTTTATTTTGATCCACACAGTCAAAGGCTTTGGCATAGTCAATAAAGAAGAAATAGAGGTCATGAGGGTAGGGCCCTAACCATGGGATTGATGCCCTTATAAGAAGCGATACCATAGTGCTCACTCTCCATTACTTTCCTCTCCATCATCATGTGAAAACACAGAAAGAAGGTGGCTGCCTACCAGCCAGGAAAAGAAGCCTCACCAGGAATTGGATTGGCTGGCATCTTGATGCTGGACTTTCAGCCTCCAGAATTATGAGCAATATATTTCTGTTGTTTAAGCTGCTTATCTTATGGTATTTTATTATGACAGCTCAAACTGAAAAAGACACTGGGGCTATTTTTTTAAATAATATTTTGAAATCAATAAGTAAGTTTTATACTAAGGATGTGGGAAGCAGAGTTGCTAAACAGCTGAAATATTTCAACAACTGGAACAGTAAGTCTTCTAAAGACCACAAAGTATGAGATTGTTTAATAGCTGGAAACCATTTATAGGTAGAACAAATTTGTTAAAAGAGAACATCAGTTTTTATTGAATTATAAAGTAGGTGCTTGAGAAATGTGGCTAAATAAATGAAAATATATAAGGGAGCAGTGGTCCATGTTTTTAGAACACAGATTATTTTCCAGTAGATAAAAAGGGGGAAGTGATGATATTTCAGTAAGTATTAGGTTGAACTGGATAAAAATGACATTTTAGTAGACAAAGCTGATCTCATCAGAACATTTTCACATTCACAAACTTAGAGAACAAACTCATGGTTATCAAGGGCAAGAGAAGGGGAGAGGGATAGTTGGGGAGTTTGGGATTGACATGTTCACACTGTTATATTTAAAACAGATAACCAACAAAGACCTCCTCTGCAATGACCTATATGGGAAAAGAATCTTAAAGAGTAGATATATGTATACTTTGATCACTTGGCTGTACACCTGAAACTAACACAATATTGTTAATGAACTATACTTCAATATAAAATAAAGTTGTTTTTGTTTTCATTTTTTAAATAAGAGCAGTTTCATGCTGTAGAGGAAAAGCTTACTTCTCCTGTGTCTTCTTTACACACACGGAGACCACACCTTACTTCACTTCTGATACCATATGTATGGGTTTTACACACATCAAGTTGAGACAGGAGCCCAAAGTCCTACCATTTAACTCAATCCTGATGCTACATACCTGGAGATAGGATCAAGTTCCACAGGATAAAAACTCAGTTCTATGAGACTATCCCATACATACCCTTCAGATGCCAATCTCAAGCCCAGGTGATCATCTGTACTTCTTACCTACTGGCTACAAATCAGAAGTTCCCATAATCCCCTTCTCAGGCACAATTAAGGTGCTAGAGAGACTCACAGAACTCAAGACACCAGTTTCCTTAGTAGATGACTGGCTTATTACAAAAGATATTAAAGGATAAGAATAAAGAATCAGATGAAGAGGTATGTAGGGTAAAGTTTAGAAGGATCCCAAACACAGGAGCTTTTGTTCCAGTGGATAGCTCAGCTGGTAAAGAATCTGCCTGCAATGCAGGAGACTCCAGTTTGATGCTTGGGTCTGGAAGATCTGCTGGAGAAGGGATAGGCTACCCACCTCTAGTATTCTTGGGCTTCCCCTGTGGCTCAGCTGGGTAAAGAATCTGCATGCAAAGCAGGAGACCTGGGTTCAATCCCCAGGTTGGGAAGACTCCCTGGAGAAGGGAAAGGCTACGGAAAGTCTTCCCACTCCAGTATTCTGGCCTGGAGAATTCCATGGACTGTATAGTCCATGGGTCACAAAGGATACCACACAACTGAGTGACTTTCACCCTCCTGGCACATGGGTGTTCATTAGCCTGCAAACTCTCCAAATTATATAATTTAGGGTTTTTATGGAGGCTCCTTTCCATAGGCGTGATTGACTAAATCAGTGGCCATTGATGATTCCAGCACCTCTTCCCTCCTCCAAGTTTCAGTGTGGCGAGGGGATTGGGCTGAAAGCGCCAATCCTTTAAACACAAGGTTGATTTCCCCAGAAACCAGCCCACATCAGTAGGTGACCCAAGGGCTTTCCAAAAGTAATTTCATCAGCATAAAATCAAGTATGGTTGAGAGATGTTTTTTTAATGAACAACGAAATCTGTTCTTTTCACCCTTCTTGTTCTAATCGCACAGGAAATTCCAAAGGTTTTAGCAGCTCCATGCCAAGGAAATGGGTGAAGACAAAATATGCCTTTTTTATTATAAATCACAATATCACACCTATGGTTTAACCTAATTCTAAAAGGTGATATTGCTGTAATTAGTTCCTTAACGTAAGAAAGTGAAAGTGTTAGTCAGTCTGACTCTTAGTGACCTCATGGATTGCAGCTTGCCAGGCCCCTTTCTGTTCATGGAATTCTCCAGACAAGAATATTGGAGTGGGTTGCCATTTCCTTCTCCGGGGCATCTTCCCAACCCAGGGATCAAACCTAGGTCTCCTACATCGAAGGCACATTCTTTACTGTCTGAGCCACCATGGAAGCCCCTTAGCATATGCTGCTGCTGCTAAGTCACTTCAGTCGTGTCTGACTCTGTGCGACCCCATAGACGGCAGCCCACCAGGCTCCCCTGTCCCTGGGATTCTCCAGGCAAGAACACTGGAGTGGGTTGCCATTTCCTTCTCCAATGCAGGAAAGTGAAAAGTGAAAGTGAAATCGCTCAGTTGTGTCAGACTCTTAGCGACCCCATGGACTGCAGCCTATCAGGCTCCTCCATCCATGGGATTTTCCAGGCAAGAGTACTGGAGTGGGAAGCCATTGCCTTCTCTGCCTTAGCATATGAGGTTTATGTAATTGCTCACATCTTTTAGTGTTAGAAAAATAAGCTATTAACTGAACACAAATTAATCTTGAAAGTAGCTTTTTAGAATTTAATTTTTTAAGACTGTGATAAACCAGATGATTAATAATAAAACCAATAATTGTGAAATTGACAGAATTTGATCTTTGACTATAATTCATAGAATAATTCCTCATAAAAGAAATTTAAATGTTAGCAGATAAAGTGTTTAATTTCAAAGAATATTGCCCTGTAATTGATTTTTTTAAAAAAGGAAGAAAACTGAAATTTATATTAAAAGCAAACAATTGTATTTTTATGTCAGTAGAAGAAAATATTTGTTGTTTTAAATGACCACAGGGTCATTAAGTTACATCCTTTGTGGGAGATGGGTCCCAAGCCAGGATTTTAAACTCTATTAAATGTCTTCCTCTTAATACAGGATATTTGGGGAATACATTTTAGTTTTCCCCACAAAAACATTATTCCACTCTCTAACAAACTTACTTTCCTTAATACATGGGAGACTAAGATTCTTAATTAATCATATCTAGTTCTGTCCTTAAGAAAATTGTCAAATATACACAGACATACATTCACATATGCACGTACATACACACAAACACACACACACAAATACACACAAACACACACACACACAAATACACACTAGCAACAAGAAATAGCATGCACTGATAGTTATTCTTCTGGACAGTAAAGAAAAGAATTCTTCAAAACCCTTCAAGATTCTGGTCAACAATTACAGTAATTCATTTATTTATTAATGCAGTAAAGTAGAATTTTCTTTAAGAATTTGTTTTAATTTTTATAATTTTGATACTTATTTAGCTTTTAGATAGATAATAAATGCATGCGGAAAAAATTTAAAAAGCACAAGAGAATGCTCTGAAAGCTGAGTCTCCCTCCACGCCTTCCCAAGAAGCTTTCATCAGATAGCTCCAGGGTTAACTACTGTGAGTTCTCCTTAAGAATCACCCAGAAATATCCTGTAACAACTTCACAACAATTGCAGTGCTGTCCAAGAGAAATAGAATGCAACCCCAAGTGCAGCTGAAAATTTTCTAGCAGCTAGATTTAGAAAGTAAAAAGAAGCTTGTGATATTTACTAATACTTTTATTTGGCCCAAGATAGGCAACATGTTATTTCAACATGTAAACAGTATAGAAATATGAATGAGATATTGCACATTCTTTTTTCCTCCCAAGACTTTGAAATCCAGGATGTATGTACACTCACCTGCATGCATACATGTGTGCTAAGTTGCTTCAATCATGTCTAACTCTTTGCGATCCCATGGACTGTAGCCCACCAGGCTCCTCTGTCCATGGGATTCTCTAGGCAGGGGTACTGGAGTAGGTTGTCATACCCTCCTCCAGGGGATCTTCCCGACCTAGGGATTGAACCTGCCTGTGTCTCTTACGTCTCCTGCACTGGCAGATGGGTTCTTTACAACTAGCGCCAACAGGGAGAGAAGCCCATGTATACTCAAGGCATGACTCAATTCAGACCAGTCATGCTTCAGTGTTAAAGTGAGTACTATACCGAACAACACAGTTCAGCCAAGTTCCATAACCTCTAAGAACCATTTTTTTTTTTTTTTGAGAATAAAGAAGAAAATGTTTAATGCTTGCATACAACAGCATACATTGTTCTTCATTTTCTTACTTTTTAGACATGCTTACAGAGTTACATACATAGAAATCTACATGCTACATAAAAACTAGAAAGTACAGAGAAAAATGGCATCTCTAATGTACTCTTGCCTGGAGAATCCCATGGTTGGAGGAGCCTGGTGGGTGCAGTCCAAGGGGTCGTGAAGAGTCAGGCACGACTGAGCGACTTCACTTTCACTTTTCACTTTCATGCATTGGAGAAGGAAATGGCAACCCACTCCAGTGTTCTTGCCTGGAGAATCCCAGGGACCGGGGACCCTGGTGGGCTGCCGTCTATGGGGTGGCACAGAGTCGGACACGACTGAAGTGACTTAGCAGCAGCAGCAGCAGCAATGCTATTTCAGTGTTTTAGTAAAGGTGTAAAGATAGTTCTGAAGCCTCTGGAATAATATAAATAAAATGTAATCAAAGATATAAATTTTATCAAGCATAAATAAAATGTAATCAAAGAAAGAAAGTTTTATCAAATATAAATAAAATTTAATCACAGATTCATAGGCCTTAAAAGGCTGCTCAAAATGTCATTCAGTTAAAATTTTGTATTGTGAGGAGAGGGAATTCATTAGCCAATAGTAAATACATTTTTTTGTTTGAAAATGTGAAATCTGTCTGTCTCTCTCTCCTTTCTTACCATTCAGACAGAGAGTCAGTGGGGAACACTCTTAACAACTATTTTTTTTTTTTTTTTTTAGTTTTAGTTTGTTTAAGTTCTGTAGTTGGGGTGGGGACCATGTGTTACACTTCATTGTACAAATACCGTGCGTTGCCTTCAAAAACCAGGGTAAATGGGCTTCTTCTCCTCCTGAAGCCAATTTCTGCCTTCATACAGCTGTGTTTGGATATGCAGATATGGTACAGAAATTTGGAAAATTACCACGTGAAATTATTGTTTATCTTTTCTTCTCAGGGGAACAAAGTTTTAAAGAAGCTTTTCATTGAAGAATAAAAATCTCAGTGTCTAGCTCACGATGAAGTACACATTATAAAATCATGATACTCGGTGCCGCGGAAAGGACACCAAGCCAGGAGTCTGGAACAGTCCTCAAGCTTGTAGTGTGACCTGGAGGACATCACATAGCCTGCTGGGCCTCAGTCCACTGTTCCACGGGTTAAGAAGGGAGCTTCAGAAATTCTAGACCTCTAACAATCCCACAGTTCTTCTTGCCATACATTCGAGGCAATGTTTTTAAAACCTTCCTTTCAAACTACCTATTTTTAATCTTTAGTCTTATTTGACAAGAAAATGTGTTATTCACAAAAGAACTACAGGCTACAATTTTTCTAATGTATCCTTATGGTTTATAGCGGGGACTGGCAAACCATGACTTCCAAATCCATACAACTATTTTTGTGTGGCCGCTGAACTAAGACTAGTTTTTATATGTTTCAGTGGATGAGGTGGGTGGGGGGAGCCAGAAGAAGAAGATTTCATAGCATACAAAAATTATATGAAATTTAAATTTCAGTGTTTATAAATAAAGTTTTATTGGAACACAGTTTCACACATTGGTTTCCTGCTGACCGTGGCTATATCATGCTGCAGTGGTCAAGCTGACTGGTTGTGACGGAGGCCACAGGGCCCACAGAACCTGAAGTATTTACCATCTATCCCTATGGGCAAAATGTTTGCCTTTGATTTATAGCATTTGAAAACAAGTAGAAATTTGCAGACAGACTAGGTACAATTTACTAAAGTACTTAGAATATGCCAGACACTGCAGTAAGAGATTTTGTTTATTTTTTTAAAATACAACCATCTCTTGAATTAGGTAGCAGTATTTTTGAGTCAAGGAAACTCAGGTTTGCCACACCACAGAAAAATGGTAGAAGTAGAATTTGATTCCAGGTTCCTTTAAACTTGGCTCCAGTTCACTAACCTCCCCTACACACTTCACTTAAAAGAAAGGGATCCTTTCTGACAAAGCAGTAAGGTCCAATCTGCCTTAGGGATTACCATCAAAGTGATTTATGACTTCAGGATTGTGAATAACAAATTGAGTTATTCAGCTTGAATCCATCTATCTACAGAATATGTAACAAAAAATTTAAGAAAGTTATATATTCAAAGTAGCAAACAATACATTGCCACGTGGAAGTCACAGAATGGTTTACTCAAAAGCAGCCACTGATGGGTAACCACCCATTTATGACCAAACTGTCACCAGTATAGAGTAAAAATGAAAATAATAAAGATGACATGCTGAGTTTGGCATAGAACTAAATTATTCAGCTTAAAGCTAATCCTTTATTGTGAGATTATATCCTCTCAAAGTTTCAGTGTAAAATATATTCTTTGTTATGAGTAATCATGCTATGCTGCTGCTGCTGCTAAGTCGCTTCAGTCGTGTCCGACTCTGTGTGACCCCATAGACAGCAGCCCACCAGGCTCCCCCTCCCTGGGATTCTCCAGGCAAGAACACTGGAGTGGGCTGCCATTTCATTCCCCAATGCATGAAAGGGAAAAGGGAAAGTGAAGTCGCTCAGTCGTATTCAACTCTTCACGACCCCATGGACTGCAGCCCACCAGGTTCCTCTGCCCATGGGATTTTCCAGGCAAGAGTACTGGAGTGGGGTGCCATTGCCTTCTCCAATCATGCTATATCATAGGCTTTTTTCCTTAATGTGCTTATTTGACAAATAAAAAAATGTAGACAACTCTATTTTGGTCCTTTATTTTTTTAAATGTCTTGGTCTGTGGAATCTTAAAGTCTGGGAATCTTTGGTTTACATGTCCTTTGACCTACTCATTCAACTTCTAGGAAATGATCCCCCTGAAATAATGTGTGCTATAGGAAAAAAAAATGGTAAGCAAAAATATACAGTGCAGTATTACTGGTAGAAAGCAAAATCTCAAAATAAAATTATGGGATACTTAAATTACCATAGGAAAGTATAGTCTTACAAAATAAAATATGGCCATCAAAAATTTCTTGTGTAATTTATCTAATGACATGCGAAATGCTCATATATAATGTTAAGGGGACAGGAAAGAAATAACACACGTATATAAAATGATTTCAACTTCCTGAAAATTAAATGTACCATCATAATATATGAAAACAAAGCCACAATGTATTTACAGTTATGTATTTTCTTGATCAAGAATATTTTATTCAACCATCTTCTTTTCCAAATAGCCTGACCTTTTTTCATAAATACCCATGATCACATAAGGAGTCTGGTTTTTTGCCCTTTGCCTTTCATTTTCTCTTCCATTTTCCCCATCTTTCTGTCCTTAACTTTCATGTTCTAGGAGAATATATATGCTATTTTCTATAGTGTCAGTGCTATGCTGAATAGTGTGCAATAAAGCTTTTGACCCTACTTAATGTTTGTTTTCTTCCTTATTTTTATATTTTGAGCATGCCAGGTTAGCATGTGGGACTTAGTTCCCTGACCAGGGACTGAACCCACAATTCCTGCCTGGAGTCTTAACTACTGTCCCACCAGGCAAGCCCCTATATGCTTTCTTTTTAATCCTTCCCATTCCCTCTAGATATTTATTTAGGTCACTGTCACCTCACCACAGCTTTCAGCTGCTGTTTCAGAGAGACCATATACTTTTGCATCCCAATCGCTAAATTGTTTTCTTTCAGTTACCTTGGTAAACAGTGTTTGAAAAGCTTCATTAGAAGACATTCCTCAGAATGACACGTCTTTTCTCTGGACCTGGAGTAATGTTTGTACGGTCTGTTTTTTTTTTTCAATTTACTCCAAACTGAAAAGAGATCTCAGCAGATCCAGTATTTGTTGATGGGAAGAGGTGGCCCTTCCCCCTTGCCCCCCTCACTGTCCACGTGGGGAGTGGTCAGCCCCCTCTCAGACCCACAGCCAGGGGAGCGGGTGGCATCGGGCCCCTCCCCCCGTGCTCAGCTGTTCTCCCTTAGTGTGTATCTGTTGAACCGAAATGTGATCTATCCCTGCCTGTTGGGGCCTCTGCCATCATGAACCAATACTGACAGCAGATCCCCTGGGCTGAGGGAATTCCCAGGCTTCTTAGGGTCTTTGTTTAACCTTCTACATCCATCCCCACTGTAGCAAGTTGAGTTGTGTCCTCCAGAAACTCATATGTTAGTGTCCTAACCCCTAGTAGCTTAAAATATGAATTTCTTTGGAAATAGGGTCATTGCAGATATAATTAGTTATAATGAGATAATGCTGTTAGGGTGGCCCAAACCCATTCCCTGGTGGCTCAGAAGGTAAAGAATTTGCCTACAGTGGGGGAGACCCAGGTTCAATCCCTGGGTTGGGAAGACCCCCTGGATGAGAGAATGGCAACCCGCTCCAGTATTCTTGTTTGGAGAATTCCATGGGCAGAGGAGCCTGGCGGGCTACATTCCACGGGGTCGCAAGAGTCAGACATGACTGAGCAACTAACACTCTCACTTTAAATCCTTTATGACTGGTGTCCTTTTTTAAAAAGGGGACATCTGAAAACACACACACACCATGGAGAACACCACGTGAAGATGAAAGTAGGGGCCAGAGTGATGCTTCTACAAATCAAGGACGGACTCAAAGGCTGCCAGCACCTCCAGAACAGGGGAGAGGGAGGGAGCAGGTTCCCTGTCGCAGCCTCAGAGGGAGCCGGCCCTGCTGACACCTTACCTAGGACTTCTGTTCCCCAGAACTGTGAGACAAGACATTTCTGTTGTTTAAGCCACCCGTGCTTTGGCCACCTGATGTGAAGGGCTAACTCATTGGACAAGACCCTGCTGCTGGGAAAGATTGAAGATTGAAGGCAGGAGGAGAAGGTGATGACAGAGGATGAGATGGTTGGATGGCATCACCAACTCAATGGCCATGAGTTTGAGCAAGCTCCGGGAGTTGGTGATGGACAGGGAGGCCTGGCGTGCTGCAGTCCATGGGCTCTCAAAGAGTCGGACACAACTGAGCAACTGAACAACAACCAAAGCCGCCCATTGTTTGGTGCTTTTTGTCCCAGCAGCCCTAGCAAACCACACACTCACCCAAGCCTCTCCACCCTCTGTCATCAGGCATTGGTCATCTTTCCCCAGCTACATCTACACCAAGCAGTACTCGAGAAAACTGTCTCTTCCTTCCTTACATACACTGCACTGTTTTTCTACTCCAGCAGCCTCCTCTGCCTGGATCTGCCCCTGACTCTCACTCAGACCTTTCACATACAACACACCCTCCCCACATTTGTCCCCTCCTGACTTGAAGATTCAGCCCAGAAGTCCAGGACCACCTCCTCCAGAAAGCCTTAGCTGGGTTAGATGCCTTTTCTAAGATGACCTACCACCTCCATTTGTCTGGGTCTGAAGAGGTTTCTGTACTTCCACTGCCAAAAACAAGAAGGTGGAATACCAGACCACCTAACCTGCCTCTTGAGAAATCTGTATGCAGGTCAGGAAGCAACAGTTAGGACTGGACATGGAACAACAGACTGGTTCCAAATAGGAAAAGGAGTGCGTCAAGGCTGTATATTGTCACCCTGCTTATTTAACTTATATGCAGAGTACATCATGAGAAAGGCTGGACTGGAAGAAACACAAGCTGGAATCAAGATTGCCGGGAGAAATATCAATAACCTCAGATATGCAGATGACACCACCCTTATGGCAGAAAGTGAAGAGGAGCTAAAAGGCCTCTTGATGAAAGTGAAAGAGGAGAGTGAAAAAGTTGGCTTAAAGCTCAACATTCAGAAAACGAAGATCATGGCATCTGGTCCCATCACTTCATGGGAAATAGATGGGGAAACAGTGGAAACAGTGCCAGACTTTATTTTTTTGGGCTCCAAAATCACTGCTGATGGTGACTGCAGCCATGAAATTAGAAGACGCTTACTCCTTGGAAGAAAAGTTATGTCCAACCTAGATAGCATTTTCAAAAGCAGAGACATTACTTTGCCGACTAAGGTCCGTCTAGTCAAGGCTATGGTTTTTCCTGTGGTCATGTATGGATGTGAGAGTTGGACTGTGAAGAAGGCTGATCGCCGAAGAATTGATGCTTTTGAAGTGTGGTGTTGGAGAAGACTCTTGAGAGGCATCACTGACTCGATGGATGTGAGTCTGAGTGAACTCCGAGAGATGGTGATGAACAGGGAGGCCTGGCGTGCTGCGATTCATGGGGTCGCAAAGAGTCGGACACGACTGAGCGACTGAACTGAACTGTGGGGCAAACCAGACAAGTTGGTGACCCTATCTGTCTCAGGGTCCCCATCAGTTCAGTTCAGTTCAGTTGCTCAGTTGTGTCCGAATCTTTGCGACCCCATGAATCACAGCACACCAGGCCTCCCTGTTCATTAGATCCCTGTAAAAATCTTTCCATATTTTTTTCTTCCTAAACTTTTATTAAGATGATTTGACCTCATCAGATCCATACTAGACTACATGCTCCTTCTGAATAGTGATTTCTGACAACCATCTTCCCAGGACTTAAACATAATAACTGCTCAGCTAATGCTTTCAAATGAATGAATGATTAAAAGTTTGCCAAACTGCTTCAGGGTTCAGTTTAGCTCAATCAGTCAGTCATGTCTGACTCTTTGTGACCCCATGAACCACAACACCAGCCCTCCCTGTCCATCACCAATTCCCGGAGTCTACCCAAACTCATGTCCATCGAGTCAATGATGCCATCCAAACATCTCATCCTCTGTTGTCCCCTTCTCCTCCTGCCCCCAATCCCTCCCAGCATCAGGGTCTTTTCCAATCCAGTCGGTTCTTCACATCAGGTGGCGAAAGTATTGGAGTTTCAGCCTGAACATCAGTCCTTCCAATGAATACCCAGGACTGATCTCCTTTAGGATGGACTGGTTGGATTTCCTTGCAGTACAAGGCACTCTCAAGAGTCTTCTCCAACACCACAGTTCAAAAGCATCAATTCTTCAGCACTCAGTTTTCTTCACAGTCCAACTCTCACATCCATACATGACCACTGGAAAAACCACAGCCTTGACTAGATGGACCTTTGTTGGCAAAGTAATGTCTCTGCTTTTGAATATGCTGTCTAAGTTGGTCATAACTTTCCTTCCAAGGAGTAAGCGTCTTTTAATGCTTCAGAGTTACCCTTGCACAAATGCAGTTATCCATTCCCTTACTCAACACGCATCCATGGACTGCTATATTCCAGGCATTGTTCACCACTTGGCAGCTCTTACATTTTTCTTAACTAAGGAGTCAAAGACATCAAAGTAAAAATACCGCTCTCCATGGGACTGTATTTTGCAGGCAAGAGTACTGGAGTGGGTTGCCGACTCCTCCTCTTCCCAACCCAGGGACTGAATCCTTGTCTCCAGTGTCTCTTGCATTGACAGGCAGATTCTTTACCACTGTGCCACCTGGGAAGCCCAACTTCCTACTTTCTAGTAGGTAGAAATTAAATACCTACTTTATTTAACAGTTATTCCATAAGTAAACCACGATTGCTCAGTACAGTAACAAAGTCTTTTTCCAAAAATCAAAATGTGAAATTGACCACGTTCTAGGAAGATGAAGCTTCATCTAATGGTTTAATTGTTGATGGTTTTGGTAATTAAGTCTAGTTTTCATACCAAAAGTTGCTCTAAATCCCCCCTTTCAATCAATAACATATAAATAGAAAAATGGTTAATCTAAATAACATTTTCCTGAGAAATGACTATCTAGCATTGTGGTTTATCTCTGTATTAAGTCAACAGTGAACATCTAAACAATTTATAATTTTAGTCCTCCAAAAAACTATTAATACCTATTAGCAACCCACTGCAGTACTGTTGCCTAGAAAATCCCATGGACAGAGGAGCCTGGTAGGCTGCAGTCCATGGGATCACTAAGAGTCGGGCACGACTGAGCGACTTCACTTTCACTTTTCACTTTCATGCATTGGAGAAGGAAATGGCAACCCACTCCAGTGTTCTTGCCTGGAGAATCCCAGGGACGGCGGAGCCTGGTGGGCTGCCATCTATGGAGTCGCACAGAGTCGGACACGACTGAAGTGACTTAGCAGCTTAGCAGCAGCAGCAGTTTACTGTGTGAACAGACCTTTTTTGTTGTTATTAAAAAATTCTACAAAGAATATCATTTTAGGAATATACTTTTATGTATCCTGATTGATACCTTTAGAGTAAACCCTTAAAAGTGGGATTTTTCAGGTCAAAATATATCTTTAAATTACTTGGATTTAACTATGCCATATATTTTTTTAATCTTTGAAGACAATAAAAAATATTTACTGACAAGAATTTCCCTCTTGTTTGACCTTGCATGGATATTTTTCATTCTTCTTTTAAATTTCACGATTCAATCTGAAAGATAATTTCATTGCAGATCAAGAATCTTTTTGATGACAAAATGTTTATTCTTACCTAAAAGAGGATTACAGTGATGATGCTGTATCTTAAGTACAAAAGTTCTCTCTATATTTACATTGTTTAGCAGAAAAATCATTTGGGAATGTAGGATGGAGACAAGTTGAATGAGTTAAAAGTACCAACAGTATTTTAGCTGTCTAACTGAAGAGACATTCCAAAATCTTGCAGCACAAGAAATACTTTGAAAGTCAGCCTTAAACTTAATCCCATAGGAGGGAGACTTGGCAAGCAAGTCAGCATCTTTCTTGTAACCCTAACAAGTTCACTGATTCCAGTAAGCTTCCATGTATTTTGCAATCCAGATTCTACCCTATGAGTCTTTCTTTCTTTGGGGTTTATGAAATTTTCTAATTTCCCTAAAACAGCATACAAGTCCTCTAACTGGTGTATATCTTTCAATTATAAAAGTGCCATTTCAATTTACAGTCTCCAAATCAATAGGGCCTCCCTCCCCAAGTAAAAGGGAGAAAGATCTGGAATCACTTAATGAACTGTACCTAATAATAATATGACAACAACATGCCACGTTATCATAGCTCAAACTAAGATGACACAGCCTAGTCAGGACTTGGCTATCTTTGAAACAAAATCACATTCTTCAGGAAGTGGTGTTAGTAACTCAATAAGCAGCAGCTGTTCCTGGGTCTTTGAAAAAAATGTTTCATCATTTGAACAGTGTTCAGTATCCAACGTTATGCCCCATTATAACTAAAGGCCAACGTGGAAAACTTTAGTTTTATAATGCTTGGAAAACCTCTGGGCAAATAAGTACACGAAAAAGACTTTTTTGCTCTTAATCTGAGGATCCTATCTCAATTTCTCTGTCATGTTCATTTGCACTTATTACCCAGAAATTCCATGTGCATAAAATGATTTCTCTATTCCCACCAATCTTAATAATGAGTGCTCCATTCCTGCACCATTTTAAAAGCTTTCTAAAGACCCTTTTAAATTGAGAGGTGATATCATTGAATGTAATGTTTATTTACAAGATATTATGACCCAAGGCTTCCAGAATGCTCAGTATAAATAACAACCTAGCAGCATGCACTGCATTTAATAGAAATTTGATCCCATCAATTTTACATGATCCCACTGAGGAGAGTGTAGAATCCTAAGCATGCTAATGAGAATTTGATATTGACAGAAGATACATTTTTAAATAAAAATGGCTAGAAAGATGCTTAAATCAGATGATGGTTTGTCAATACCCATCGAACATTAGGTCTCACTATTGAGATGACCAACCACATTTTAAATAACAGCAGTAAATAGCAATTACAATTCTTATGTTGTACTTATGTAGCACTTTCATCAGTGGACCTATAAGGAGATGTATTAAATTTTCTTCAGACTCTTTGACAGACTAGACTTGAAGTATATGCTTCCAGTTTAGTTCAGTTGCTCAGTCGTGTCCAACTCTTTGCGACCCCATGAATCACAGCACGCCAGGCCTCCCTGTCCATGACCAGCTCCCGGAGTTCCCTCAAACTTACGTCCATTGAGTCAGTGATGCCATCCAGCCATCTCATCCTCGGTCGGCCCCTTCTCCTCCTGCCCCCAATCCCTCCCAGCATCAGAGTCTTTTCCAATGAGTCAACTCTTCGCATGAGGTGGCCAAAGTACTGGAGCTTCAGCTTTAGCATCATTCCTTCCAAAGAAATCCCAGGGTTGATCTCCTTCAGAATGGACTGGTTGGATCTCCTTGCAGTCCAAGGGACTCTCAAGAGTCTTCTCCAACACCACAGTTCAAAAGCATCAATTCTTCAGC
>SJYT01026003.1:317255-402548 GCA_006410635.1 Cephalophus harveyi
TTCTTCACAGTCCAACTCTCACATCCATACATGACCACTGGAAAAACCATAGCCTTGACTAGATGGACCTTTGTTGGCAAAGAAACGTCTCTGCTTTTCAATATGCTGTCTAGGTTGGTCATAACTTTCCTTCCAAGGAGTAAAAGTCTTTTGATTTCATGGCTGCAATCACCATCTGCAGTGATTTTGGAGCCCCCAAAAATAAAGTCAAACACTGTTTCCAGTGTTTCCCCATCTATTTCCCATGAAGTGATGGGACCAGGTGCCATGATCTTTGTTTTCTGAATGTTGAGCTTTAAGCCAACTTTTTCACTCTCCTCTTTCACTTTCATCAAGAGGCTCTTTAGTTTCTCTTCACTTTCTGCCATAAGGGTGGTGTCATCTGCATATCTGAGGTTATTGATGCTTCTCCCGGCAATCTTGATTCCAGCTTGTGCTTCTTCCAGCTCAGCGTTTCTCATGATGTACTCTGCATAGAAGTTAAATAAGCAGGGTGACAATATACAGCCTTGACGTACTCCTTTTCCTATTTGGAACTAGTCTGTTTTTCCATGTCCTGTTCTAACTGTTGCTTCCTGACCTGCATATAGGTTTCTCAAGAGGCAGGTCAGGTGGTCTGGTATTCCCATCTCTTTCAGAATTTTCCACAGTTTATTGTGATCCACACAGTCAAGTCCTTGGCATAGTCAATAAAGCAGAAATAGATGTTTTTGTGGAACTCTCTTGCTTTTTTGATGATCCAGCAGATGTTGGCAATTTGATCTCTGGTTCCTCTGCCTTTTCTAAAACCAGCTTGAACATCTGGAAGTTCATGGTTCACATACTGCTGAAGCCTGGCTTGGAAAATTTTGAGCATTACTTTACTAGCATGTGAGATGAATGCAATTGTGCAGTAGTTTGAACATTTTTTGGCATTGCGTCAATCTGAACCGTTCAGCTTCAGCTTCTTCAGCGTTACTGGTTGGGGCATAGACTTGGATTACTGTGATACTGAACTGTTTGCCTTGGAAATGAACAGAGATCATTCTGTTGTTTTTGAGATTGCATCCAAGTACTGCATTTCAGACTCTGTTGACCATGATGGCTACTCCATTTCTTCTAGGGGATTCCTGCCCATAGTAGTAGATATAATGGTCATATACTTCCAGGAGAAATCTAAATACACTCCAGATTCACCATTGGGCTGAAATGGCTTCAGTCATGTTTGCTCAGATGTCTCAGGATTTCATTCTATGTTCACGCAGATGAGTTGGTCAAGAGCTCCTCTGGAGGGGAGTGAGTATAGCATTGACAGATTGTGTTTCCAGTATGATTCTCTTATACCCTAGTTCTCCCAAGGTATCTATAGAGTTGAGAGGTTTAGATCAATCCCAACATTTGCTGAAATGCATATGCTTTGTTCCCTAATTAAAATCTCTGGAGTTTTCTATCCATCTCTAAGGAAAAAGGCAGAACAGCAAACTCCTTGTAAAAAGAAATCTAGCTTTGGTAGTAGAAATACAGATGGCGTGACACTTTACACAGTATTGTATGTGCTCATCAACTTTGACAGGCTATGCCTGTCACAGGGCTTCCCTGGTACTCAGCTGGTAAAGAATCTGCCTGCAATCAGGAGACCCTGGTTCGATTCCTGACAATATTGTGAAATATTGTGACTTGCATCAGCCCGCCATTATTATGCCTCTTCTGCTGGCATCTGATGCAGTGACTAGCAGCCCCCTCCTTCCCCGCACCCAGCACCAGCTTAACTGTTCCTAACAGATGAGGAAACACCCAGAAAGCTGTCCACATCTGATTTTTCACCCTTCTCCCATAAGAGAGACAGATAACCTTGAACAGGTCAATAGGATGGCTAGCGTTATCCTGGTAGAAATGAGAGGGCAGAAACTTGTGATGGATGACTGAAGAAAAGGAGACAAATGGGCTGAAGAGGACTCAGAGGAGACTCGACAGCAGCATCTGGTGTGTAGAGGGCCACCATGTAGAAAGGGTGAAGCTTGGATCCATCCTAAAGAGACAGAGCTGGAGCCAGGATGAAGACACCAGCTGGAAGCCTTTTCAGTTCCCAGTGAGAAAGCAGAAGTCATGACTGTCCAGTGGAGTCTCCTGGGTAGGAACGAGAAAGGAGAGAAGGCATGGGTGTAATGGCTGCATATTCGTGAATTCCATCAACGGTTCCTAAATACTTCTTTTGCCTTGGGCATGATGCACGATGCTAGAGATCCAACGCTGAGAAAAGACAGAAGTGGCGTGTGTCCTGGGAGGCTGATAGGGTTCTGGTCATCACACTCCTAAATGGAAAACCACACTCATACTTTGAAAAAAGTCCCTTGGGCTGTCAAACAAAGAGTGAATTTAATGGGACCAGAGTGTATCCAAGAAGATCAGAGGGGGCTACCCTAACGGGACAGCAACTGCAAGGCCTCGAATTTTAAAATGTCTTGAGATGTCTGAATCTGGTATCCATGAACCAGAATCCTTCATTCTCTTACTTAATTTAGTCAGTCTTCAATGGGCTAAATGACATTTTCAAGGTAGAAATTTAGATTTGATGTTTCTATTATCAACCTCCCAACTTTTCAACACTTCTCATATCACTGCTTTTGTTGTCAACGATATTGCCTTTTGGCAGGCTTCCATAGTGGCTTAGATGGTAAAGAATTTATCTGCATTATTGGAGATCTGAGTTTGATCCCTGGGTCAGGAAGATCCCCTGGAGAAGGAAATGGCAACCCACTCCAGTATCTTGCCTAGAGAATTGCATGGACAGAGGAGCTTGGTGGGCTACAGTCCACGGGGTCACAAAGAGTCAGACATGACAAAGTGACTAACACACTTTCAGGAACATTATTCTATATTCTTAGCTAGGTGAAGATAATGTGATTGTGCTTTGTAACACTTTAAGTTATCAATTAAATAATCATCAAGGAAGATATTTTTTATTTATACCAATGATTGTTTTTAATATTCTAGCTGCTTGCCAGATTTCATGAAAATCACAAAACAAAGGTAACCTGAGAAACAAGCTGTTTGGAAAGCCTGGAAAACTTATGAGGAACTTAAATCTTCTCAACCCTGTATTTACACCATTTCCTGAGTACACTAATGAAGCTAGGCTATAGCAGCTTTCCCACAGTGTCATCCTGAAAATAAATGTGTTTAGAAAGCCTTTCAGGAAGAGTTTGGAGACGTAAAAAAGGAATTTCTATAACTCAAAGATATTTTCTGTAAGTGTTCAGATAACAATGTCAGTAATTTTCTGAGGCTAGCTGTCAAAGCCCTGTGAGTTAATTTTATTAATCCCTGTTAATGAGTGGTCTTTTTTCTTCTACAGAAGATGGGTGTGTAAAGCCATTAGTATTTATTCTTTTATTTTCTGTAGTGATTTATTTTGTGGTTTAACTCAGTCACTACAACAAGCAAAACCATCTAAAGTGAGCATTTTATTTTATACACACACGTGTCTACGTGTACATTAAGCCTTTCTTAGGGTGGAGGGCAGGGAGGGACAGGAGGAAATTTAAAATGAAGGAACAGGATGAATGCACTAGCCTCAGGAGAAAGGGATGCAAAGGTCTTAAGAAACAGTATGGTAGAACCAAGAAATTCTGTTTTTGCCTAAGCTTCACCATGGCATGACTGTAATTTTACATTTGACATTTTGACACTCAAAAACAAAAGCAACAACAAAAAAAAGATAAGCCAACAACAACAAAAACACAAGCATAGACTACTGGGATTATTCCGTGAGGGGTTAACGCTGGCAGTTGTGCAATGTGGATCTATTACTTAAGAAGAGCAGACTTGCGGTGCTTGAGCAAGGCTCCTGCCTTCCAGCCATACTGTGGGAACTCAAACATAAAGGCAAGTCAGGAGCCTCTGGGCTTCCCTGTTGGCTCAGACAGTAAAGAATCCTCCTGTAATGCGGGACACCTGGGTTCGATCCCTGGGTTGGGAAGATCCCCTGGAGGAGGACATGGCAACCCACTCCAGTATTCTTGCCTGGAGAATCTCCATGGACAGAGGAGCCCATCAGGTTACAGTCCATGGGGTCACAAAGAGTCAGGCACGACAGAGTGACTAAGCACAGGAGCCTCTGGAACTGCAGGTGGACCCATAAAGAGGACTTCCTCTTCTTAGAGATATGCTCATGCGTGTACATTCATTCATCATTCATTCATTCTTCAAATCTCTCTTGACTACTTCCAATGTACCAGGCTCTGTGTCAACGACCCAGCCACATTTCTGTGGAATGAATGAAGTAAATGGCATTGAGCCCATTTCACAGCTGTGGGCAGAAGGCAATGAAAGGCTGCAGGACCTGATTTGTGAAGGAGCAACTGAGGCAAAACTAAAATCAAGTTCCTGGATTCCTTATTCAGCTTTGGTTTGGTTTGGCTTAGAGCAATAGTTCCCAAGCCAGAAACAGTGGCTGCCAGCTCAGGGCACAGTGGGTCATGTCTGGGGACATTTTTAAGTGTCATCTCGAAGGGATGGGAGGACTACTGCATCTGATGGGTAGAGGCCAGAGATGCTGCTCAGTATCTTTCAATGCTCAGGACACCACATATCAAGTTATGATCAGGATCAACATGTCAATAGTACTGCAGTTTAAAAACCCTGGTTGAGAAGGAGTATTTGGAAATTTCAGATGATGATCCAGAATTTTATTTACCCTACCTAAATAATAGGGAAAAAAAGATGCCTTCCTTCTAAGCTGATGTTGCCACAACTCTTTGATTCTCATAAATGAGTCTAAATCTAAGTTCTCTTTTTTAAAAAGAAGTTCTCATTTCACAGGCTGCACTCTTTTTTTTTTTTTTTTAATTCCACAGTGTGGCTGCCCACTGTCACCACAAGCAGTAGCATTTTTATCTGTCAGTGATGGCCTTTTGGTATGCAGTTACGGAACGAACAGAAGACTTTTTCACTGTTATGTTAGTATATTCAATCCACTTGCCATTTCCCAGATGAAACTCTAGCTCTCCTGCTGTGAAGGTCACACATTTAATGAAGTGTATTTGCTGAATATTAGCAAGAATCTGCAGGTCAAGAATACTGCACTGGGAGCCAAATCAGCATCCTCACATTCAAGCAACCCCTCTTCCTTACTCAGTGAGACATTTGTGTAAGGAGCCAACTGGAAATTCCAGCCCCTCCCTTGGTGATGTTAACGGATATGAGAAAGAGTCACTGTGTTTGCAATGCATCTTTCATTCCCAAATGCTTGTATTCTAACACTTTGTGGGAGGTAAGCTGGAGCAAGAATTGACATTGTTACTTACTGAACCAGTCAGAGTGCAAGGCACTTAAGTACACAGATCAAATGGCTTACTTCTACAGATTCCCTGACTGGGGCAATATTGACTTTGTGATTTATTTCCCCATCACAGTCACATCACGAGGTCAGAATTATAGGCAGTTCCCTGGAGCTTCCCAGGGAGCACTAGTGGTAAAGATCTGCCAGCCCATGCAGGATTCCCAAGAGATGCAGATTCTCAGGGTAGCTCCCCGGGTCCAGGAGATCCCCTGGAGGGGGAAATGGCACCCTTTTCCAGTATTCTTGCCTGGAAAATTCCATGGGCAGAGGAGCATGGCAAACTAAAGTCCATGGGGTCACAAAGAGTAGAACGCAACTGAACGATGGAGCACACATAAGCAGTTCCCCAGTATAAATGTTTCTAAGTGCTATTGTCGCATAATTTAGAAAGCAAATTACAGATACGATTTACAGCTCAAATCCTCATCATCATTTATGCAAATGTTCAACAGAGGCACTTTATGCCTGCTGAAAAATCAGGTTCAAGAATAATTGTTTTATCCATAATCATCATATCAAATAAAAATATAAACCAGAAGATCTTAATTTATTTCAAAGCATGCTGTCTAGTTTTCTCTAAATGACAGAATGAAAAACTTTGGTCTTCAAAAATCTCATGACTCCTCTCAACCTTTGCATTGACACACTGCACTCCAGTGTTGAATTAGGTCTGACATATATTTACTTTGGGTAAAAAAAAAAAAAAAAACTGTTTGAGTTTCTAAGTCTGTTCTCTTAGACAGACATGGACATGTGTATCTTTCTTTCTCAAAGCTGTACAGCTGTGTGCAGTGCACACAAATACTTCCAAGTGTTTCACAGCACAGTGACATTATACAGTGATGTATAGGGAAGTGTATACAGTGATGTATAGGGAAGAGCAGTACTCTGTAAATAAAGTATGTGTGATGAAATCAAAGAGGGAAAAAGTAGAGCAAAAGTCATTCTGCTGACATTAAGATAGTTTATATTTCAGTGCCTTCAATCACCACATAATGTCTAGAGGAGATTCAACATCAAACAAACCAAATGGAACCCAGAACACATCTTGAGAGTCTGGAAAGAGACTTGGATCCCTGGGCTCATCCTATATAAGGAGGAAGCGGAGAACACTAGAATCAGCTGGAAGCAGCTTAAACCTGGAGGAAGTTCAAATATGGCTCCAGGTCTTTTATAACTAAGAGTTGATTTAGACCCCATGCTCACCCCATGCTACTGCACAATTGCACTTATCTCACACTCTAGCAAAGGAAGGAAGGAAGGGAAGTCGCTCAGTCGTGTCCAACTCTTTGCGACCCCATAGACTGCAGCCTGCCAGGCTCCTCTGCCCATGGGATTTTCCAGGCAGTAGTACTGGAGTGGATTGCCATTTCCTTCTCCAGGGAATCTTCCCAACCCAGGGCTCGAACCCGGGTCTCCCGCATTGTAGACAGAGGCTTTATACCCTCTGAGCCACCAGGGAAGTCCCACGCTAGCAAAGTAATGCTCAAAATTCTCCAAGCCAGGCTTCAACTGTACGTGAACTGAGAACTTCCAGATGTTCAAGCTGGATTTGGAAAAGGCGGAAGAACCAAAGATCAAATCGCCAACATCCACTGGAGCATCAAAAAAGCTAGAGAATTCCAGGAAAAAAACCATCTACTTCTGCTTCATTGACTATGCTAAAGCCTTTACTGTGTGGATCACAACAAACTGTGGAAAATTGTTCAAGAGATGGGAATAGCAGACATATCTTACCTGCCCCCTAAGAAATCTGTATGCAGGTCACAAAACAACAATTACAACTGGTCATGGAACAATGGACTGGTTCCAAAATGGGAAAGGATTACTCAAGGCTGTATATTGTCAACCTGTTTATTTGACTTATATGCAGAGTACATCATACATAAAATGTAGGGCTGGATGAAGCACAAGCTGGCATCAAGATCGCCAGGAGAAATATCAGTAACCTCAGATGTGCAGATAATACCACCCTCATGGCAGAAAGCAAAGAAGAACTAAACAGACTCTTGATGAAAGTGAAAGAGGAGAGTGAAAAAGCTGGCTTAAAACTCCAAAATCACCACAGATGGTGACTGGTGTCTGCAGCCATGAAATTAAAAGATGCTTGCTCCTTGGAAGAAAAGCTATGACCAACCTAGACAGCATATTAAAAAGCAGAGACATTCCTTTGTCAACAAAAGTCCATCCAAACCAAAGCTATGGTTTTTCCAGTAGTCATATATGGATGTGAAATTCAGACCAAAAAGAGAGCTGAGCGCCAAAGAACTGATGCCTTCAAACTGTGGTGCTGGAGAAGGCTCTTGAGAGTCCCTTGGCTTGCAAGGAGATCAAACCAGTCAATCCTAAAGGAAATCAATCCTGAATACTTTGTGAGAAGACTGATGCTGAAGCTCTAATACTTTGGCTGATGGGAAGAACTGACTCCTTAGAAAAGACTCTGATGCTGGGAAAGATTGAAGGCAGGAAGAGAAGGGAACGACAGAGGATGAGATGGTTGGATGGCATCATCGACTCAATGGACATGAGTTTGAGTAAGCTCTGGGAGTTGGTGATGGACAGGGAGGCCTGGCGTGCTGCATTGCATGGGGTTGCAAAGAGTCAGACACAACTGAGCGACTGAACTGAACTGAACTGAAGATGATGGGATTACAGAAGTGTTACTGATGTGGAATTGAATCTAAGCATTTCCTGAGCACCACCAACATTGGCTGAGCACCTGCAAGCATTTATCGAGCGCCCAGTCTCTTCCTGGTATCCTTGTATACACTAAGGATGCAGAGAGGAAGATGCGAGACTCCTGTTGTCCTCTCACGGGGGCTCACAGGCCACTGGGGAGAGTGAGGTGTAAAGGAATAGCTACGGAGCAGAGCCAGGGAAGAAAGGTGTATTCAGAAACGGAGGTAGCACAGATGAAGAACTGCAGACTCAGCCAAGAAAATGGGTGATGTCTAAATTTCTCAAGGATGACAAAAAGTACAGTACTTGGATAGGGAAGTGCTCAGAGAGAAAAGAGATATCAAGGCACAAAGCATCTAAGTCAATTTCACAAGAGTTTATGGAGGACTCTTCAGGAAGAAGGCTGTGCAAAGTGTGGAACAAATGAAGGGAGGTGCTGCCTCTAGGGAACTTTCTATCCCACACTTCAAAGTATCATATATGTGTGTAACTCCTTGAGATTACAAGCATGGGAAATGTACACTAATTATCCTTGCTTTCAACTCACTGCCTTTTATCTCCTATTATGCCTGTAGATGTGGTTACAAATCCTGCCAAATGTGAAAGAAATCTCCCAAAAAAGATAAAACAGTGATCTCAATAGATACAAAACCAAATGATATGCAGAAGTACAAGATGAAATTTAGTTGATGATCACAGACATAGGGGAAAAAAGCTCAATCTTGTGAGTAATTAGAATATACACTTAAAATGAAGTAACCTTCTGTTTATTCTGTTGCCATACATTTTACAAAGTGTTAATGTCTTAACCTGAGGAGATGCTGATGACCTCGTATGCTCATATGTGGCACTTGGACTATATATCTTTAGCTTCTTGATTCCCAAAGAAAGAGGGGTCAGGGGAACTTAATTTTGAAAGATGTTCATTTCAGTATTATTTATATAATAAAATATGGAAGCAAACTGAATTTTCAATATTAGTGGGAGATTAACTTATACTAACAATATTAACTTATGCTTTATTATTTAAATAGGTTATAGCTTTATAATTAAAGTTAAAATTTGTCATTATAAAATTTCTTGCCACACGGAAATATTTTCAATATGATTACTAAAACAGATTAGTAATGGTTTGTACTGTATCATTTCTACCACATAAAAGATTTGTGTATCTAGAGGAGAATCAGAAGGAATACACAAAAATAACAGCTAATATTATATAAAGGGTTTTTGGTATCTTGAGTCCCCAGACTTTCAGTTAATGATTTTTTTTAATCAATGTTAGCAAGATGGAGGAATTTGAATCATTTAATAAATCCCACAGAAATGGGAAAATATACAAAAGCAGTTTGAAAAATCCAGTCTTGGGTATGTGTAGAGCCTCTCTTTATGTTCTCAGTTGCTTCAGAACATCAGTCATGTCCGACTCTGTGAGACCCCATAGACAGCAGCTCACCAGGCTCCTCCAGTCCAGGGATTCTCCAGGCAAGTATATTGGAGTGCGTTGCCATTTCCTTCTCCAATGCATGAAAGTGAAAAGTGAAAGTGAAGTTGCTGAGCCACGTGGAGAGCCCTTGAAGAGCCTCTGTTAAGGTGAAAAATACACAAGCATATGATACTAAGAAGCAAATTGTAATAGGGAAGAACAAATCTGACTCCTTATTGGATGTGTTTCTTTTACTTCAACCTTTGTATTCTATTGCTTTTGCTACAGCTGTTGCCTATAGCCTGTAATATACAAGATAGCCCATTCTCACAATGTTCTGACCTTTAAAGGTGTAATCCTTTTTCATTCATATAGAGATAAAAAGTTGCACAACAGTGAAAAGCATTTGTTTTGTTGAAAGTTTATAAGAACGTCATGACAGATGCAAGAACAAAGGATTCTGACACCAAGAAGTCTGCAACAACCAACCCCCACTTTTAACACAAAAGAAACCTGAATTCTAACTCAGGGAAGATGGTTCTTCGGCACAGTAGTCCACCCTCTTCTTGACCTGCTCGCTTTATGAATAAAGTTGCTATTCTTACCCTCAGCAATGCACTTCTTGATTTATTGGACTGCTGTGTGGTGAGAAGTATAAGCTTGGATTCAGTAACAAAGTCATCATTTTGCAGGGAGGGCATATTCATTCCAAATTCTGTCTTGAGTGGAGTTGCAAATTGTCATTACAGTACCTTATCTTCCTTATTAGTTTGAGTATAATGACAGAACATGGTCATCTAAATTATCCATTTACCTAATAACTGGAATTAAAACTCTTTTTCAGGGATCCCAAGATGTCAGAAGGCAGAGTCAGACTGCAGATGGATTCGGTAGCTAGAACATTTCCACCAAAGCATTTGGCCTGTAAGATGTCTAAGTAGATTAATTGAAGTAGAAATGCATTATTTATTATTTAACACTTAGTGAAAGCAATCAGTGAGCTAGGTTTAATAATGATTTCTTTTAGACACTCACCGATGAATAAGAATTAGGTAAGCATAACCAAATCATTATCTAGAAGGTTTGTCAAGTTTCAAAATCGGAATGCTTTTTGTGAAGAGGCAATTATGATCTTCCTTTGAACACAGAGAAAGATAGGCCTTATGTTACATATGGAAATTCTGAGAATTAGACCTGTAGATAAGGAATGGGAGGGGATTCTACAATGTCAATGGAGGTCTTTTCAATCAGGGGTATGTTTCTGATTCCTGCAGGTAAATCTAGGAGACAGATCACAGGAACGCATAAATTGACCTCAGAACACTTGATGGTGACTACTAATTATTTTGGAATTAGTAGTTTTAATTTCAGAATTTTTTTTTGTTAAAATTATTTGAAGGAAGACTTCTCCTCTTATTTCAGATGTGCACTTTGCTGTAAAAGCTAAATTTACAAAATCTGATCTAAATCCAGATAAGGAAGAGCTGATCTGCCTGGACAGAGGCAGTATTATCACTTCCTGGATGCCTACTGGTCCTTCTGCGGGTGCTTCTTCTCTGGCTCATGAGTTGCACCATGTTTCTGAAGTTATTTACCCCGTATAGACTGATCTAAAAGGCTTCTTTTCCAATGAAGGACAGCCTGTGACTGGGAAAGTGCTAATCTGTGGCTTCTGGCTTTGAGAGTTTAGGTAGAAGATGCAAATGATTAACTATCCTCCTACCCTTCCCCTCTGAAGCTGGCTTCATCATGACCTCACCATGACATCATGATGAAGTTTAATGTTTCATGATTTGGGGCAAATCTTTCTGGAATTCATCCTCTTTGTGGTAAGTGACACCTATCACAGGGAGACACTGTGCTGCTTTCTCCACAAGGAGGTATAGAGTGTCTGCTCTATACTTCTCTTTAGAAAAAAAAAAAAAAATTACTGTGGTAAGAACATTTATCATTGTGACCTTCAAACATTTTTTTTTATAATTGGGGTATAATTGCTTTACAATGTTGCATTCGTTTCTGCTATAAAAGGAAGTGAATTAGCTATATGTACACATATAGCTCTCTCCTGGGCCTCCCATTCTCCCATCCCATTCCTCTTTATTTTTAAAGTCGCTCAGTCAAGTCTGACCCTTTGCAACCCCATGGACAGCAGCACGCCAGGCTTCCCTGTTGATCACTAACTCAAGAGCTTGGTCAAACTCATGTCCATCAAGTCAATGATGCCATCAAATCATCTCATCCTCTGTCATCTCCTTCTCCTCCTGCCTTCAGTCTTTCCCAGCATCAGGGTCTTTTCCAATGAGTCAGCTCTTCACATCAGGTGGCCAAAGGATTGGAGCTGCTTGACCTGCATACAGATTTCCCAGGTGGCAGGTATGGTGGTCTGGTATTCCCACCTCTTGAATAATTTTCCACAGTTTGTTGTGATCCACATAGTCCAAGACTTTGGCTTTGCTTTTTCTATGATCCAGCAGATGTTGGCAATTTGGTCTCTGGCTCCTCTACCTTTTCTAAATCCAGCCTGAATATCTGGAAGTTCTCGGTTCATGTACTGTTGAAGCCTCGCTTGGAGAATTTTGAGCATTACTTTGCTAGCGTGTGAGATGAGTGCAATTGTGCAGTAGTTCGAGCATTCTTTGGCATTGCTTTTCTTTGGGATTAGAATGAAAACTGACCTTTTCCAGTCCTGTGGCCACTGCTGAGTTTTCCAAATTTGCTGCCATATTGAGTGCAGCACTTTCACAACATAATCTTTTAGGATGTGAAATAGCTCAACTGGAATTCCATCACCTCCACTATCTTTGTTCAGAGTGATGCTTCCTAAGGCCCACTTGACTTCCCATTCCAGGATGTCTGGCTCTAGGTGAATCACACGATCATGGTTATCTGGGTCATTAATATCTTTTTTGTATAGTTCTTCTGTGTATTCTTGCCACCTCTTTTAGGTGAATCACATCATTATGGTTATCTGGGTCATTAATATATATTTTTGTATAGTTCTGTGTATTCTTGCCACCTCTTCTTAATATCTTCTGCTTCTGTTAGGTCCATACCATTTCTACCCTTTATTGCATCCAGTTTTGCATGAAATGTTCCCTTGGTATCTCTAATTTTCTTGAAGAGAGCTCTAGTCTTTCCCATTCTATTGTTTTCCTCTATTTCTTTGCACTGATTCCTGAGGAAGGTTTTCTTATTTCTCCTTGCTATCCTTTGGAACTCTGTATTCAAATGGGCATATCTTTCCTTTTCTCCTTTGCCTTTCACTTCTCTTATTTTCTCATCTATTTGTAAGGCCTCCCCAAACAACCATTTTGCCTTTTTGCATTTTTTTTTCTTGGGAATGGTCTTGATCACTGCCTCCTGTACAATGTCACAAACCTCTATCCGTAGTTCTTCAGGCACTCTGTCTATCAGATTTAATCCCTTGAATCTATGTGTCACTTCCACTGTATAACTGTAAGGGATTTATTTGATTTAGGTCATGCCTGAATGGTCTAGTGATTTTCCCTACTTTCTTCAATTTAATAATCATATATGCATTAATATACAATATTTTTGTTTCTGGCCTTATGATTTAACTTCATTCTGTATGATCTACTGTATGTCCATCCATATCTCTGCAAATGAGCCAATTTAATTCACTTTTATGGATGAGTGATATTCTATTGTATATATGTACCACGTCTTCTTTATCCATTAACTGCACAATATAGGACTGTTACCTATAGGCACTGTGTTGTAAGCAGCTCTTTAGCACTTATTCATCTAACACAACTGACATTTTATACCCACATTTAAGTGACACCTTGCTTGCCCTCCCCTCAGCCTTGGCAACCATCGATTTCTAACTTTGCTTCTGTGAGCTTGACTATTTTAGATGCCTCATACAAACAGAATCATACAACGTCTGTCCTGTGACTGGCTTAGTTCTCTTAGAATGTCATAAGGCTCACCCATGTTATTGCATATGGCAATATTTCCTTCCCTTTTAAGGCTAAGCAATATTCCATTGTATACGTATATCACGTTTGTGCTTTCCATTCATTCGTCAGTGGACGTTGAGGTTGTCTTCACGTACTGGCTATTGTGAGTAGCGCTGCCATGAACATAAAAATACAGATATCTCTTTGATATCCTGATTTCTATTCTTTTGAATTAATACCCAGAAGTGGGATTTTTTTTAAATCATTTGACAGTTCTGGTTTTGTTTTTTATTTTTGTTTACCCCACACAGGCTTCCCCAACACTTGCATCTAACTTCAGATTTCTACTATAGAATCCAACATCCACCCACCCCACTCCTCATTTCCAGTGCCACTCAATTTCTGTTCCTTTCTTACAATTTCTAAGTATTTCATGAATTAGTTTTGTTTTGGTTCTTTTGGGTTTGTGTGTGTGTGTGTGTGTGTGTTTGTGTGGCATGTTTATGAGTGTGAGTATGTTGTTGTTGCTGCTGATGGGTGGAATTGAAATTACTATGCAACTGCCAGCAGTGACTTCAGTGGGAGGAATAGTAGTTGAACTCTAAAAGGTTAACACTGAACTTCTGAGTGGTTTAAGAGACCACATTTTACAAACAACAGATTTCTTAACGGGCTAGAACAGCAAGAGATTCAAGTTTGGGATTTCCATGCTTTCCATGTTTATTTATTTCATTGTTTTGGTTTTATTATTATTAAATAATAAGTAATATAATATCACTTTACATGTAGAGATTTGAATACTTATTTTTCACAAGATTCATCCTTTAATAAAATCCTAAGATTTAGCCCAAAGCGGCACATACATCTAAGTGAACACATTGAATGCAACGTCAGAAGGAACACAGACTTTTGATTACAATCTGTAGTTTAAACTATTGCTGAGTGCCAAGGATATTAAATTTAAAATACAATTTCATCATACAAATAGTTTGAGTTGTGTGAAATTCATTTAGCCATTTCTCAAGCACTTTCTGGTGATGCTGTCTCATAAATATGCTCTTGAAAATCTCTTCTCTGCAGTACACATTTTTAATTCCCTCTCCCTGATATTTTTATGCTAAACATTGATCTTGGCATTATTTGCAAATGAGGTGAAGTTCATTCAGATATGCAGCTCAGGGGCAATAGAGAACACACATTTCTGCAGAGCAAAGTTAGCGGGCATCAGACATGGGAAAGCAGAAGGCGAGGTCTGATCTCAGCTCACCAAGTGACAATCTCATTGACCTCCATCTCTCCTCAACTCCCCAGCTTGCTGTATAAGCTTAGCCATTGGGGACATACCTCAGTTCTTCCTTTGAGAGACGGTGTGCAGCCCGACTGATCTCTGAGCTTCCTCTATATCTTCCTCACATCCCTGGTATTTCTGTGATATGGAGCTTGTACTTATCACTACTCTGACAATGGATGCCAGTAAAGGAAATTATACAACCTTTGAGAGTAAGTTCCCTACCTCTTTATCCTGTGCCAAATCACTGAGTTGAGTTTAAAAAAAATGAAGGAGTCCTAAAACATCTGTGGTAGGCTGGTCTTGCCTCCCAGGGTGAAAACATTTGAAAGCAGTACTCTATGTGAAACAGGTTTGCTTAAGAGCCCATGCGAAGGAACTTGAGAAGAACCTGCTCTCTGATCACTGTGCTTCCTCTAATTGCCGTATGTCATAAATATGAAGAGGTGATGAATTTATGGAACTTTGGTTACACATTTTTCCCATAAACTACCGGAACTTACACACTGAGGACTGCAAATGCCATGTTCTCACTCAAATCCACAAAAGTGGAGTAACTGTGGGGCCAGGTTGCAGATATGGGTTTTGGAAGTCCTTTTTTTTTTTTTTTTTCTGAAAGAAAATGATAGCAAGGCAGTGGAATAACTGAAGGCAAGTTAAGCAATAAAACCAACAATGACAAAAAGCCATGCTTAAAAGGTTGATCACTTTTTGTTTATTATATTTAAGAAATCCCTAGAACTTTTCCCAAAAGACCACATTTACTTAAAATTAGATGTGTATGTGTGTGTGTATCAAATTGCCTTTTTCTCTCTTCAAAGAACAAATGAATGAAAACATAAGAACTTCACTGACAGTGGGAATCAGTACATGAGGGAACTGCCACGAAAGTACAAAGCTGTGATTGGCATGTTGACAGCCAGCTTTAGTTAAGGTGATAGCAGGGAAGCTGCCCTTCTACTATCAGCAATCGCATCACATGGCAGAGGCTTGATGTGTAAGGACTCTTGGAAGTCACTGTCAAAGAGTGATTATCATAGCAGACACCCTCTCTTATTGGATATCATGCATGGATGGGAGGAGGAAAGAAGTAGAAAGAGCACATAGGTGACAATGGATGATGATGAGTCAATCACAGTGGCCCAGAAAGAACTCAGCATGCAGACAGAAGCTGCCACAGAGTCCTGGATCCTATTTATTTTCCTTTACCAAAGTTCCAGGCATAGACTGGAGTCATGGGAAAGACCTGGATCTTACAGACACATTCCCCTTCCCCTGGGGGCAGACATCAGCCCTTCCAGACACAATGTGACCTCTCCTTTAAGATGGGGTTGGCTGTTTGTACCATAGGCCTTGTCATTTCCCGTGAGATTTTTGGTCCCCACAAAAAGGTGTACAGAATCTGCAGGGTTGTCTCACCTGGGCATCAGTCTTTTGATGCAAAACTTTTCCCTGATGAAAAACCAATTTGTGATCATTGCGCACTCAGAGTAGATCCAAGCTGACCAGCTCTTCACAGTCACTGTGTGATTCCATTCCTGGTGACAACATATCTAATATCATTTCTTACAGGAGACCTAGAGATGTGACAGCACACGCTGGCAAAGTCATGCTCACAATCCTCCAAGCCAGGCTTCAGCAATACGTGAGCCGGGAACTTGCAGATGTTCAAGCTGGGTTCAGAAAAGCAGAGGAGCCAGAGATCCAATTGCCAACATCTGCTGGATCATGGAAAAAGCAAGAGAGTTCCAGAAAAACATCTATTTCTGCTTTACGGACTATGCCAAAGCCTTTGACTGGAAAATTCTGAAAGAGATGGGAATACCAGACCACCTGACCTGCCTCTTGAGAAACCTATATGCAGGTCAGGAAGCAACAGTTAGAACTGGACATGGAACAACAAACTGGTTCCAAATAGGAAAAGGAGTACGTCAAGGCTGTATATTGTCACCCTGCTTATTTAACTTCTATGCAGAGTGCATCATGAGAAACGCTGGGATGGAAGAAGCACACACTGGAATCAAGATTGCCAGGAGAAATATCAATAACCTCAGATATGCAGATGACACCACCCTTATGACAGAAAGTGAAGAGGAACTAAAAAGCCTCTTGATGAAAGTGAAAGAGGACAGTGTTTTTAGTTGGCTTAAAGCTCAACATTCAGAAAACAAAGATCATGGCATCTGGTCCCATCACTTCATGGGAAATAGATGGGGAAACAGTGGAAGCAGTGTCAGACTTTATTTTTTAGGAGTCCAAAATCACTGCAGATGGTGATTGCAGCCATGAAATTAAAAGATGCTTACTCCTTGGAAGGAAAGTTATGACCAACCTAGATAGCATATTCAAAAGCAGAGACATCACTTTGCCAAAAAAGGTCCATCTAGTCAAGACTATGGTTTTTCCTGTGGTCATGTATGGATGTGAGAGTTGGACTGTGAAGAAAGCTGAGCGCCAAAGAATTGATGCTTTTGAACTGTGGTGTTGGAGAAGACTCTTGAGAGTCCCTTGGACTGCAAGGGGATCCAACCAGTCCATTCTAAAGGAAATCAGTCCTGGGTGTTCATTGGAAGGACTGATGCTAAAGCAGAAACTCCAATACTTGGGCCACCTCATGCGAAGAGTTGACTCATTGGAAAAGACTCTGATGCTGGGAGGGATTGGGGGCAGGAGGAGAAGGGGACGACAGAGGGTGAGATGGCTGGATGGCATCACCGACTCGATGGACATGAGTTTGAGTGACCTCTGGGAGTTGGTGATGGACAGGGAGGCCTGGCATGCTGCAATTCATGAGGTCACAAAGAGTCGGACACAACTGAGCGACTGAACTGAACTGAACTGAACTGAGTGATGTGACAAGTTGAATTATGGCACTTTGGAAGGGCTAGGGAGGATAGAAGCTATTAACTAACAAAGGGAGATCTTTCAGTAATTTAAATGAACACTGCTTTCAGGAACAGAAAGAGAGGAAAGGATTGAATTGTATATTGGACTCCAAATGGTCTGTTTTCACAGAAATCCACAATAGTGGGGGCTGTCTGTGGCACCAGGATGTAGGGATGAATTTTGGAAGCCCCTTTTTTTCTGGGAGAAAATGATGGCAAGATAGAAGCTATTAACTAACAAAGGGAGATCTTTCAGTAATTTAAATGAACACTGCTTTCAGGAACAGAAAGAGAGGAAAGGATTGAATTGTATATTGGACTCCAAATGGTCTGTTTTCACAGAAATCCACAATAGTGGGGGCTGTCTGTGGCACCAGGATGTAGGGATGAATTTTGGAAGCCCCTTTTTTTCTGGGAGAAAATGATGGCACGACAGGGGAATAACTGGAGACAGATAAGAAAAAAAAAAAAAAACAGCAATGATAAAAGGCCACGTCTTTGAAAGTTGAATGTTTAACTATTTTTTTAATTTTTTAAAAAAGGCTAATTTTCAAAATTCACTACACAGCCACAACAAAATGTAGAAATGAAGCTATACACATTCTCAAAGGATTGAAAGACTAGATAGAATCTAACTAAAACCAACACAAGTGGAGAAATGTTTGACTGAATGTTTATTCTTAATATGCAAAAATTAAGGATGGCTAAATAGGAAAAGGAGTACGTCAAGGCTGTATATTGTCACCCTGCTTATTTAACTTCTATGCAGAGTACATCATGAGAAACACTGGGCTGGGCTGGAAGAAGCACAAGCTGGAATCAAGATTGCTGGGAGAAATATCAATAACCTCAGATATGCAGATGACACCACCCTTATGGCAGAAAGTGAAGAGGAACTAAAAAGCCTCTTGAAGAAAGTGAAAGAGGAGAGTGAAAAAGTTGGCTTAAAGCTCAACATTCAGAAAACGAAGATCATGGCATCTGGTCCCATCATTTCATGGCAAATAGATGGGAGAGAAGGGGACGACAGAGGATGAGATGGCTGGATGGCATCACCGACTCAATGGATGTGAGTCTGAGTGAACTCCAGGAGGCGGTGATGGACAGGGAGGCCTGGCGTGCTGCAATTCATGGGGTCGCAAAGAGTCGAACATGACTGGGCGACTGAACTTACTGAAGCTCCAAAAATCATTAAGTAACTAGGAAATGGTTTTCTGTTTACTTCAAGTGGTTGATTAAATATATTATGTGTTAAGAATGCTGAGCTTGCTTTGATCCTCAAAGCTTTGGAGGTAAACCTATTTTCAAGTGTTGCTGGATTTAGGAAATAAAAATACAGAATGGCCAGTTAATCAATGCATTTCTGATAAACAATGAATATCATTTTAGTCTTTGAGACACAACTATAAAAAAACACTGTTTGTCATTTATCTAAAATGTGTGGATGATTACTTTGGTGCTATAATATTAGTCAAACTTTTCTCAAGCATTATTTGGTTATACTCTTTTGAGTACATATATACAACTGGCTTATGTATATATTATATATATGTAATTGGAATAAACCCAGCTTCATGGAAGTATTGAGACATTTCTAAGGCAGCTTGTATGCTTAGGAATCTTTGTCATTCTTTTTCTTCCTAACTCTCAAAGTTTTCCTAAATGGATGCTTGGAGAGAACTTCCCGGTTTGTTCAAGAATTGCGCTTAAATGACCTTGCACATTTGAAAGTGAAATGTGACAGACTGGTCTGGGTTTAATACATCAAGAGACAGGCCCAAGCCTCTGGCTTAAAATAAAACCATGAGCACAAAAATATGGCATAATCAAAACACAGTCAGTTTAAAAGCAAAACTTGGACAAGCCAACATCAACACCAGATCCCCAATCTTAATTTTTTCAAGCTTCTCAAAAAAGGTAATCTTTTAAAGTTCAACTGATATTCATGTTGCATTAACATGGTAGACATTGTTTTTTCTCTCTTATCCTTTAAAACCGCATGAAACCAGATGATATAGATCCTATTATTACTCCAATGCTAATAAAGATAAAAAAGCAGAGACATTACTTTGCTGACAAAGGTCCATCTAGTCAAAGTTATGGTTTTTCTAGTAGTCATGTATGGATGTGAGAGTTGGACTATAAGGAAAGCTGAGCACTGAAGAACCGATGCTTTCGAACTGTGGTTTTGGAGAAGACTCTTGAGAGTGCCTTGGACTGCAAGATCAAACCGGTCAATCCTAAAGGAATTCAGCCCCGAATATTCATTGGAAGGACAGATACTGAAGGAAGCTCCAATACTTTGGCTATTTGAAAAGACCCTAATGCTGGGAATGATTGAATACAAGAGGAGAAGGGGACAACAGAGGATGAGATGGCTGGATGGCATCATCGACTCAATGGACATGAGTTTGAGCAAGCTCTGAGAGTCAAGCTCCAGGAGTTGATGATGGACAGGGAAGCCTGGTGTGCTGCAGTCCACGGGGTTGCAAAGAGTTGGAAATGACTGAGCGACTGAATTGAACTAAATGAAGAGAAACGAGCAAAGGGGTTAGAAGCCGTCCCAACGTCACACAGCTAGTAAAGGGTGATGTAAGGATTCAAACCCTGGCAGGCTGGCCCATGTTCTGAACCACTAAGCACTGGTGCCAATCCCCACCCCACCCCCACCACTTCCACCTGCTGCACAGTTTTGGAAACAGATCAAGAATTCTCTGCAGACACGTAAGAGAAAAGTGAAAGTGAAGTCGCTCAGTCGTGTCTGACTCTTTGCGACCCCATGGACTATAGACCTCCAGGCTCCTCTGTCCATGGAATTTTCCAGGCAAGAATACTGGAGTGGGTTGCCATTTCTTTCTCCAGGAGATCTTCCTGACTCAGAGATTGAACCCCAGTCTCCCACATTGTAGGCAGACACTTTACCATCTGGGTCACCAGGGAAGTCCACGAGAGAGAAAAAAGTGACCAATTCAGTATTTCCAAGACTGCTTTAGGAGCATCCTCTCATTTGGCTCTTAGAGTACCTGAATGTGGTAGGAAGGGCAGGGATTACGTATTGTTACTGCTATTTTTGTAGATAAAAAGACTAAGAGTAGAGATAAGACATATCCTGGGCCCAATATTAGTGAGTCAGTGATGCCATGTATCCTAATTGAAACTCCATTCTCTTTCCACTCTACCTATGTTCACTGCAGACATTAACACGTAATCTAGAAAATGTTGGAAGCAGTCATTTTTGCTGTAACTTAAAATCTGGATGTTTGAAGGCAGGCAGGTCCTTAAATCTGGGATTACAGGAGACAGAGGCAGGCTTCTGCTTGGTGAAGGGACATCCCAAGAAAGGGAAACTACCACTCTCATTTTTCTCACTGATTTGAGGGTGGCTTCAAGGTTATACCAGAATGGGGAGCCTGAGTATCATTCCAGAGGAAATCCCTAATTGGGAAACTGTGATACCAAGTGCAGTAATAAACAAATGGCTAAGACCATGCCTCTGCCAACTGGAGGAATTGCACTGCTAGACTCTGCTCGTTTTTAAGGTGCTGATCAGTAGTGTAAAGGTGATTATATTTGGATACACCAAAATTTAGAATGCTTGGACACCTCATCTTCCAAAAGTTAGTTGTCTAAACACCAGATTTTATTGCTGGGAAATTGCTGTGGTCTGGTATTAAGTACCAAGATGATGAGGGATTTAGATCTAAAACAAAAATTAGAGAGCTTGTAAGTAGAAAAAGACATTGGTATTTACAATGTATGTTCTAGAGAAACAGCAGTCATGAGTGACTTTTCAGAGCAGAAGTGGAAATAGGCTGTGAAAATAGCTAGCTTTGCTTAACTCAGAGAGAGTCACTGTCTGTAGAACCCTATGGAACCGTGGGCAGCCAAGCCAGTCGCCGCTATGATCTTCGGAGATGTCGGTGCAGGCAACATGCCTGCTAATGAGACCTCAGAAGTGTCTGATCATCTCCTCTAATTGCTCTAAATAATTGGAGGACTGCATGGCCTAGCCTCTCCTTCCCAAAGACGGCCAATTCAAACATGCAAATCTAAAATTATTTGAATATTGCTCTAATTGGAGTCTGGGCTACCCATTATTTGCAGAAGAACAAAACAATATGACTAAAAAAATAAAACAAAACCCACTGACTATCAAATCCTTCATTTTAAGCTTCACTGAACTCCCCAAATTACCCACAGGCAGTCTTGACAGGGACCACTTTACAAGGGAGTTGATGACCTCTAATTAAGACACAAGGAACTTCTAGTTATGTTAATATTTGAAATTGAAATTGGTTTGACCTATGCAATTCCATAACATACCACCAAGTTAATCTCAATTCCAGGCACCTGATAGTTGGCAAAATGTCCAGTAAATATATTGCAGAGATACACGTTCCAACTCCCTCCTCCCTGTGTAGATTACATTGCTGCTGCTGCTGCTAAGTCACTTCAGTCGTGTCCGACTCTGTGTGACCCCATAGATGACAGCCCACCAGGCTCCCCCATCCCTGGGATTCTCCAGGCAAGAGCACTGGAGTGGGTTGCCATTTCCTTCTCCAATGCATGAAAGTGAAAAGTGAAAGTGAAGTCGCTCAGTCGTGTCCAACTCTTAGCGACCCCATGGACTGCAGCCCACCAGGCTCCTCCATCCATGGGATTTTCCAGGCAAAAGTACTGGAGTGAGGTTCCACTGCCTTCTCCAAATTACACTATGGAATGGAAAATCTAGGCTGTCATACCTGATGACATGGTTTTCTGCAGAAACTTTAGCCCAAAAAAGATTCTGGATAAGGGTCACTGCTTCTTTTCCCATTAGGAGTTGGGTTCCTCAGGGCAGCACACCTTCCATTCAGCCTCTCTTAACTGAAGTCACTGCTTAATCTCTCTTGGCTCATCCTTCCAACATATTGTTCCCTTTTGAAATGCATCTCATCTTCTCTTGCCTCCCTGTGCTAGCCTTCATCCTTCACTGTGCTCAAGACACTTTTCCTTGACTAACCTTCCCGATAGTGACTTTGAGGTTTATATTTGCGTTTTTACCCTGTTGCTGTGCCCACTTTCATTTTCACCCAGTAACACCCAGTTTCATTTTACCATAACTTTCTGGATGAAGTTACAAAATCTTGCTTCTCTTTTAATGTGTGTTGAGTCCATCTCTTAACTTATATCCCATATTCCCCAGTCTCAGAAAAGTATAAACCCCTAGACTCTTCTTCACCATATTTTTGTTATCTTTCTCCCCTTCTCATCCCTCCCAAATTCTTCAAAGTGCCGTTGTCACCTCCTGCCATTACTTCCTCTCCACCCAAATGTTCCTTGACCTTTATAATCTGTTCTTCAACTTTATCCTAGAGATGAGTTTTCTGTAGAAATTAGATGTTAAGGAACTCATACTTTAGACTCAGATACCAAGAGTTGGAACTCCAATTCTTCCAAAGGCTAATGATGTTGAATTTGTTTATCCTATCTACTTATCTTTCTTCATCTTAAAATACAATTATAATGAATACCGATGTTTTATTGGTATTTATTACAATAATACAGTAAGTTGTTGCAACGATTCAGTCACATGAGCTTTAATGCCATAGGGGTCTTATCTTGAGTGTTCAGGGATGCTGGATATTGTGCTGAACGTTGTGTGTTTCCATTGCTGTTTTCATGCTCAGGGGCAAAATAAGCATTTTCATCTACTTTAACTTCTCCACACCATCTGTTTCAAAATGGTTTAAATTGTTTCGGTGTTGTTCTTTCTTCTCTCCCATAACTCATCTATTCCTGCTCTTATCTCTGATGATTTCTCTTCTGTCTTGGGTGGATCCAACTCCTCCCCTAGGATGTAGATGGTCTTCAGGACTCTGCTGTCAGCTGACTCCCACCCTTCCTACACCACTCTCCCTTGTGATTTCCCCATGACCAGGACTCACATCATCACTGTTATGCCCATGAGTCACTCCCAAATGTGGAGGCCAGTATCAGCCTTTCCCATAAATTATCTGCTGAACAGTTCCTCATGCATCAGTGTATATCACAAACACATTAAATCTCACACATTAAAATCCAAGTATCCTTTCCTTCCCATCCCACAAAGCCTATTCCACTCTCTCCTGTTTCTGTGAAAACCATTAACAGTTCCCAGGCTATGAAATGGAGGGCCATCTCAGCTCCTTCTCATTTACTCTCAAAGTTAATTTCACCTCTCAGAGAGACACAGGGAACTGTTCCCCTGAATTTAAGCAGACAGTTGGAGTATGAAGAAAGAAAATCCCAAAGAAAACGTGATTTTTGAGGCTTTAATGGCTGCAAAAGAATTAAGGAAAACAGAAGTTTCACTTGACATCTACCATGTTTCGAAGACTATCCTTGGAGTTTTATATAAAGGAAAAGGTGCTATTTCAGGAAGGAAAATAATCTTTTTATGGTCTGAGCCATCAGAGAAGCCCTTCAAGAAGGAAAATACTCCTAAAAATGAACTTCTGATGATAAACTTGGGATATCTTTGATTAGGAAAAATGAGGACCAGTGTCTACAAGGATGCCAAGGACTGTCCAGGAGGTCATCTGGTGAGCTGGAGCTACTCCAAGACATGATCTTGAGAAGGAACGAGGGACTCCGAACCGATATCATCAGCTTATAATAAGATTATTGAGAATTCTGAAGTTCAAGAAACCAAGTCATTTTAAAAGCCCCAAGGACAAAAAGGGGTGAATTTTACTGCTATACTGCACTGAGAAGCCAGTGTATGTTGCAGGCAATGGAAGTAAATCGAAACCACCCCAGGTCCTATTTGACATCCATCATCTATCTCTTCTGTGGAAAATCAACTTTGGCCTGAAAAAAATTTGCACTGTGTTAAAGCTGATGCCTGATAGTGATGGGAACAGTAGACATTCACTGGTCCTTCCCGTGAGCTGTATGCATTCTCATTTTATCCCCACAGCCACTCTCTAAATTAGAAAGATAGGTTTACAGATGCAGTAACTGACACTCTCCAGGAAGCTCAAAGCACTTAGCTAAATAGCTGAGCCCAGATTTGTATACCATGGACTCTGAAAGTCAAGTTCACCATTATGTTATGCCACTTCTTGACTTTGTTATCCTTCCAATTCCAATTTCAGGACTGGGACATTTGGCAGGCATGACCACTGAATCATTACCAATCTCTAAAGAAAATAGGAAATGATGTGTGTGTTTGGACGAGGGGGAGGAAACTGAGACTGATAAAGGATACAAGTTTTAATTTTTAAAAAGGCAGACAAGGTCAGTTCTGCAAAGTGATAATTCTAATATGATTCAAGAATCGGTTGTTAGGTTGACGGTTGTAAGGGCTTAAAGAGGAGGCAGCATGGGTTCTTCTAAAACAGAGAAAGTCAGAACAGCTGCCTCCTCATTTTTCTGCCATAATTTTATGGGATTGGGAATCAGAAGTCTGGAGCAAATGGAGCATTTCAGATTGGAAAGGAACTTCAGGCTGGTTGAGCAGTATATAAGTTCACATATAACTTCCTCACTAAGGGATCATTTTGCTTTTATTTGTCATCCCTAGTGTGTGGGACTCTCTGACTCATAAAGACACATTTCATTTATGAAGTGTTGAAACTCTTTGGGAAAGATTGGGTATTTTCTTATAATGAGCTGAAATCTTCTGTCATGAAGGCTTCCTCTGCTTGGTACTGCTTCAAGCTCTTGGAGGAATTCAACTCAAATCTGGTGCTCCTTTCCACCTGAGGATGGACCCCAGGGACAGTTAGTCCCCCAGGCTCTTCTGTCCACAGAATCCTCCAGGAAGGAATACTGCACTGGGTAGCCATTCCCTTCTCCAGGGGATCTGCTCAACCCCGGGATTGGACCTGGATCTCCTGTACTGCAGACAGATTGTTTCCCATCTGAGCCACCAGGGAAGACCGCTTTCACTTTCCACCTAGATGTGATTCATATGTGAACAGAGACATTAGGCTTCTCACTCACTCTTCCTAGCCCTGTTTCTTCAGTGAATCTTCCTTGAAGAGTTTTGTCATTGATGTTAACATTGTCCAACTTGCCACACAGTGCCAGAACCAAGTAAGGCACCTCTTGCTGCTGCTGCTGCTGCCAAGTCGCTTCAGTCGTGTCCGACTCTGTGGGACCCCATAGACAGCAGCCCACCAGGCTCCCCCATCCCTGGGATTCTCCAGGCAAGAATACTGGAGTGGGCTGCCATTTCCTTCTCCAATGCATGAAAGTGAAAGTGAAGTCGCTCAGTTGTGTCAGACTCTTAGCAACCCCATGACTGCAGCCTACCAGGCTCCTCCGTCCATGGGATTTTCCAGGCAAGAGCAATGGAGTGGGGTGCCATCGCCTTCTCCAAAGGCACCTCTTAGTATTTTAAAATACTTTTGAAAGCGTGAAATTATACCATTGATCAGTCAAAATTACAAAATGTTATATCTGACTTCAAATGTATCAATTTGTATGTGTCCTTAGTTGCTCAGTTGTGTCCACCTCTTGTGACCCCATAGACTGCCAGGTTCCATGGGATTCTCCAGGCAAGAACTGGAGTGGGTTGCCATTTCCTTTTCCAATCAGTTTGTATAGTTCTATCATATTGCTTCAAATCTTTTTAAATATCATTACAGATACATAAGATCCCACATTCACTGTTGCCAGATATCTCCCTGTTTTGAGTTGAATTGTGTCCCCTCCAAATTTATATGTCAAAGTTCTAATCCCCAGACCTCAGAAAGTCATCTTATTTGGAAATAAAGCCATTGCAAATATAATTAGTTAAGATGAGGTCATACTAGAGTAAGGACTTCTGACCTCCAGAGCTATGACACAATAAATCTGTGTGGTTTAAGCCACCCAGTGTGTGGAATTTTGTTAGGGCAGCCCTATCAAACTAACACATTCCTCAAAAATGATCCCTATCATGGATTAAGTATTTCCTGCTCATAGAGATATATGGCAATATACACTATAAATATTTGAAAATATTGTTTTTTACCTTATACTTTTAATATACAAATTGTGAGATATATTTAAAAATAGAGAAAATGCAAGTTGTTGAAGAATATGTACATGTTGTTTTTCTAGATTGTTGAGTATTCTATATCCTTTCCATTACCATATGAATTTTAAAATTGCCTTGAAAGTTCTATAAAAAGAATTGGTGAAATTTTCAATTGGGGTTGCATTGAATCTATAGATCATTTTGGGGAGAACAGACATTGTAACAAATTGAGTCACACATCTATCTATTTCACTTAGGTCTTCTTTAATTTCCTTGGGCAACCTTTTGAGTATTCAATGTAGGGATCTTCCATGGATATTTATGCCATTACAAATGATATAGGTTAGTTGTATTTTCAACTTATTGTGGCTACTCTGTAGAAATACAATGGAAGTTTCTGTTAATGCTGACCTCATAACCCATAACCTTACTAAATAATTTTTGGTTTTAGTAGTTGGATTATAGTTTGTATAGTATCTTTTACTACATAATCACATTATCTGTGAATATAGCCTAACATTTTCTTTTCTAGCTCTATGATATAAGCTAGAAAGTTGTTTCAGGACAAAGTTTATTTGAAAAAAAAAATGGTAAGAGTGAACATAATTTCTTCATTTTCAATCTTAAGAGGAAAAGTATTTATTCTTTCAGTTCAGTTCAGTCGCTCAGTCGTGTCTGATTCTTTGTGACCCCATGGACTGCAGCACTCCAGGCCTCCTTGTCCATCACCAACTCCCGGAACTTACTCAAAGTCATGCCCATCACGTTGGTGATGCCATCCAACCATCTCATCCTCTATCATCCCCTTCTCCTCCCACCTTCAATCTTTCCCAGCATCAGGGTATTTTCAGATGAGTTGGTTCTTCGCATCAGGTGGCTGAAGTATTGGAGTTTCAGCTTCAGCATCAGTCCTTCCAATGAATATTCAGGACTGATCTCCTTTAGAATGGACTGGTTGGATCTTCTTGCAGTCCAAGGGACTCTCAAGAGTCTTCTCCATCATAACAGTTCAAAAGCATCAATTCTTTGGCCCTCTTTATCAATAAGTATTATGTAGGTTATAGATTTTGGAGATGATCTTTATTGATCTGAGAAAATTTTGTTCTATTCTTATTGAGATGAAAATGTTACTAAATGTTTTTTCTTCACCTATTGAGATGAAAATTTAAATTTTGTCCTCCATTCTCTGAATTTCTATTTTTTTCTGAGGTAGTTTTTTTTTATAAATTTTCTCTTTAATTTATATCTATTCTTATCTTTATTATGTCTTTCTCCTGCTTCATTTGACTTCAATTTGCTCCTCTTTTCCTAGTTTCTTATGATGGAAGCTGATATCATTAATTTTGTCTTTTTTTCTTTCCTTACATAAATTCTTAAAGCCATAAATTTCCCCCTAAGTATTACTTTAGCTGTATCCATACACATTGATATGCTGTGTTTTCAGTATTGTTTAGTTCACAATATATTCCAAATTCCCAAATTTAACCTATGAGTGATTTGTTACTGTGTTGTCTAATTTCTAAATATGTGAAGATTTCTCAAATATCTTTTTTATTAATGATATCTAATTTAATTCTGAAGTTATCAGAAAGCGTACTCTGTATAATTTCAATTCTTTGAAATTTACTGAGACTCAGTTTATGACCCAAAATTTGTTTTTTTATTGGTCCTATATAAGAATAACTTTCTGTGGTTGTTAGTTGGTCATTCTGTAAATATAAATTGTGTAAATTTGTTTGATACTGTTGCTCAAATCTTACACACTTACTGATTTTCACATAGTTTCATAAATTCCTGAGAGAGTAGTGCTAAGATCTCCAACTATAATTGTGACTTTATTTCTCCTTTTCTTGCTTAATTTTGCTTCCTGAACTTTGATATTTTGTCATAAAGCAAATATACATTCAGGATTATTATGTCTTCTCGACAATTTCACCATAGTAAAATATTTTCTATACCTCTTGGAATACTTGTTGTCTTAAAACTATTTGGTTGATATTAATGTAACCACTTCTTTTCTTGTGATTAATATTTGCATGTTTTAGCTTGTCAACCCTATTTGTTTTAACCTATCTATGTCTTTGTTTAAAGCACATCTCTTGTAAACAAAATATAGTTGAGCTTTATGTTTTTTAATGGAGCAGTCTTACAATCTTTGCTATTTAATTAGTATGTGGATGGTTGGATAGCATCACCAGCTCAATGGACATGAGTCTGAGCAAAGTCCCTCTATTGATATGACTGTGCTACTTGCTTTTTTTCCTCTCATTTCTCATGAGTTTGTAGCTTAGGTACCTTCTCAAGGATATTGGCTAAAATGAGTCTTGATGTTGCACCTTATGTGAAGCAGAACCTGGAGGCCATTCAAAGGAAAACTATGTGATGGCAAGGAAGTATCTGGCTAGATAGCAGTGTGAAGGGCTGACCTAGGAGCTAGAAAGAGCAGGTTTACTATGAAAAAGCAAGATTGCCATCTTCAAATAGTTAAATAACTACCACGTGGATAGTAGCACTATCCCAGAGGGCATAAAACAGAACTCATGTATGGGAGATGAGGAAGACTTTTTGGCTTACTCCAAGGAAGATTTAGATTGTCCAAAGATGACGACAGATCCATTAGGAGGAGGTGAGACTGGCATTAGGACATCAAATCTTGGTTCCCCATCTGCTACCTAGATTCCAGGGAGATTCAGGGGCAGGACATGGCTGGGCAGTCTGACCTATAAGGTCATTTTTAATGTAGTTCTGTGATCCAGTCAATTCCAAGCCAATTCCAAGTCAATACTACTCTTGTCATAACTCCAGGTTTTAAACCTCTTTCTCTTACTAACAAGGTCGATCCAATATTTTCAGTTGTCCTAAATGTTGCAAAAGTCTCCCTCCAATCTTCCAAACAAGAATGGATCAGGTTAAGTCTCCAGGGTCATATTCTACTCATGACTTTCCTCTTTAGCCAGCATTTCTTAACGATCCTCATTATGGATTAAAACCCAGACCTCTTAGCCATGCAAAAACTGAGCCCCAACCTCTATTCCCTAGCCTCTCCCTACTCTGCACTGTATGCCGATTATGCTGTGACAGTTCAGGCTGTACAACAAATTACTATACAGAAGGTGGCTTAGACAACAAGTTATTTCTCATAGATCTCGGGGGGCGGTGGGGGGAGTGGGAAGTCCAGTATCAAGATGCCAGCAGATCCTGTGTCTGGTGAGAACTACTTTGTGGTTTGCAGATTGTTATCTTCTTGTTTCCTCACATCAGTTCAGTTCAGTTCAGTCACTCAGTCGTGTCCGACTCTTTGTGACCCCATGAACCGCAGCACACCAGGCCTCCCTGTCCATTACCAACTCCCAGACTCCACCCAAATCCATGTCCATTGAGTCAGTGATGCCATCCAACCGTCTCATCCTCGGTCGTCCCCTTCTCCTCCTGCCCCCAATCCCTCCCAGCATCAGAGTCTTTTCCAATGAGTCAGCTCTTCGCATCAGGTGGCCAAAGTACTGGAGTTTCAGCTTCAGCATCAGTCCTTCCAGTGAATATTCAGGGTTGATTTCCTTTAGGATTGACTGGTTTGATCTCCTTGCTGTCCAAGGGATTCTCAAGAATCTTCTCTAGCCCCACAATTCAAAAGCATCAATTCTTCAGTGCCCAGACTTCTTTATGGTCCAACTGTCACATCCACATATGACTACTGGAAAAACCATAACTTTGACTATTCAGACCTTTGTCAGGAAAACGATGTCTCTGCTTTTTAATATGCTATCTAGGTTGGTCGTAGCTTTTCTTTCAAAGAGCAGACCCATAATACAAGGGATTAGATTAAATACATCATTTACCAAGGAGGGCAGACACTTTACTAACACCCGCCACTTCTGTGGTAAAGAATGCAAACTTGAGTGACCCTGGCTCTGCCAAAGACCTTGTCATTTATCAGGTGGAATAAGACACAAAAACAGAAAACTAAAACACAAAGTTTTAGTGCCATGATTGCTGAAAAGATCACGGGGTGATTCCTATCTCAGGAAATCAAGAAAAACTTTCTTGGAGAATTTGTGGAATTTGAATGGTTTAGATGCAGCCTAACTTGAAGAATTTCCATCGTTACTTTGCTAGCATGTGAGATGAGTGCAATTGTGTGGTAATTAGAATATTCTTTGGGATTGGAATGAACACTGACCTTTTCCAGTCCTGTGGCCACTGCTGAGTTTTCCAAATTTGCTGGCATATTGAGTACAACACTTTCACAACATGTTCTTTTAGGATGTGAAATAGCTCAATTGGAATTCCATCACCTCCATTCAGTTCAGTTCAGTTCAGTCGCTCAGTCGTGTCCGACTCTTTGCGACCCCATGAATCGCAGCACGCCAGGCCTCCCTGTTCATCACCATCTCTCGGAGTTCACTCAGACTCACATCCATTGAGTCAGTGATGCCATCCAGCCATCTCATCCTCGGTCGTCCCCTTCTTCTCCTGCCCCCAATCCCTCCCAGCATCAGAGTCTTTTCCAATGAGTCAACTCTTCGCATGAGGTGGCCAAAGTACTGGAGTTTCAGCTTTAGCATCATTCCTTCCAAAGAAATCCCAGGGTTGATCTCCTTCAGAATGGACTGGTAGGATCTCCTTGCAGTCCAAGGGACTCTCAAGAGTCTTCTCCAACACCACACTTCAAAAGCATCAATTCTTCGGCGATCAGCCTTCTTCACAGTCCAACTCTCACATCCATACATGACCACAGGAAAAACCATAGCCTTGACTAGACGGACAGCTTTGTTCAAAGTGATGCTTCCTAAGGCCCACTTGACTTCACATTTCAGGATGTCTGGCTCTAGGTGAGTGATCACACCCTCATGGTTATGTGGATTGTGAAGATGTTTTTTGTATAGTTCTTCTGTGTATTCTTGCAACCTCTTCTTAATCTCTTCTGCTTCTGTTAGGTCCATACCATTTCTCTCCTTTATCAAGCCCATCTTTGCATGAAATGTTCCCTTGGTATCTCCAATTTTCTTGAAGAACTCTCTAGTCTTTCCCATTCTACTGCTTTCCTCTGTTTCCTTGCACTGATCATTGAGGAAGGCTTTCTTATCTCTCCTTGCTATTCTTTGGAACTCTGCATTCAAATGGGTATATCATCCCTCTTCTTTGCCTTTACTTGGGGAGAGTCAAAAGTTAGATGTGGATCTTTGACTGCATTATGGGATCAGTACCCCTAACTCCTATGTTGTTCGAGGTTCTACTCTATTTTTAAATTTCATGTTAAGCAAATCAATGTTTCCCATATATGCACACAAATATATTATCACTTAGGGATACTGTCAAAGTTCTGGTGTCAATAGTTAGTGAGTATGAACTCTCTTCTTCTCCCAGCCTACCACCGGAAGTATTGGTCAAGGAGAAGAACTGAGAACAGGTACTGAATAACAGTATCAGGAAGATCCTAGACTTTCTGGAATACTATGGCATACATTAATTATCTTATCTTGTACTAAAATCAGAAAAGTTGGTGCCTTGGTTAGGAGAAAGAGCACAAGACGTGGCACTCTGGCTGCAGATCACTGGTACTATGACTCTAGCCAGAGAACAGACAACCTTGGCTTCCAGATCAATTTTTTTGCATTACAAAAAGTGACCAAGATGTTCTTTAAAGTTCATTAAATTCCAACATTCAAAATTGTGTCAACCTTTAAGGTATAACTAAAGACTCAACCTATTATAATAATTAAAGATATATCAATTTGCAATATTTTTAAATCTTCTTAACCAGTTTTTTCTATTTTGCAAAATGTCAGAGTGACTAAAAATTATTAATAATATATAGATATACTTTAGCAGTTTCCCAATTATCTTAAAATCATTCACAACCCTTGAAAGCACTCATTCAAAGACCAAATCAATTTGACAAGGAAACAATTTATTTGGCATTGTAGAGACTATGAAGCACAGATTTCCATCTAGTGTGATCACATAATTACAAATCACATCTCATTGAAATCCAGTGAGAAATCTCATTTGGCACATTTTATTTGGTGTCAAGAAGTAAGTCAAAGTACAGGCAATTATTAGTATTTCATAGTGTATGATTTTTGTCAAAGTTTGTAAACACTTTCTAAAGATATTGTGAGCAGACAGAAAAAAGAAAATGTCATGTAACAAGTCACAGAAGAATTCTGCTCTTATCAGTCAATGCTTATTACCTTTTGAGTTTTAAATTACATGTTCCAAACTTCTTATTCCTTCCACACAACGTCCAGGTGTTTTCCTTCCTTTCTGGCTAGAGAAGTTGGAGTATAGACAGATTCACTTTTGAAATTTGAAAGTAGCAAACTATATTAGTCACAGGGCAGGAAGTTTCAAATATGCAAGATGAATAAGTTCTTGAGATCTTTGTACATCACAGACAATATAGTTAACACTGCTTTTTATAGTCAATAATTTACTAAGTGAGTAGATCTCATGTTAAGTGTTCTTACTAGAAAAATAATAATGATAACATGAAACTCTTCAAGTTTTATGCATTAAACATGTACAATTTTTGTACGTCAATGTCTCAATAAAGTAATTTTAAACAATGAAGCTTGTTAATGGCATCTTCTACTTTACGTGATCATATAATAACTGATTCAAAATATAAAGGCATATGGAAGATGACCTCGTGTGTGCTCAGTCATGTCCAACTCTTTGCAACGCCTCTGGACTCCAGCCCACCAGCCGTCTCTTTCCACGGGATCTTCCAGGCAAGAATCCTGGAGTGGGTTGCCAATTCCTACTCCAGAGGATCTCCCCAACCAGGGACTGAACCTGTATCTCTTGCATCTCCTGCACTGGTAGGTGGAAGCTTTACCACTAACACCACATCTTACTTATCACTTAATACAGAGAGCTGTGTGGATCACAGCAAACTGGAAAATTCTTCAAGAGATGGGGATACCAGACCACCTGACCTGCCTCCTGAGAAATCTGCACACAGGTCAAGAAGCAACCATTAGAACCAGACATAGAACAACGGACTGACTCCAAATCTGGAAAGGAGTACATCAAGGCTGTATATTGTCACCCTGCTTATTTAACTCATATACAGAGGACATCATGCAAAATGCAGAGGATGAAGTACAAGCTGGAATCAAGATTGCCAGGAGGAACATCAATAACCTCAGATATGCGGATGACACCATCCTTATAGCAGAAAGTGAAGAGGAACTAAAGAGCCTCTTGATGAAAGTGAGAGAGGAGAGTGAAAAAGCTGGCTTAAAGCTCAACATTCAAGAGACCGAAGATCATGCAATTTGATCCCAGCACTTCATAGCAAAAAGATGGGGAAACAATGGAAATAGGGACAGACTTTATTTTCTTGGGCTCCAAAATCATTGCAGATGGTGACTGCAGCCATGAAAATAAAAGATACTTGCTCACTGGAAGGAAAGTTACGACCAACCTAGACAGCATATTGAAAAGCAGAGATGTTTCTTTGCCAGCAAAGGTCCGTCTAGTCAAAGCTATTGTTTTTCCAGTAGTCATGTATGGATGTGAGAGTTGGATCATAAAGAAAGCTGAGTACTGAAGAATTGATACTTTTGAACTGTGGTGTTGGAGAAGACTCTTGAGAGTCCCTTGGCCTGCAAGGAGATCCAGCCAGTCAATCCTAAAGGAGATCAGTCCTGAATATTCATTGGAAGGACTGATGTTGAAGCTGAAGCTCTGATACTTTGGCCACCTGATGAGAAGAACTGACTCATTGGAAAAGACCCTGATGCTGGGAAAGATTGAAGGCAGGAAGAGAATGAGATGACAGAGGATGAGATGGTTAGATGCATCACCAACTTGATGGACATGAGTTGGAGCAAGCTCTGGGAGTTGGTGATGGACAATGAAGTCTGGCGTGCTGCAGTCCATGGGGTCTCAAAGAGGCAGACAGGACTGAGCGACTGAACTGAACTGAACAGAGAACACTAAACATGAAATAAATATTTAACAAATGCATATAACAAGTGGTCTTTTGCTCTTCTTTTAGTGTTAAAACTCAGTTCCTGGAAAAAGACACAAGCTTAATAAGGGAAATCACAGATTTGTTTTCCTTGTATTTTGCATGCTGTGCAGAAATTGACCTTCACAACAAGAAAATATTTACCAGATTTAATTCACTTAAGAGTAAAGATCCATGGTTTGTTAAGTACATTATTTTCAGAATACAGACTGTGAACATACCCTGGAAAAACATCCAAGCATTTAAACATACAGTAATTTATGTTGATTTCTATTGCCAGCTATTACTGCTCAATGTTCAACATTACATCCTGTGCTGAGGTGGGCAAGGTAATGAAGCATTAAGTCTGGCCTGGGCTGAGAACAGCCCTGTCTCGGCTCCGTGCCCATGAATGAACATACGTCAGGGTACAGCCAAGCCAGTAGAGTGTCTGGCATTTCTTCCTGGCGGTCGCCATGGCCGATCTTTTTCCTTTTTCTTTTTTTAAATACGATGAACGTGTGCATGTTCCAATATCTGTGCTTAAGTTCTGCCTTACAGATGTAAGACAGATCTTTGGCTTGTCTATAGCTGAGCTCTCCCTTTAAACTTTCTGGCATGCTTTAGGACAAATAGTTAGACATAATCTGAGACACATCTTTCAACAGGACTTAACTAACTATCAGTTGGTGAGATATCATGAACCTCTCTCTCCCACAGATATTCCAGGGAGCTTCAGCTCCCACTAACACATTTACTGGCCTGATGGGACATGTTTTAAACTACACAAGATAAGGGACCTTCATATATCAGAAAACCATCCTGACGATCTCTTCTGATTGCTAAGAACCACAAAATTTACTAAACTCATAGCCTTCTAGCTAAAAGCTAAAGCTAAAGTGAAGTCGCTCAGTCATGTCCGCCTCTTTGCGAGCCCATGGACTATAGCCTATCAGGCTCCTCCGTCCATGGGATTTTCTAGGCAAGAATACTGGGGTGGGTTGCCATTTCCTTCTCCAGGAGATCTTCCTGACTCAGAGATTGAACCCGGGGTCTCCTGCGTTGTAGGCAGACGCGTTACCATCTGAGCCACCAGGGGAGTCCCAATTAACCACCTTTCTTTTTTCACAGGCATTTCATCAAAAATACTAATGTTTAGGTTGTGACTTTGTCTTGTTAGATGAATGCCTATGTGTATGCTTTTAACTGTAGCAGAAGATCAAGTTCAAGGATAAAGCTGATTAACTTCCAGGATATTTCTGAATGTCTAGGCATTCACAGATTTTGATAAGGAAAATCCACTTACTGAAAAGCAAAGCCATTGCAGCTGGATAGGCAGGAGAATAGAAAAATTCTCTTGGGAATCAAGGGACCAAAAAGCTTTCATTTCTTTTTTTCTCCTCCAGATGTGGTTACCAACAAAATTGCAAAGTAAGTGAAGCTGATATTCAGTGACTTCTGTCTTTTTCTATTCCCTTCCTCATGCCTTGTTTCACTTTCCCTATTACTCCTTCTCCCCTCCCTGCAAGCAACCTCTGTATTATCATGCTCCCTTTTCTTTTATTAATAACAAATCTTGAACAAGAATGCTATACCAGCCATTCCCACCCTAGTATATGTAAAGTAAATGTTTTAGCTTGATAATTGTGATGTCCTTGGACAGCAAGAAGATCAAACCAGTCAATCCTAAAGGAAATCAACCCTGAATATTCATTGAAAGGACTGATGCTGAAGCTGAAGCTCCAATACTTTGGCCACCTGATGCGAAGAACTGACTCATTGGAAAAGACCCTGATGCTGGGAAAGACTGAGGGCAGAAGGAGAAGAGGGTGACAAAGGATGAGATGGTTGGGTGGCATCACCAACTCAATGGACATGAGTTTGTGCAAGCTCCAGGAGATAGTGAAGAACAGGGAAGCCTGGTGCATTGCAGCCCACGTGGTCATAAAGAGTTGGACATGACTGAGTGAATGAAAAACAACAGCAACAAAAGTCGTGATGTACATCATCTTTCTCCGCTAAAAGCAATTTCTGATATCAGAGTAGCAAGAGTTATTTAGATAAAGATGAATTCTCCAGCATCCCTACATACTCTACTAACACATAAAATCATCTCCAAACCACATCAATCATTTATTCCTATATTCAGTCTTTTGGCCAATAGTTATGATGTAATGGATTCTGGGACAAAGCACTTGTACGTGATGGAGGTGGTATGCGCTACAGGGATTCAGAGGGAAAAGAGATCTCTCCTGGCTGAAAAAATCCTGGAAGGCTTCATGGAGGAAGCAGGATTAGTGCTGAGCCTTGAAATGCATAGCCTAGTATCTGCTTCTGCTGCTATGACATATTCATGGTGAAACTTAACTAGAACAATGTACATGGAAGAACATGGCCAAAATACTCCTGATTGACAAGTGGAGTCTGGAATTCATGGAGAAAAGAGAAAAATAGGTGGTCCTGACCTTAGCCTGGGTTATCTCTGAGGTCACCTCTCAAGTATCCACCTGAGTTCAGACTTTGCCTCCTATGGTCAGATGGTCCACCAATCATTGTCTCCTCTGGGGGCTGCCTCTGGGGAATTGGGACGGACTGTCTAGTCATCTCTCTTTGGTACACATCCCCAGACTAGATCCCGTAGGTGATGCATAGAGATGGAAAACGTAAATGGTCAAGAGGGCAGGCAGGTCACAGCAATGTAGAGGCAAGGGAATACAACACATACTCTGCTGTTTAATCAATCACATTTTTTATTAAGTGCCTCTTCCATGCTGTGTGCTGGGGCTATAGCGTCCGTTATGGGCTGAATTCTGTCCACTCAAAATTCATTTGTTAAAGTTTTAACCCCCAGGACCTCACGATGTGACTTTATTTGCAAAGAGGGCCATTGCAGCTGTAATTAAGGCAAGTGCTCGCAGTGACCCCCAATCCAGGACGCAGCGTACTGTTAGCTGCCCAGTCACGCTCGGCTCTTTGTGACCCCGTGGACTGTAGCCCACCAGGCTCCTCTGTCCGTGGCATTCTCCAGGCAAGAATACTCGAGTGGGTTGTCATGCCGTTCTCCAACGGATCTTCCTGACCCAGGGATAGAACCCTGGTCTCCTGAACTACAGGTGACTTCTTTATAAAAAAGAAATTGGTTAATTGGTGTCTTTATAAAAAGAGGACATCTAGAGGCAAATATGCTCATAGGAAGAACATCATGTGAAGATGAAGACAGAGATCTGGGCCACGGAATGCCAAAACCACCAACAAATCCCAGAAATCCAGAGATAGTCTTCCTCACAGCTTCAGAAGGAACCAAACCTGCTCACATCTTGATCTTTGACTTCTAGCCTCCAGACCATCAGTTTCTGTTGTTTGAAGCTGCTCAGTTATTGGTACTTCACTAGATCATCCCTAGCAAAGGAAGCCAGTATCAAATAAGGCCCATCCCCTTTCCGTGGGCACCTGCAAGCTACAGAGAGTGGGAAGGAATCTGATCCAGGCCTGGAGGAGGAACCTGCAGGGCATAGTTGGGAGTGCAGGGAAGGGAAGCAGGGAGAAGGGAGCTATCATGGGAAGAGCCCAGCATGAGGAGTCAGGAGGACTGGGCGTAGTTTCAGCTCTGCCACTGTCTGGGTGAACTTAGGAAGTTACTTTACTTCCTAGGACCACCGTTCCCTAAACTAGTTAATAAAAGGTTTGAAGGAGGTCATCTCCAAGTTCCTCTAGTTCTCCAATGTGCCTGGCTCTAAGCCTGTCCAGTAAATCCTAAAGGAAATCAACTCCGAATAGTCACTGGAAAGACGGATGCTGAAGCTGAAGCTCCAATACTTTGGCCACCTGGTGTGAAGAGCTGACTCATTGGAAAAGACCCTGGTGCTGGGAAAGATTGAAGATGGGAGGAGAAGGGGACAATAAAGGATGAGACAGTTGGATGGCATCACCGACTCAATGGACATGAGTTTGAGCAAGCTCTGTGAGATAGTGAAAGTGCGCTGCAGTCCATGGGGTCACAAAGAGTGTCAGACGCGACTGAGCAACTGGACAGCAACAAACGCCTGTCCTGGTGGTTCAGATGGTAAAGAATCTTCCTGCAGTGCAAGAGACCCGGGTTTGATCTCTGAGTTGGGAAGATCCCCTGGAGGAGGTCATGGCAACCTACTCCAGTGTTCTTGTCTGGAGAATCCCATGGACAGAGGAGCCTGGCGGGCTACAGACCATAGGGTTGCAAAGAGTTGGACACGACTGAGGGACTAACACTTTCACTTTTTTTTTCATGCCTGCCCCAGGGGCACTGCCAAAGCTGGGGAGGCTCCAGTGGAAGGGGTGATGATGGTTTAGTCACTCAGTCGTGTCTGACTTTTGCAACCCCATGGACAGTAGCCCGCCAGTCTCCTCTGTCCATGGGATTTCCCAGGCAAGAATACTGTAGTGAGTAGCTATTTCCTTCTCCAAGGGATCTTTCTGACCCAGGGATCAAACTCGAGTCTCCTGCTTAGGCAGATTCTTTAACACTCAGCTTCCTGGAAAGCAGTTCCCCAAATAACCTCAAATCCTTTTGAAAGTTCGCAGAGGGCTGTATCTCCCCGTGTCTCGGATACAAACATTTCATTGTGTATTGGTGTCATTCTTTTATTCTGTGTTTGCTTGTGGCTGTACATGAGACTGAAATTCTTCACTCCCTCTGGACAGGGGCCACAGAGGTGAAATTCTCTTTCAACAGCCTGCCGCGCATCATCCTCTGTAGTTAGACGTGTTAGAAAGGCTGCTCTCCATTAATGATTATTTTCAAGAGATGATTTCAGAATCACACCTGGCTGGTATTCTTGAGACTTGTTGTATTACTAAGGACCACCTTTGAAAATTACACCTTCCTCCTACCTCACCACCTAGCATTCCTGAACTGCCTTACCTGGTATACTTTTCATACACAGCATTTATGATAGTCTAGCATATTATATACCTTATATATGTATGTTGCTCACTTTCTCTCTTCCCTAATAATAATATCAGTTCCATGAAGGCAGGACTTTTAGCTTGGATCACTGATGCATCTTCAGTGCCTGAAACGATATCTGACATTCTATGGGCATTCAGTGATTTTTTGATAAATGACTAAAGGGATCTCCTGATGAGACAAATAGAGCTGGCAGCATAACCAAAGCCCTTGGGCACCCAGCCCAGAGCCTGGCAGGTGGAAGATGCTTAGTGGGTATTTGTGGAAGGAATATATAACTATCAAATCATAGACTCAGCCCTTTACTGAGGGCCACTTTGTATAGATGTAGGTTAAATGATCCAGAATGTGAAAGGACTTGATCAAGTTCACATGAATTAGAAGTAAGGACGTACAGTCCTTGCCCCAGTATCCAACATACAGAGTCTTAAAAAGTAGAACATGAGAAATATCTTGGTAGAAATTAAGTCAAGAAAGAACTATTGTAGAACACTTGAGTTGAGGGCTCCTGATCCTGCTAGAGCCTGGTAGCAAAATTCTAAGGTGGTCCCAAAATGTCCTCCCTTGGTGTACACATGCCCTATATAATTTCTTCCTCTGCACTGGGGGGGCAGAAATATGATATCAGTCCCAGAACCTTGTTCCTTTTTATGGCAAAGGGAAATTTTCTGAGGATGGGCCTGGCCTCATCAGGTGAGGCCTTTAAAAGCAAGTTTCTCGAGCTGATCCCTGGGGGAGAAGTCAGAGATATGCTCCCGTTGGCCTGGAAGAAAAAGCAACTATTCTGTGAACCACTGATAAGACCTCATCGTCAGAAAGAGCTGAAAGCAGTCCTAAGTCAACAGGTAGCTTGGAAATGGGGACCTCAGTCCTACAACCATAAGAAAATGAGTCCCACTAACAGTGAACTTGGGAGAAGGCCCTGAGCCACAGACGAAGACCATCGAGCACCCAGCATCTTCACTGTCACTGTGAAACCCCAAGCAGATAAGCCTCTGACACCAAGCTTGGACTTCTTGCGCACAGAAACTGAGACCATAAATTTGCATTCTGTCACTCAGTTTGCGATAACTTTGTGGCACAAGAAAACTAATGCATATAGTTAGCTAGCTTTGTTCAGTTCTTAATGGTTAAAAAGCTGAATAAATAGAGGTTACTGGCGCTAAGGGGTAGGATAGGGTGGGAGAGCTTGTTGGGTATGATGAAAAAGTTCTGAGTAAAGATGGTGATGATGGTTACACACGATTGTAAATGTTTTTACACCCCCAAGATGTACACTTACAAATGGTTAAAATAGTAAATATTATGTGATATATATATTTTATCACAATTTTTAAAAAGGAAAAAAAGGAATAAATAAAATAAAAAGAATATTGGACCACTCTATTTCTTTTCTGATGGCCAAAGACATTCTTTTCATATCCTTAGCCTCTGTCCTAGTCAAAATTAATTCTAATTAATCCAAAATGCTCTTCTATATGAGAATGAATTCTATTTTTTTCCAAAAATACTTTTCAATACTCAAAATAAATTCTCTATTAAGTAAATATTGAGTCTTGCTAACTCAAGGAGTAAGGGAAATTCAAGAAATAAGTATAAAACTTACAAAAAATAGCCTGAATTCCATTCATCATATTGAGGTTTGAAACACAGAAAGGGAAGAATTACAAATGCTGAAATGATGAAAGTGTTGATAAAAGATCTGGAGAAACTTCCAGCATTTTCTTGAAGCCCTGTGGCTCTTGGAGCAGACCCAAATAGGACACGTAGACCACCATGGTAGGTGGCGATCAGGACCCAGATGGGTGCAGAGAACGCCAGCTTAACCAAGGACAGGAGAGGGGAGCCAAGAAGGGGAGGAAGCTTTGTCCAAGGCCGGTGCCTGGACCTGACCCTGCTGGGAAGGCCCCGATGAAACCAGTGGAGGAAGGTTCGGGACTAGACTAAGCTGGGGACATAATAACTAGGGACAGCTGAGATGCTCAGGAATGAGCAGCAAGGATCTTCCCCATTGTTCCTTTTCACAGGGAGAGGGTCTTCCAGAATCCAACTTTCCAGCTCGTTTCTCCTGGGCATCCATAGAACTTCATGAAACATAGCATCTCTCCATCACCTGCTCTTGCCAACTGGGTCATCCTGTTCAGGCCCGAGGTCTGATAAGAACGTGGACTGAACTTGCTCTTGGAACGTGCACTTCCCACTGGTGTCCCTCACTGTCATCACCTCCCAGCCCTACCGCCCTCCTCTCCCAAATACGTCTCCCCCTGCTTTCTCCTCTCGTCTTATGTACTGCCTTCCTCTATTCAGAACTCTGAAATTTCATAATAACAGTAACAATGTAGAGTCAAAATCCTTTACTAGGGCCACTCCAGCCTGTTGATGCCATGTATAGCACTTTGCACACTTGATTTTATTTAGTGTTCACAGCAGCTAAATGAGATAAAGGAGGAAAGAGCTCAGAGTGGGTGATAATTTGTCTGCATTCACATAGCCAGTGAGTGGGTTATGGGGTTTGCACGCAGGCTCATTTGACTCCAAGTCCCATGCTTTCAATTTAAGACATCCCAACTCTCTATTCCTTACAGTCTTACAAAAATGAACAGCATGGTGGGTGGGCCCAAATTTTTTCATGGCCTCTCTTTCCAGTAGCTTGGAAACAGTACCCTATGTCAGAGATAGAAGGAAAGCAGACGTCTGTGCGTCAGAAGGAATAATCAGAGGTGGGCACTTGACAACATACAGAAATTTGGGGAAAAAAAGCACATACAGGTCATATACATATTCAGATAAAGTGAGAGATGAAAGGCTTCATGCCAGGGTGATACACAAATTCAAAATCAAACCCCAACTCATTGGGTTAGTGTGAGGTCGTAGGCTTTATAAAACTCAATAAACATTTGGGAACAGAAATGACACGTTAGACAGTTGTTCACAAAATATATATATACATATATTCTGAAAACAGCGGAGCACTGCTTCTCAAGGAATTTGTGCATATTCATTTTTGCCAGGTGCCCTCTTAAAGCTTTAAATCCTCTCCCACTATCGTATCTCTTACTTCAAAAACAAAATAATGAAAGCTGTCTCTAGCTTCCACAACATCCAAATATTTTGAGTACTCACAGTACCGAAATATATATAAAATATATAAACACATTTGTAACCCTAGTTCTGCAAAGGTCCTTTATCTCTCAGATATTTTGCAATGGTTTCCATAACCTGGGATACTGCTTGTAAAATTTATCTTGACAAGCTAACAGATTTTCCCAAAGAGTTGCCAAGAATAATTTTCAAGAAAAAAATGGCTTAAACCAGTTTTCTTGTGTATTCAGGAAAAGACAGGATATACATTTATATCCTTAAGAAGCAAGTCATCCAACTTTTTTCCCAACGTGACTTTAAACATAACATAAAAAATAACTGAATGATTAAATATGCAATTTTGCTTCACTCTCATTGTCCAGAATCACTTAATGATAGGGCAACAGAAAAACTAAAACATATAAATTGTAAAACAAGCATAAAAGTAAAACATTCTGCTATTTTTTTAAAAAAATTAAAAAAAAACTAATCGAGAATTGACATATTAAGAATGACATATCTTCTTGGTCTACAGTTTTCAGCCAGAGTTTTAATAGCTGAGACAATGTTTGAATAAATACAGCCTGTTTTTCTAAGCAGAATATCTCTTTAGAGTGTTTCAATGAAAAATTAAAATTTTTTATGAAAAATGTCTGATTCTAATCTCTTTTCTTTGAAGCATTTTAACTTAAATAATTCTAAAATGTTTTTTTTTTAATGCACATCCTAAATGTTTATTTTTTTGTAGTCCAATAAACAAACACACGTAAATGTCATCGGCCCCAGAGGGACTTAAATTGTCCATTCACAGAATTTTCCCAAAAGGATTTGTACTTCTTCTAACTGATGTTTATTTGTCTCTATTCTGTCTTTCTAAGGACACCAGCCCTCGAACTTGTAATTTTCCAATGTATAATCCTGCCTCACATTTTCCATCCTTATTCTCTTTATATATTTTTCTTAAAAAAAAAAATTATTTGAGTACAGTTGATTCACACTGTTGTGTTAGTTTCAAGTTAGCCCTTTTATACTACCACACAATTGCACTCATCTCACATACTAGTAAAGCAATGCTCAAAATCTCCAAGCCAGGCTTCAGCAATACGTGAACCGTGAACTTCCAGATGTTCAAGCTGGTTTTAAAAAAGACAGAGGAACCAGAGAACAAATTGCCAACATCTGCTGGATCATGGAAAAAGCAAGAGAGTTTCAGAAAAACATCTATTTCTGCTTTATTGACTATGCCAAAGCCTTTGACTCTGTGGATCACAATAAACTGTGGAAAATTCTGAGAGAGATGGGAATACCAGACCACCTGACCTGCCTCCTGAGAAATCTGTATGCAGGTCAGGAAGCAACAGTTAGAACTGGACATGGAACAACAGACTGGTTCCATATAGGAAAAGGAGTACGTCAAGACTGTATATTGTCACCCTGTTTATTTAACTTCTATGCAGAGTACATCATGAGAAATGCTGGACTGGAAGAAACACAAGCTGGAATCAAGATTGCCGGGAGAAATATCAATAACCTCAGATATGCAGATGACACTACCCTTATGGCAGAAAGTGAAAAGGAACTAAAAAGCCTCTTGATGAAAGTGAACCCAGCATCAAAGTTTTTTCCAGTGGTCATGTATGGATGTGAGAGTTAGACTGTGAAGAAGGCTGAGCGCCAAAGAATTGATGCTTTTGAACTGTGGTGTTGGAGAAGACTCTTCAGAGTCCCTTGGACTACAAGGAGATCCAACCAGTCCATTCTGAAGGAGATCAACCCTGGGATTTCTTTGGAAGGAATGATGCTAAAGCTGAAACTCCAGTACCTTGGCTACCTCATGCAAAGAGTTGACTCATTGGAAAAAACTTTGATGCTGGGAGGGATTGGGGGCAGGAGGAGAAGGGGACAACCGAGGATGAGATGGCTGGATGGCATCACGGACTCGATGGACGTGAGTCTGAGTGAACTCTGGGAGTTGGTGATGGACAGGGAGGCCTGGCGTGCTGTGATTCATGGGGTCACAGAGAGTCGGACACGACTGAGCGACTGAACTGAACTGAACTGATGGCTTCCCTGGTGGCTCAGATAGAAAATAGCTACCTGTGATGTAGGAGATTTGATCCCTGGGTCGGGAAGATCCCCTAGATAAGGGAATGGCTACCCACTCCAGTATTCTTGTCTAGAGAATCCCATGGACAGAGGAGCCTGGCAGGCTACAGTCCATGGGATCGCAAAGAGTCAGACACAATTGAGCAACTAACACTTTCACCTTTCACACATGTGTAGCCAATATAACTGATTTCAGATTTGTTTCCTCCATAAGTTATTGCAGAATGTTGAGTATAGGTCCCTGTGTTATACAGTAGGTCCTTGCTGATTATCTATTTTATACATAGTACTGTGTATCTGTTAATCCCAAATTCCTAATTGATCCCTCCCCACACTTTCACCTTGGTGACCATAGGTTTGTTTTCTATAAGCAAGACTTGAAGTCAAATACCTTTGAAAATTGAAAGAGAGGAAAAGGAGTTGAATAGAACAAATAGCTTCACTTTGCTCTTTCAAAGGTGCTCATCTCCATTCATAGGAAAATGTTTCCTGTGGCAAACTTCAAAGCAAATTCCACAGCAAAGTGTTGAGTTGGTGCATAGCCATCTGAGAACAGGCCAAATAATGGCAGCAAGAAGAAAGAGAGTGACTGAGTTGGGATGCTTTATGTACTGTGAGGAGACTGTTTCTACAGGTGTTGAGAGCAGAAAACAGAAACGAGGAAATTCCTGGAAGCAAGCTGTTCCTTGTGGCAAAAGGGACCGCTAACAAGCCACGTTGTCCTCAGTGCCACTAGGCAATAACCCCAAGTGATCTGTAAGGAGTGAAAAGCGTTAGTCGCTCAGTCATGTCCGACTCTCTGTGACCCCATGGACTGTTTCCCACCAGGCTCCTCTGTCCATGGAATTCTCCAGACAAGAATACTGGAGTGGGTAGCCATTCCCTTCTCCAGGGGATCTTCTCAACACAGGGATCAAACCCGGGTCCCCTACATTGCAGGCAGGTTTACTGTCTGAGCCAAAGGTTTGGATTCAATTTGACAGTTAGTGAGATATTCAGGTGAATTAAAACTCGAAGTCCTAGGTCATGCCAATTTCTTCCATCAGAGACCTAGTTGAAGAAGCAGTGACGTGGGCGCTGAAGACTTCAGCAAGAGAATTGCTTCCAGAAATATCTAAGCATCTTCAGATCTAGCTGGAGCTCAGCTGCCTAGGGTGCAGACTAAGGGTGTGCGCGGGCCGCAAGCAAAACTGGGAATTAATGAAAAGAGAGAGATGAGACAAAAGAAATGCCTTAAGAATATAATATATATTTCTTTTAAAAATTGATGCCACCCTGAGCAACATCCACAATTTGCTGACATCCTTACTGTCTCTGCATTTCAGTACTGTTCTTCCTTTGGATGACAAACAGCCTCGAAGGGGCCATGGACCTCTCCTTGAGAAGGGCTTCCAGACCTTTGACAAAGAGTAAGCAAACCCTGAGGACAAGCAGCCTCAGATCAGGGTGAGGACAGTGAGGCGCTAGCCTGGAGCAGAGTTTAGGGAAGAACCCTCAAAATGTAGGAATCATGAGAAGTAATATTTTTATGCAGTATATTAAAAAGGAAAAATCAGTGCCCAAACTCACGATGAACCAAATATCAAAATTTAAAGAAAGGCTCAATGTGGATGGACTTTAGAGACTGCCATACAGAGTGAAGTCAGAAAAAGAAAAACAAATATCATATATTCATTCATATGTGTAGAATCTAGAAAAAAATGGTATAGATTTTATTTGCAAAAGCAGAAGTAGAGGCACAGATGTAAAGAATACCAAAAGGGAAAGGGGTGGTGGTGAGATGAACTGGGTTGACATATATACACTAGAAATACTATGTATAAAACAAATAACTAACGAGAAGCTACTATATAGCACAGGGAACTCTATTCACGCTCTGTAGTGACCTAAAGGGAAGGGAAACCCAAAGTAGAGTAGATACATGGAAACATATAATGGACACTGCTATACAGCAAAAACTATCACCACAATGTAAAGCAACTATATGCCAATAAAAGCTAATTAAAGAAGAAAAAGGCAGGCTCGGTGTCCCTAGTATTTCTTCTTGCCTCAGGTTCAAACAGGGCTCAGCATAGCACTGCCCTTGATCCTATTGCTATGCAGTTTCTTGACATCTTAATCATTGGGATTTTTCTGTATTTTGATCTTCAGAAACATTGCATGAAAGAAGTTGTTTATCTTGATGATTAAGGTTTTTTGTGTCCCCTTAAATGATGTGGCCCAGGCCATGCCTCACTCACCCCACTCTAATCCAAGCCCTGACTTGACCACCAGGGAATAAAATCAAAGATGAGGGGCAGAGGAAACCCCATAAGCATGTGCCAAGGCAGACGAAGCCCCAGAGACCTCTATGTACTGGAGATCAGCCACCAGGACATCTGTGCCTGTTGGTCTCTCAGTCATGTCTGACTCTATGCGACCCCACGGACTGTAGTCCACCAGGCTCCTCTGTCCATGGGATTCTCCAGGAAAGAAGACTGGAGTGGGTTGCCATTTCCTCCTCCCGGGGATCTACCCCACCCAGGAGCAGACCCCGCAAACCGGCATCTCTCACTAGCCCTGTGTTGGCAAGAGGATTCTTTACCACTAGCGCCACCTGGGAAGCCCAGGACATCTGTGACTGTTTATAAAATCTTCCTATTTGGATGTCCCTAAATTAGCTCTCAATACTGAGTTTTAATGTAGGAAAAGCAGTTTTAACTGGAGAAGGAAATGGCAACCCACTCCAGTATTCTTGCCTAGAGAATCCTGTGGACAGAGGAGCCTGGTGGGCTGCTGTCCATAGGGTCACACAGAGTTGGACACGACTGAAGCGACTTAGCATGCATGCATGCATTGGAGAAGGAAATGGCAACCTACTGCAATATTCTTGCCTGGAGAATCCCAGGGACGGAGGAGCCTGCTGGGCTGCTGTCTATGGGGTCGCACAGAGTCGGACACAACTGAAGCGTCTTAGCAGCAGCATATCTTAACAAAACATATATAGTTAGAGTAATATTGGGGAGGATTCTAAGCCAATATCTTCAATTCAGTCACTCAGCTGTGTCTGACTCTTTGTGACCCCATGGACTGCATGGCAGCATGCCACACTTCCCTGTCCATCACCAACTCCCGGAGCCAATATCTTAACTTCCATCTTAAGAACAAAATTTTAAGGTTTCAAACAGACTGATCTTTCCAGCTCTCTAATTCCAAGATTTCAGGGTATCTGTGAATCTATTATTAGGTGCTTGACTTTTTGAAATCAAGGAGATAAGTCCTCCCTGTATATTCTGCTTTTCTAATCAATAGGGAATAGTGGCTTTAAATAGCTTAAAATTAGAATTATTTTCACCTTTGTTTCTGCACACTAAAAAAGTGGAAATATCCCATAAAATTAGAGAAAAAATTCTAGCCACAGGAAGATAAGATTTACGTAAACAGTGTCTATAAATACTTTGAGGAATTGTGCTGGGGCTTACAATTGTCATTAGCTCAATACCTTTTACACAACATTAATACATAATATGCAAAATGTATAAAGATGTGTAACTGCACGGTTATAGAATCATTCAGGACGCTCATTATCAAAGCTGAGCGGTGGAGCTCTGTTAATGGAGATTTCTCTATATATCCTCACTGTGGCACGTAGCAAAGATTGTTCTGCCACCTATTGGCCTGCTGCATGAAATAGATTTCATCACACCTGTAAGCGAGGCTTTACCTGCTCCAGGACTGGAGACAATGTCACTGCAGCCAGACCTTTGGCCAAGGTTGGCGTTTCCCCTTGGAGAATGGCAGGGGTCCCTCTAATGCCACAGCAGTGCACCCAGTTCTCAGAGATCACTGACCACTTCCCTCAACTACTGTGAGCAGGGCCACTGGATGCTACGCGAACTCTCCAATGCCCCACCCCAACACACTGGGAATCCAGGCTTCGTTCATCTCCAGCTCTGTCTATGCCTATCAGAAGGGAACGACCCCAAGTGTTTCAGATGACAGACACAGCAAAGAAATACCGTAACATGGCTGACCCCCTGGACTAGCCCAGGGATCTCTGTGACCCAAGAGCTCACCTCACTCTATTTTCTTGATCTGAAGTGGGTTGAATTCCTTAGAATGAGATTAACAGAGTTGGAGGTGGAAACATCTAGGGGCAAATGATGACCCCTGATTTTCTTAGAGTGCTCATTTAAACAGTACCAACCACTAAATTGTATTTTCCTACAAAGAATGGGTCAAGCAATTAATATTACTTGCGTTTTTAACAGTGAAGTGACTAATGAATGGGTAGTGCTGGATAGCTGACAAAATCTCATTGAGTCCATCTATACTCTGATGCTGGGAGGGATTAGGGGCAGGAGGAGAAGGGGACAACCGAGGATGAGATGGCTGGATGGCATCACGGACTCAATGGACGTGAGTCTGAGTGAACTCTGGGAGATGGTGATGAACACGGAGGCCTGGCGTGCTGCGATTCATGGGGTCGCAAAGAGTCGGACATGACTGAGCGACTGAACTGAACTGAACTGATACTTTCTCCCCAAGCCCCAGGATGCCACCCTGTCTGAGTGCTTCAGAGGCCTTTTGACCATATCTCTGATCCTTGTCTGATACCCCCACCCCCAGGCCATGACTCCCTTCTCCAAGCTGCTTCCAGAGTGTTTTTTCCAAGATGCAAATCTGATCCTATCATTTCCTTGGTTCATATCCTTCAGCAGCTCCCCACCCGCTGTGAAAGGAATCTCAGATCTTTATCAGGAAATGATTAAGGACCTTCTAGGATACACTCTCCTCTCCAGCACCCTTTCCCACCAATCCCTTAATCACCCTAATCCTCAATGGGCTGGAAAGACTATTAGGACCATTAGAACCAGTAAAGTAGGAATGCTACAAGAAAGAACATTTCGCTTGAATATTAAAATTTTCGAGGGAGGATGAGGCTTTAAAGAATCTTTTAGAGTCCATTAACAGAGTTAATAAAACAGGAGAAAAGTAAATACATGAAAACTAAGTCTGTGGTGTTGACATTGGAATGCGAGGTAACAGGCTGGCATGTAATTCAGAATCTTTCAGGACACAGTAAAATTATCTTTATCCTTTTGGTAGCTTATATTTAAAATGCAATTTTAAAACTCTACTATTATGACCCTATTTATTTAACCAGTCTATAAATCAGTAAAACAGGTTTGCAGGAATCTTGCTGTGGAGAAATATACAGAAAGATCAAAGTATTTCCAAATGTATTATGGAGAATTATTTATGTCTTCTAAAAGATTGTATCCCTATGCAGTTTCATATGATAAGGACCTGGATTAATGTTATGGTACTAAGATGGAAATGTATTATATGCTTTCCTATTGCCTCTGTAAGTGGAGTGAAAAGAACAAAGAATTTTACAAGAGGAATGAAGTGGCATCTGTCCTCAGTGCTTCCTAGAGATCAAAAGTCTTTTAGCAGTTTTATTGCCAATCTTTCGAGGCCTTCAACTAATATTTCATTTCATAAATGATCACTGCTAACGGGGGAAATCCTACGGTATTCAAATTTGTGCGTGCATGCATGCTAAGTTGCTTCAGTCCTATTCGACTCTTTGTAACCCCGTGGACTGTAGCCCACCAGGCTCTTCTGTCCACGGGATTCTCCAGACAAGAATACTGGAGTGGGTTGTCATGCCCTCCTCCAGGGATCTTCCCGACGCAGGGACTGAACCTGCGTCTCTTATATCTCCTGCTTTGGCAGACAGGTTCCTTACCACTAGCACCACCTGGGAAGTCTGTATACACATGAGCGACTGTCAATCAGGATTTTTGAAAAATATTTCTTGACATAAATGAATAAAAATATGTCTGGTTTCTTCTAGTTTGTATAATGGTTTTCAGTTTGTTTAGAAGTAATCTCTCAAACTAATGCTTTCTTGTTGCTGTTGTTGAGTTACTAAGTTGTGCCCGACTCTTGGCGACCCCAGGGACTGCAGCATACCAGGTTTCCCTGTCCTTCACCATCTCCCAGAGTTTGCTCAAGCTCATGTCCATTGAGTTGTGATGCTATCTAATCATCTCATCCTCTATCATCCCCTTCTCCTCCTGCCCTCAATATTTCCCAGCATCTGGCTCTTTTCCAGTGAGTCAGTTCTTCACATCAGGTGGCCAAAGTATTGGAGCTTCAGCTTCAGCATCAGTCCTTCCAATGAATATTCAGGACTGATTTCCTTTAGGATTGACTGGCTTGATCTCCTTGCAGTCCAAGGGACTCTCAAGAGTCTTCTCCAGCATCATAATTTGAAAGCATCAATTCTTCCATGCTCAGCCTTCTTTATGGTCCAACTCTCATATCCGTACATGGCTACTGGGAAAACCATAGCTTTGAAAATGTGGACCTTGCTACGCTTTCTTACTCAACCTAAAAGTAAATAAACAGTGGTAAAATGACATTCTATTGTTTTTGTTTGGATGAGAAAATGTACAAATAAAACTTTATTGGTGTACATCTTTCCTGGGGCTACTATAACAAAGCACCACATATTGGGCAACTTAAAGAGATGCATTCATTGTCCCAGCATTCTGGAAGCTAGGAATCTTACATGAAGGTGTCAGCAGGGTTGGCTCCTTCTGAAGCTATGAGGGAGAATGGGTTCCAGATCTTTACAAATTTCTGGTATTTGGGTCAATCTTTGGCATTCTCTAACTTTTAGAAACTTCACCCCAATCTGTCTTCAGGTTGACATGGCATCCTCCCTGCTTGCAGCCTGCATCCAGATTTCTTCTTTTTAAAGGGACACCAGACTGTAATCATAAGGGACTACAGACCCACTTTCACAAACTGATTTAACTAATTACATCTGCAATGACCCTATTTTCCACATCAGATCAATGTGCTGAGGCACTAGGGGTTAGGACTTTAATACATGAAGTATTTTTAAGGGTATGCTGCTGCTGCTTTTTTTTTTTTTAAGTTGAGAACTTCCCAGGTGCAGTTGATGTGTTTCTAATGATTCTTGGTTTCCCCAGTTATCAGAGCCCCATTTAATTCTGGATCATCCACAAAAGCTCACAGCTGGGCAAGGAAATCTGCAATGGCAAAACATCTAGCCTCTCAGAGCCACTTAGTCCAGAAAGTTCAGAACATGAGGGTCCTTATACTTCTTGGACCTGCTCCCTTGATGAAGCTCTGCTCTCACTTTGGTGAGGCCACCATCACTCCTTGATGAGGTCATCCAGGGCTTTCCTCCTAAAAGACAAGATGGAAAAATTCCCACCCAGTCCTGCTCCATGCCAACATCCATCTTTCTATTCCCTGGTCTTTGATCAAAGTAAAAAAAGATGTTTCTGTCTTGAATCAGGTAAATCTAAACTCACATCAAATACACAGAGGAAAAATGTCTTCTCAGAGCAACTTCACAAAAAATGGAGATTCCCAAAGGACAAAGGACACTTATTGTAGCTTAGTTGCCAATTCATGTCCGACTCTTTGCAACCCCATGGACTGTAGCACACCAGACCTCCCTGTCCCATCTCCTGGAGTTGGCCCAAGTTCATGTCCATTGGATAAGTGATGCTATCCACCTTCTCATCCTCTGTCACCCTCTTCTCCTTCTGCCTTCGGTTTTTCCCAGCATCAGGGTCTTTTTCAGTGAGTCAGCTGTTCACATCAGGTGGCCAAATTGTTGGAGCCTCAGCTTCAGCATCAGCCCTTTCGATGAATATTCAGGGTTGATTTAGGATTGACTGGTATGATCTCCTTGCAATCCAAGGGACTCTTGAGTCTCCTCCAGCACCATAGCTTGAAAGCATCGGTTCCTCAGCACTCTGTCTTCTTTATGGTCCAACTCTTACATCTGTACATGACTACTAGAAAAACCATAGCTTTGACTATACAGACCTTTGTATACAAAGTACCGAGTACACACGTGTCCTTATTAGTCAGCCTATCTTCAATCACTTCCACATATTTTTCACAGGTTTCCTTCATAACTTGATGTTATAAGCCCCACCCCTGGAACTGTCTGGAGTATTGAAGATGCCAGCTTTCTTTCTTCCCAGGAGAGACTTTTGTGACACTTTAAAGAACTCAGCAAGACCCTATAGCTCTCCAGCATGTCTTCTACTAAGCTAGAGTATTTTCTAGCTGCACTTCTTCCTCCTCCTTGAGCCCCCCAAGTTGGTTTCAGTAGCCATGCGATAATCTAGGAGCCACCATCTCACCTCCTCCTGCTTCTTCTGCCCCTGTTAGGGTGCCCATCTAGCTCACCCTCAACTGCCCAGACTCCCCCCCAGTTTTAGCTGCAATTCTCAAGTGCTGGGAACCCTCTAGTCTCAGGCAAATGTGAAGGTCAGTCTCCTACTATTAATTTTCTCTTCCTGTGATATATTTTAGTCCTTAGTGAAATTCGCTCAGTCGTGTCGGACTCTTTGAGACCCCATGGACTATACAGTCCATGGAAATCTCCAGGCCAGAATCCTGAAGTGGGTAGCCTTTCCCTTCTCCAGGGGATCTTCCCAACCCAGGGTTCGAATCCAGGTCTTCTGCATTGCAGGCAGATTCTTTACCAACTGAGCTTCCATTCAGTTCAGTACCATTTTAGGCCTTAAGTAGCTGAAATATTCCTGGCTTGCAGCTAAAGCAGAATTTAAACAGATATTATCCCTAAGACAAACAAAAAAAAAGTGATCAACACAGAAAATTAACCTGTTACTCATTTCTTATGACTTTTCCAGAACAACAAGGAGCATAAGTCTCTTATTTCATCCTGCCTGGAACTCACCAGGGCTTTGGTCCTGATTCCGCAGCTTTCCTGCGCATGTCTTCACTTGTGTCTGCCATGACCCTGTTCAAATTCAGACTGTTTATACCTCCCCCGAGTCTCAGAGAGTCCCTTTTTCCCATCCAGAACACACTTGCTCTTGGGAGAAATCCAGGTGTCATTTTTGACAGTTTCCTTTCTTCTCTCCTTATCAGTCACCCAACCATGCTGACTCTTCCTTTCATAAAGAAAATAACTCACATGATGCCTCCTAGGTTGCAAAGGGGTTTTTTTTTTTTTTTTTTTTTTTAAACCATCCTTATTGGAGTTTCATGGCTATCCAGGACAGTGGGATGGTAAAGGAATATTATCTTTTCATTTATAGATGCAAAAATCAACTCAGCAACACCAAGAGATATGAAGGTCCCACCCCTAGTAAGTGACAAACTGTGACATCTGAACTTGGGTCCCTCTCCCCGTCCTGCTGCCTCTCCTGAAAAGACTCTGAGAGCCATTCCCTGAGAGTGCATATTCTCACTGCTGCCCTAGACTAGACTGTCACCACCTGTCACCCAGATAATTTGACCCTCTAGCTGGTTTCCCTGCCCCTAGGCTGCCTCCATTCAAGCAATCCTACATAGGAGAACCACACAATTCCTGAAACACTGATCTCGTCCTTGCTCTGTGATAAGCCTCCAGTCACTCTTTGGCACACACAAGATAAAGTCCCAAATCTCCTGGTACCCAAATTCTTTCAAATCATGGCCTCATCTTCTCTGCTTGGTCTCAGCTATGATGACTCTCAAATATGTACTCTCGGTCCATCCCTGCCACGGTAGCCCTGAGATCCCCCCACCGCCTATAGACAAAGTCATATCCACCTCAATGCCAGGCCTGCTTTCCATGGACGGTCCACATCCCTCATCTGAACAGCCCGGACCCTTTCACTTCAACTCAAGGTCCACTTCCTCATAAGGTCTCACCCAACAACTCCATCCCCTTTCACGTGCACCTTCAACCAAGTCTTGTAGCATTTTTGCAGATATAGATGGGATCAGTCAATACCCATTCCCATCTGTTCTAGTGTACTCCCATCCTTTCATCTGCAAAACTAACAGCTACATTCCCCAGACTCCCTAGTTCTTCTTATTGATCAGCTGTGTTCTGCCACACAGATGCCCCCAGGGGCAACTTGAAAGTAAGCACCAGGAGCCTCTACTGGTGGGGACGTGGATCTCCTTGGTCATCTGTGACAGTAATGGTGGCAGCAACGAGGTTTCTGCTAGGACAGCCCCAGATGTGAGTGGGTTTCTCCTGGCACGTGTAGAAGCATTATTCTCTGAACTTCTTAGAATTTTCACCAACTACCCAGAACCATGTTGCCTAAAAAGCTACACTAAGCTAGACTGAATTCTGCTGCCTGTAACTAAGAACTCTGGGGCATACTCTACAATGAAGCCCTCATGTTGGAGCCCCATCAAATACCATATTATGTCACGACTCTTTCACATAAATACTTTGTGGACCAGGCAGCCTTGCTTCCAGAGGATGACTGTAGCTCCTTCCACCTTTACATCCACAAGGAGAAACGCCAGAATCATCCCACACCAAGGGATGCTGGACCGTGATGCTGGGGCAGAGACTTTGGAAAAAGAAAGAGCAAACCCTAAGACAGCAACCTGAAATACTCTCCCAAGAATCTGCCTTTCAGCTCCTCTCTTGAATTTCTTTCTGAATTGTCTCCTTTGGCAATCCTTGGGGCTGGGGAGTGAGAACTACCAGGAGAAGACTTCTTTTTGCTCGAGGCTTCCAGAATAAGGAAAGAGCCAAGTAGGACATGAGGCAGGACCCAAGTGACAGGCTACCTAAGGGAAGTCATACGACGGACTTCAGTCCACAGAAAAGATGACCCCTCTCCTGGGTCACTCTGGTCCAGCGTAACGCATCAAGGGTAGAACTTCCTTAGAGAGATTTATCTCCAAAGCCCTGGACAATGCACCGCATGATGTCGTCTGCTTCTCTTTTTAGTGACTGTCTTTCTGGGGACCTCGCAGGGTCATAGAAAGTGGAGAAAGGAGGCAAGGATTCTGCTCCTGGTCACCCTCAGTCATAATGGTCCCTAACATAACCATAGTTGCCTTTCCAACTAAAGTATAAACCCACCAATGAGAAAGAAATGTGTCCTGGGCATCCTTCCTAACACCTTCTGTATCCCACTAATTGTATAAATACTCGCTGAATAAAATTAGGAGGACTTTGCATCTTGATAACTTCTCTTGGAGTCAGTTTTTATTTCTCACCTACTGAGAAGAATGCTCCTGGACTTAGGTACTTCAGAAACTGGAAAATGCAATGCATTCCATCTTCTCTCCATCCCATGGCCTTTAAGAACCATGTCACAAAATCTGTGACATCCCAAGTTTTGCTTATAGCTTGTGATACACATGCACTGAGATTCCAATGTAAGAAGAAAAACTAAATTCTTTTAAAAACTGGAATTCTTTTCTGGTTACAGAAACAAGACATCCAAACCCTATATAAATAAATAGTGGGAAAACAGCCTTTCTGACTGATCTCTATCAGAGCCACAAACAAAGTATTTGCATAAAGGCCAGTACTACTTTACTATTTTTAAATTATGATTATTTAATTAATACACCGGAGAAGGCGATGGCACCCCACTCCAGTACTCTTGCCTGGAAAATCCCATGGACGGAGGAGCCTGGTGGGCTGCAGTCCATGGGGTCGCTAAGAGTCGGACACGACTGAGCGACTTTACTTTCATTTTTCACTTTCATGCATTGGAGAAGGAAATGGCAACCCACTCCAGTGTTCTTGCCTGGAGAATCCCAGGGACGGGGGAGCCTGGTGGGCTGCCGTCTATGGGGTCGCAGAGAGTCGGACACGACTGAAGCGACTTAGCAGCAGCAATTAATACACATTCTGTGAATGTGGAGTAGCTCATACTGGAAATCAAAATGCAGCAAACACTTTTTCTCACATGAGTCCCTTGACTGATAGCCTCTGTTGAATATTTAACAATGCACAGAATGTTTTAAAAGAAAAAAAGACTTAGGAACAAAGAACACACGTTCCTGAAGGTTGGTTTCACTTGTAGCTCTCCGTACTGATGGAAAACCCGCTCCGTGTCATAGGAAACTGCTTCTCTAAGCACTTGCACGGCACTAATTGATCTTTTAATTGGTTCAGTCAACACCCGAGTCTTTGCACACAACACATTCTAATTGCTACAAGCAGGTGTAGCAGTGCTCAGATCGTGGAGGAGACAGCGGCACTCAGTCAACCTCTGCTTGGACTGGTCGCCGGCAGGAGGCACGCGGGTCTATAGCAGTGTGTTGAGAAGCTGGCACAAGTGGAAACAACAGCGCTTCATTCTCCCTTCGCGGCAAGAATGTATACAGAAAGGGACCACAGGAGTCGTTCCACAGTGTACGTGTATATCCAGTCGCCACACTGTATGCCTTAAACGTATACCATTTTCATTTACAAATAAACAAGGGAAACCTCATTGTCGTGGGAGGGAGAAATGGTACAAATTGGTCTGGGGGAAATGTACATCATCTGAACTAATGTACAGCTATTATTTCTGACATAAAAATAGTGTGTATGTCCTTCCTCCCATTGTCCTTCACTGCTTGTACCCATAAGACTTTAGTCCATTTACTTGTGGTCAGGTTACAAGCAATTGCAGGCTGGCAACTTTCTCTTTGTTGTACTGTAACTCAAGGCTTGGGACACATTACTCATCTGTACTGTGGGTGAGTTTAGTCCTGTAAGTCACCCCTATCTGATGAAAGTCTTTCAAATTAAACAACAGGATGCAACCAGCATGATATTAGAGCAGAGCAAGATTTCTCAACCTGGCATTGTGGATGTTTTAGGCCAGGTAAGTCTTTGCTGTGGGGGCTCTCCCTGTGCGTCGCAGAATGATTGGCAGCATCCCTGGCCTCTACCACTGGAAACACCACTAGTACAGAAGTACCTGCTGGCCCCAGTCCAGAAAAAAAAAAAGGCGTCTTTAGACTTTGCTAAATATCTGGAGGAAAATTGTTTCCACTGGGAACTACTGGAATCAAGATGCTGTGTGTAAACAGGTCAGTTACTTCCCTACAAATCCACACAACTGAGGCTTATTGAAACTGAAAAGGATCTATTCAGCAAACCCACGCTTTCTGGATGCTTCATCAGAAACCAAACAGAAAAGAAAACAAACAAGTTGATCTAAAGTGGTTATGAGGGCAGTGCTGACAAAATACTTACTCTCGACTCATGTGACTCTGAAGGGATCCTCAGAGACTGTTTCACCAAGCTTTGTATATGTCATTCACCATTCCTCATTGAAGGCTGCTTCAGTTCGGTTCAGTTCAGTCGCTCACTCATGTCTCTTTGTGACCCCATACACCACAGCACGCCAGGCCTCCCTGTCCATCACCAACTCCCAGAGTCCACCCAAACCCATGTCCATCGAGTCAGTGATGCCATCCAACCATCTCATCCTCTGTCGTCCCCTTCTCCTCCTGCCCTCAATCTTTCCCAGCATCAGGGTCTTTTCAAACGAGTCAGCTCTTCACATCAGATGGTCAAAGTATTGAAATTTCAGCTTCAACATCTGTCCTTCCAATGAACACCCAGGACTGACCTCCTTTAGGATGGACTGGTTGGATCTCCTTGAAACCTACTTACTCTGCTAAAAAACTTGAACTTGTAGTTTGATGAATGTAACCTATGAGGTTTTGTAGGAGTCAGTCTCTCACCCGTAACAGATTATGTAACTGTGAAACATCTCTCCAACTTACAGACAGAAGTCACTGCGAGAAGTTTCCAAATTTCCTTCCTTCCTTCTTTCCTTCTAGATTCTTTCATTCCTTGGAACAAACACCAGTTTCCTATCTACATGCTGAACTTAAGAATTGTTTGAAAACGTGCATTGAGCAATTGATCATGGATTTTTATTTCATTTGATATAGTCAAACCAGTAATCTTAAAAGTCTACAGTTAAATCTCTTTAACCAATAAAATCTCTTTATTTTGTTTATAAGAATGCAGCATTTAATAAAAAAGACTTTCACTGCTGGCTCTTTAAATAGTTAGAGAAATTCACACACATACACACACTCACATACAAATGAAAAAAAGAATTTCGTGCTATCCCAGTACCTATGACTACTTTAAAATATTTTAAACTCATGCACCAAACACCCAAAAATCAAAATCATTGTTCTGAACTTCACGCATAACGTGGAGTACCTCTTCATTAAGTTGGAACCCATCCCTTTAGAGTTCCCCATGAATCGACCCCCATGCGCCCCCACCGGTGTAAGCTGCCTGACAGGTGTTCAACTGCACCCCTTCCCAGGCCATCCCGAAGTATCACCTAAATCCATTCAGTTGACCTTGCTTCATTAGAACCCAGTTTTGCCTGTGAAACCCTCCTGGGCCCCCTCCCCTTGCCTGTAACATGTGAATTCACTCCAAGAAGTTCAGCCCAAAGGGTACCAGGCAGAATTAAGGTGATGACGCCCATAAATGCTCAGCACAGGGCTGGGCACCCAGCTGTGCTCAGAAAATGCTAGCTGCTGTTGAGCACTAGTTTAATGCCTCAGCCTGCTGTTCATTGATGGTTATCAGAACCATCAGTACCGCTGCCTTCCTGGGACTCCCACAGCCACCATCTTTGTGACACTAACCTCCACCACCTTACCTCATCTTTTGTATTTCTAGAACTTCATCATAAACAGCTGAAGGATGGGATGGGAATCACAGCTGGTGGACGCCAAGTGAACCTTACAGTCAGTGCACGGTGCAGAAAGACTGCCCCGAATATGATTGTTTGGGTCTCTGCAGAGAAACTCTGCTTACCCCGACTTTTCCAACAAACAGGAGCTCACCCTGTACACTGTATATGCAGGAGATTTCATGCCTGATCTCGTGTGTAATCCTGGCAGACAATCTTTCCTCCCCATTTTACAAATAGGGTGGGTCTGACTGAGGAAAAGGGCCCATGAATCAGAGTAAATGATGGAAGTGGGGACTGAAGCTGCTTAGTCTGGTTCACACCTTATCTTATGCCAGGAACCGTTCTAGATAATCTATATTTCACTTCACAACTATTCTGTGAAGGACTGCTTTTTGTCCATTTTGCAGATGAGGAATCTGAGCCTTGACTAGGAGGTTAAGGCTCTCCACCCTGCTCCCCGTGTGCTGCCTTTGTCCCTCCCAGGATCTGTTTTGTTTTTGTTTTTTTTTTCCATTTGGTACCGAACGTCCTCCCCTTGAATCTAGTGCATAGCATGGAGTCTGCAGGGCCTCACCTGTGCCTTGTAATGACGAAAACATCAAAAATGGAACTAGAGCTTTTGGTCCCCAGCCCTGTAAAGGGTAAAACAAGCAGATTGTCATCATTTATCTTTCTGTCATAGTTGGGCTTTTTGCTTCCAATATCTGTGAGTTCTCCTGTTGGAAATGGTAAGAAAGGATAATGGGAAAAGAAAAAGAAGTAACATGGATGTAAGGACCAGAAGGGAGACTTAGGCGTGAAGCATCCAGTGAAGCATCCTCCTGGGGGCGGGGGGGAGGGGGAAAGGAAGCTGAGGGAAGAGGCATCCCAGGTGAGATTTGAATCCTGCCTCATCCTGTAACTTGTAGGGGGCAAGGCAACGCCACTGACATTAGCCAGGATGGGCCAACAGCAGGTGCCTGGGGGTGTTAAGGGGCTTAAGGAATAACTACACTATACCATGTTGGTAAAGGTAATACGAATTCACATCTTTCCCCACACCTCCTCTATTAGTAGGGGAAATCAATATTGAATATTCATTGCAAGGACTGATGCTGAAGCTGGCTAAAGCTCCAATACTTATGCCACTTGATGAGAAGAGCTGACTCATTGGAAGAGACTCTGATTCTGAGAAAGATTGAGAGCAAGAGGAGAAAAGGGTGGCAGAGGATGAGATGGTTATACAGCATCACTGACTCAGTGGACATGCTGCTGCTGCTGCTAAGTCACTTCAGTCGTGTCTGACTCTGTGCAACCCCATTGATGGCAGCCCACCAGGCTCCCCCATCCCTGGGATTCTCCAGGCAAGAACACTGGAGTGGGTTGCCCTTTCCTTCTCCAATGCATGAAAGTGAAAAGTGAAAGTGAAGTCGCTCGGTGGTGTCCAACTCTTAGCGACCCCATGGACTGCAGCCCACCAGGCTTCTCCGTCCATGTTTGCAGGCAAGAGTACCGGAGTGGGGTGCCATTGCCTTCTCCACAGTGGACATGAGTTTGAGCAAACTCCACAAGAGAGTGAAAGACAAGGAAGCCTGGTGTGCTGGAGTTCAAAGAGTCGGACACCAGACACGACTTAGCAGCTAAACAATAGCAACAGAATATATGCATGGTCTTCAAGTGTCATCTGTTTATTAGTTGCAAGGGAGAAAAAAATAGTAATTAAATAGTGCAGATATCAACCAAGTGACTAATATTAACATCACCAATGAGGCTAGATGAACACTGCATGTCTGCAGATATGATACCCTGAGAAGGACTACATCCCCTATGTAGTCCATCAGCATGGAATGCATTGTCAGCTGAATCCAATCACAATGAAACTTCACTGAAGCCCCAAATGAGAAGCTTTCACAAAAAGAAGTAGGGCTGTGGGGTGACTGTATTCTTCAAAATGTTCCTAAAACAAAAAGAAAGCTGGAGGAAATACCCAGACTCAATAGCAAGAATAAAGAGACAGGGCAATGAAATGCAATTCCTGACCCTACAGGGATCCAGTCCTGGAAGGGAAATGCTTTAAAAACCATTGCTGAGGCCAACTGACAAAAATGAAACACAAATGGCAGGACAGGTGAAATATTGTATCAATGTTAAAATCGCCAAAATTGATAACTGCATGGTGTTGATGTAAGAGAATGCCCCTATTCTGAGGAAATACACACTGAAGAGTTTAGGAAGAAGTAAAAAACTTCTTGGAAGGAAAGTTATGAGCAACCTAGATGGCATTTTCAAAAGCAGAGACATTACTTTGCCAACCAAGGTCCATCTAGTCAAGGCTATGGTTTTTCCAGTGGTCATGTATGGATGTGAGAGCTGGACTGTGAAGAAAGCTGAGCACCGAAGAATTGATCCTTTTGAACTGTGGTGTTGGAGAAGACTCTGAGAGTCTCTTGGACTGCAAGGAGATCCAGTCAGTCCATCTTAAAGGAGATCAATCCTGAATATTCATTGGAAGAACTGATGCTGAAGCTGAAACTCCAATTATTTGGCCACCTGATGTGAAGAGCTGACTCATTGGAAAAGATCCTGACACTGGGAAAAATTGAAGGCAGGAGGAGAAGGAGATGACAAAGGATGAAATGGTTGGGTGGCATCACCAACTCAATGGACATGAGTTTGAATAAACTCTCGGAGTTGGTGATGGACAGGGAGGCCTGGTGTGCTGTGATTCATGGGGTCGCAAAGAGTAGGACATGACTGAGCAACTGAACTGAACTGAACTGAAAAGGCTGTGGTGTACATAGTGTTGCTGTTGTTCAGTTGCCCAGCCATGCCCGACCCCTTGCAACCCCATGGACTGCAGCACGCCAGGTTTCCCTGTCCCTCACCATGTCCCGGAGTTTGCCCAAGTTCATAACTTAGCCTCAAATAACTCAGAAGAAAAGATGTGTGTCTCTGTGTGTTTGCATGTAGAAAGAGAGAGAGCACAAAAAAGTAAAACAAATGAAACCAAAAGGAGCATGGTAAACAAAGAGTACCTGTAGTATTTTTATTTTTGTAATGTGTCTAAGTATGAAATTATTGATTCTTATGCCAGTGAGTGCATCTAGAAATGGCTATAATGAAAGAGAATAGCAAGTGTGGCTAAGGACTTTCATCCATAAGTTATGTGCTTATCAACATGTCATTTTTGATGTTTTAGGCAAAACACTAGAACCCCAATCTCCAAACCTTGCCTCCTGATGGGCTTCATCAGAATCTCCTGGCATGTGAGTAAATAATCCAAATCCCAGCCCCAAAAGCCTGGTATAGAATTTCTAAGATGGACGTAGGAGTTTCCATTTTTCAAACACTGAAAACAGAAACATCCATATATGCATGTATTGTAAGCAACATTTTCTTTAAATTGTAACTTTTTTATGTATGTTTGTGAAACAGCATCTAAATGGAGTCAGTCCCTCACGCTCATGCCCTGTACTTGTTGCTTACACAGACAATCACCTCACCAGGGGCTTCCAAAGCCTCATGCACATGCCCACTATGGTTGGGGGAAACCTGGGTCCAAGCATATTGTGCCCAGCATCTCTCCTCCCGGCTTCCTGCTCTAATTGTCCTACAGATTGCTATTCCACCTGGGCTCTTAGTCACCCTGGGCGTCACATCTGAGCTATAATCCTAACATTCAAACTTCACAAGTAAATAAACTAGCCTCACCCAGGAGCTCATGTCATCCTTCTAGACGTCCCAGTGATTCTGCGCATGCAGTTTGCCTTTCCTGTTTGTTCTTTCTCTTTTATCAAAGCATCTTGATGTGTTGAAGAGATGCTACCTCGGTTTCATTTTAGCAATGTGTTCATCTCATCCAGCTATCTGAAACATCTGTCAAGTATGAGGCAAAGATGGTTTCACAAGGGCGACTGTCATCTCTTCTTGTAATCTTACTTCAACTGTCCCCCTGAGCTTGCTTGATAAATACTGTTGTTCTGAGATGCAAAATCACCTTGATGTGTTTTTTTTTTAATCCACCAAATAGCTCATAGCCATTCTCAAAAAAAAAAAATAAAAAATAAAAAACAGGATATTTTATTTATTTGAAGTCTTTATTAATTGACTAAATCCTAGGCTCATGGGATTTCAGTGTTAGTATCTCTAAATTCAATCCTTAAAGGGACAAAGAAACATCCAAGTAATTACTAAAGCATCAACTCAAACGGGATTGCCCTAAGTTGCTTTAATGGCTGTGACTCAGATGTGTCAGGCTGCTTGGCCTCATAGTTGTGGAATCTTCTGTCTTGTGGGGCAGAAGTTTTCAGCTAAACAAATTAAAAAGTCAATAGGCTGGCCTTAGAAGGATCTAAACTAAAAGGAAGTTTTCTGATTTGTGCATATATTTGTTACCTAATACCTGTTTAACAAAATTTCATTTCTTACCTGCAGCATCAAAGTCCCCCAGAATCAGAAAATATTCAAATGCCCATGTTCCATGGTGAACACCCAACTGCTCTTCTACCCGTGTGTGCTAAGTCACTTCAGTCATGTCTGACTCTTTGCGACCCCATAGACTGTACCCTGCCAGGATCCTCTGTCCATGGGATTCTCCAGGAAAGGTTATTGGAGTGGGTTGCTATTCCCTCTTCCAGGGGATCTTTCCAACCCAGAGCTCCAACCCATGTCCTCTTGTATCTTCTGCTTTGGCAGGCAGGTTCTTTACCAATAACACCACCTAGGAAGCCCCATTCCTCTGCCAGGAGTCCCCAAAGTGTGAGAACCATTAACTATAAGTACATCACTGCCCAAATATTGGAAACTGGGAGGTCGATACTTGTTTCAGAAATCCTTTCACTCAAAGGTAACTCAGAAGGAGGAAGGGAGCTTATCTAAGGAGGGGGAACCGACCCTTAACCTATGTCCTAATTGGAAGCTTGTATGCCAGGCATCGTTCTAAACAATGTGCATTAACCCACTTGCTCTTATAATAACACTGTGTTATGTAACAACATTGTTGAGTATAAAGTTTCCCCCACTTTAGGGAACAGGAAACTGATGTACTGGTAAACTGACCTTACTCACACAGCAGGTAAATTAAGAAGTCAGATGGTTAGACTCAGGGGCCCACGTTTGACTGTCCACTCATATCTGAAGAGAGAATTCAATGATCAAAACTATACAAAAACTACTATACTAAATATGTGCTTCCCTACTGGCCCACAGTAAGGAATCTGCTAGTGAGGTATCAGTAAGGATATATAGCTTCGATCCCTGGGTCAGGAAGATCTCCTGGAGAAGGAAATGGCAACCTACTCCAGTAATCTTGCCTGGGAAATCCCAAGGACAGAGGAGCCTGGCAGGCTACAGTCCCTGGGATTACAAGAGTCAGACATGACTTAGCAACTAAACCACCACCACTATAATAAATGAGGGCAGAAGTGAAACCCTCAGGCTAGACATTTGAGAGAAAGCCCCAAGATGACATGTAGTATGCACTGGCCCTTGCAAACATACACACGTGTACAGGTGGAAGGGAGGTTGCTAAGAGGGAAACAAAACACTCCAAGAAGATCCAAAGATAAATATCAGCACTTTACATAATATCCAGCATTGCCTGAGCATGTCTAGTATAATGGTGGGGCTCGGGATGCCTAAAGGGAAGGGGTTTGCATGCAGGACGTAAATACCTTCTGGAAAAGAGCTCTTGCTGATGGAACACAAAGGCAAGAAGGCAGGGCTGGCTTGATCCCTGGGCTTGAGACATCAGTGGACTCAAGTCAGTCCAAGTGTAGCATGGTATCTGTTTTCACTAAAAGCTTTGTGACATAATCAGCCAGCATGTCGGCTATCCTGCTTCAATGACCCTCTGATGGCATGTGCCATGTAAGGACCATGGGGGAAAGAAGCTTCTCTGTACTTCACAAAGCCCTTTGCATGAAAACGACTGCAAAGTTGTAGGAGTGCCAGTGTGCCAAGGGTCTGTGGACTAAAGGACCCATGGCACAGGTGTTGGTACCCAGGAGAGTCACCTGTGCCCAAGGGAAGAAGCAGACTGTTGGTGACAGAAGAGAGCAAGCAGTATCTGACAGGTATTTCTGAGAACATCACCATTCACTCAGAAATACCTGGAGGACATTTAGCAGGGGACTAGAGACAGTAACATTGACCAGGGGACTCAGCTGGTAAAGAATCCACCTGCAATGCAGAAAACCCTGGTTTGATTCCTGGGTTGGGAAGATGCCCTAGAAAAGGGCTAGGCTACCTACTCCAGTATTCTTGGGCTTCCCTGGTGGCTCAGATGGTAAAGAATCTGCCTACAATGCAGGAGACCTGGGTTTGATTCCGGGGTTGGGAAAATCCCCTGGAGGAGGGTAGGGCAACCCACTCCAGTATTCTTGTCTGGAGAATCCACATGCACAGAGGAGCCTGGTGGGCTACAGTCCTTGGGGTTGCAAAGAGTCAGACATGACTGAGCAACTAAGCACAGCACAGCACAGGAGACAAGAAGAACACTAGGAACCCTCATCTGTGGCGGGAGGGGGTAGCGATAGCAGAATATGGGGCTTTACTACTGTAATGCGTTGAATCCTCTGTTTTCCCTCACATTTGTATATTGACGTCCTAATACCCCAGGGCCTCAGAATATGATCCTATCTGGAACTAGGGCAGATGCAGACATAATTAGTTAAGTTGACATTATACCAGAGTAAGGTGGGCCCTAATCGAAAATGACTGCTGTCCTCATAAAAGGGGTAAATTTGGACACAGACATGCACAAAACCGGGAGAACTCCGGAGACACTGAAGTGTCATGTCTCCAAACCAAAGAATGCCAAAGATTGCAATTACTAGGAGAGAGGCACTCTTCCTCACGGTCACAGAAGGAACCAATCCAGCCAACATCTGATCTTGGGCTTACAGACTCCAGAAATGTGAGATAATACATTTCTGTTGGGTAAGCTGCTCAGTCTTGGGGACCGTGTTATAGCAACGCTAGGAAATTAACACAACTATAGCCTCATGTCGACCCTGAGGTTGCTGTGACCTAGGTCCTCCAACAGCTGCAATTACAAGCCCGTTTTGAAAATCGAAGCTCCCTAAACTCATCAGCAGGGCCTGACTGTAAGCAAGTGGCAAGGAGTCAACCAAATAATTCCTGCCAGGAATAGGAATACAAATTTCCTGTTTTCACCAGAGTGAGAAGGTCCTGTTGTTTCTTCAGGAGTAATGTCATAATCCAGTTTTAAAGAGCTAGGTTTTTCCTGTTGAGCTGAGGCTTTCCTCTGGGGATGCGCATGTTTTTCACAACCAAGGAAGTCCCACTCTGCATTTTCTTGGGACACTGTCAGTGCCCTTTTGTTTGTCCTTCAGTTCAGTTCAGTTCAGTTCAGTCGTGTCTGACTCTTTGCCACCCCATGGATTACAGCACGCCAAGTTTCCCTGTCCATCGCCAACTCCCAAAGCCTATTCAAACTCATGTCCATCACATCAGTGATGCCATCCAACTATCTAATCCTCTGTCATCCCCTTCTCTTACTGCCTTTAATCTTTCCCAGCGTCAGGGTATTTTCCAATGAGTCAATTCTTCACATCAGGTGGCCAAATTATTGGAGTTTCAGCTTCAACATCAGTCCTTCCAATGAGTATTCAGGACTGATCTCCTTTAGGATGGACTGGTTGGATCTCCTTGCAGTCCAAGGGACTCTCAAGAGTCTTCTCCAACACCACAGTTCAAAGGTATCAATTTTTCCGCACTCAGCTTTCTTTACAGTCCAACTCTCACATCCATACATGACCACTGGAAAAACCATAGCCTTAACTAGATGGACTTTTTTTGACAAAGTAATGTCTCTGCTTTTTAATATGCTATCTAGGCTGGTCATAGCTTTTCTTCCAAGAGGGAAGCATCTTTTAATTTCATGGCTGCAGTCACCATCTGCAGTGATTTTGGAGCCCAAAAAGATAAAGTCTCTTATTTCCATTGTGTCCCCATCTCTTTGCTATGAAAAGATGGGACTGGATGCCACAATCTTTGTTTTCTGAATGTTGAGTTTTAAGCCAACTTTTTCACTCTCCTCTTTCACTTTCATCAAGAGGTTCTTTAGTTCCTCTTCCCTCTCTGCCATAAGGGTGGTGTCATCTGCATATCTGAAGTCATTCGTATTTCTCTTGGCAATCTTGACTCCAGCTTGTGCTTCATTCAGCCCAGCATTTCTCATGATGTACTCTGCATATAAGTTAAATAAGCAGGGTGACAATATACAGCCTTGACATACTCCTTTCCTGATTTGGAACTGGTCTGTTATTCCATGTCCAGTTCTAACTGTTGCTTCTTGACCTGCATACAGATTTCTCAGGAGGCAGTAAGGTGATCTGGTATTCCCTTTCTCTTGAAGAATTTACCAGTTTGTTGTGATCCACAAAGTCAAAGGCTTTGGCATAGTCAATCAAGCAGAAATAGATGTTTTTCTGGATCTCTTGCTTTTTTGATGATCCAGCGTATGTTGGCAATTTGATTTCTGGTTCCTCTGCATTTTCTAAATCCAGCTTGAACATCTGGAAAGTTCACTGTTCACATACTGTTGAAGCCTGGCTTGGAGAATTTTGAGAATTATTTTGCTAGCATGGGAAATGAGTACATTGTGCAATAGTTCGAATATTCTTTGGCATTGCCTCTCTTTGGGATTGAAATGAAAACTGACCTTTTCCAGTCCTGTGGCCACTGCTGAGTTTTCCAAATTTGCTGATATACTGAGTGCAGCACTTTCACAGCATCATATTTTAGGATTTGAAACAGCTCAACTGGAATTCCATCACCTCCACTAGCTTTGTTCATAGTGATGCTTCCTAAGGCCTATTTGACTTCATACTCCAGTATGTCTCGCTCTAGGTGAGTAGTCACACCATTGTGGTTATCTGGGTCGTGAACATCTTTTTTGTATAGCTCTGTGTATTCTTGCATCCTCTTCTTATTATCTTCTGCTTCTGTTAGGTCCATACCATTTCTGTCCTTTATTGGGCCCATCTTTGTATGAAATATTCCCTTGGTATCTCAAATTTTCTTGGATATATCTCTAGTGTTTCCCATTCTATGGTTTTCCTCTATTTCTTTACATCAATCACTGAGGAAGGCTTCCTTATCTCTCCTTGCTGTTCTTCAGAACTCTGTATTCAAATGGGCATATCTTTCCTTTTCTCCTTTGCCTTTAGCTTCTCTTCTTTTCTTGGCTATTTGTAAGGCCTCTTCAAACAACCATTTTGCCTTTTTGCAGTTCTTTTTCTTGGGAATGGTCTTGATCCCGATCTCCTGTACAATGTCACGAACCTCTATCCATAGTTCTTCAGGCACTCTGCCTATCAGATCTAATCCTTTGAATCTATTTGTCACTTCCACTGTATAATTGTAAGGGATTTATTTGTCCTTCTTCCCACTTGAATAGTAAACATCTCAGTCACATATTCTTTATAAGCGCATTATATGATAGGCACTCAAAAGTATGTATTATTGAGGATGTTGATGAGATGATGGGAGTAGTCAAGACAATGACAGAAATCAACCACTTCTTCAGTTATCTACACTTTGCTGTAGGGTTGGGTAGAACACTGACATCACCCCTAGAAAGTGCTTCTGTCTCCTTTTCCAACTCCTAAATTTATTCATAAAATTTATACTCAGAGATTGGCATGGTATTATTTGGAATGAGACATTTAAAATATCTGGTATTAAATAAAAATATAAACATCTTTAAATTAGTCCCTGGAAGACTTGCTGGCCCTAAAACGTTAGTTTGAACTAACTTTTTGATATACAAGAAAATCGAGCAATCCTATCTCTTACAACGTAACTTTTACTTTACTAGTGTCCTAGGAAATGTTATTCCAATTTTCAAAAATTACATAACCAAGAATTTATTTGGTGTCTTTTGTATGCCAAGCAGTGTGTAATGGAGAATAAAGAAACTCAATACATGGTTTCCGCTCAAAAGGAGCTTTCTTGGTCAGCAGGAAAAGAGCTCAATAAGAGAAACAATAACGATGGCAGAAGGTGAGGTGCTGAATTTTTCAGGACTAAGAGCTCAAAGGCAGCTTGCAGTCCTCGGAGACAGAGAACCTAAAGCAATCTTACTAAGTCAGCCTTGCCTTGGCTGGGGACTCAGCTTGGCTCAGACACTTCCATTCACCTCTGGGCTTCTAGTCCTGAAAAGGAAAATGTCATTGATACGCCAAAGCGCACTCATGAGAAATGCACACAAAAAAATCTTTAAAACATGTGCATTTATTGGTGGTCAGCAAATGTTAAGTAAATTGCGACCAAACTTTTACCGACCAAGTGATCGTCTGTTGGTCATCTGTTGATTATTGTTTGCCTGCATCTGCTCAGGCTGCTGTAACAAATACTGTAGACTGGGGGTGCTTAGACAACCTGCATTTCTCACATTTCTGGAGGCTGAAAAGTCCGTCAAAGTGCTGGCAGATCCAGTGTCTGGTGGCATCCTCTTCTTGCTTTGCAGATGGCCATCTTCTTACTGTATCCCCACTTGGTGGAGAGAGAAAGATGTCTTCTTATAAGACACTAATCCCATTTATGAGGGCACCACCCTCATGATCTCATCATCTCCCAAAAGTACCACCTCTTAATACCATCACATCAGAAGTCAGGGTTTCAACATAATGAATTTTAGAGAGACACATAGTTTCAATCCATAGCAGTATTTATTTCCCTGGTGTTGTTACAATGCACACCCTATCTTTCAGAAACCAACTCTTGTCCACTTTTGGACTAAGAACATTGGCTGAGATGGACCCCATTCATTGTGGCTTCTGTGTGGGTGCCTGACAGTATTCTCTCTAGGGTCTTCCAGGGCTTGGGCACAAGTTTGTCTGTTTGAAACCAAAACTTCCTTTTGGAAGCTGCAGTGCCACACAGCAGGTATCTACCTGCTCTCTTCCTCTGCAGGTCAATTTATAATACAGCACTGAACTCCTGGTAAAGTATGAATAAAGGAAATGATAGTAAAAATGAGATTAACTTAGTGATATCAAAATTATTATACTGATGACTTGGGAGGGTTTAAAGGGCCTCCCTGGTGGCTCAGATGGTGAAGAATCCACCTGCAATGCAGGAGACCTGGGTTTGATCCCTGGGTCAGGAAGATCCCCTGGAGGAGGAAATGGCAACCCACTCCAATATTCTTGACTGGAAAATTCCGTGGACAGAGGAACCTGGTGTGCTGTAGTCCTTGGGGCTACAAAGAGTCAGACACTTTGAAGAAGCATTTTCTAAATACTTTGAAAGTGCACTTTGGCCACCTCATGTGAAGAGTTGACTCATTGGAAAAGACTCTGATGCTGGGAGGGATTGGGGGCAGGAGGAGAAGGGGACGACAGAGGGTGAGATGGCTGGATGGCATCACTGACTCGATGGATGTGAGTCTGAGTGAACTCCGGGAGATGGTGATGGACAGGGAGGCCTGGCGTGTTGCGATTCATGGGGTTACAAAGAGTCGGACACGACTGAGCAAATGAACTGAACTGAACTGAATCGGTAACAATTGTATTCATATTCTACCTATTGAAATCTCTGGAAGCTCACTCTATAGCAAGTTACAAATTAATGAAATATTCTGAAGAATGTGTCATCTCATTATATCTTATAATGCTGTTAAATATAATTAAAATAAAATCTGTCCAAACTGTATTAAAAACTGTAAGTGTCAATATTTCGGTAAAATATTGTACAACTTTCTCAAATCCTAGGAATCCATCCCATCTAAATTTATCTTCCTTGGCTATATGGTATCTTTCCTATACGTAAGCAAATAAAAACGGTATCAACAACACTATGATGATGCTTATGTCAATAAGTTATTAGAGGACACCAGCTATCATTCTACCCTTCCAGGCTTATTAAAATGAAATTCAACTAATTAAAGAAAGCAGATGAAAAAATGTTTTCTTTTCAAAACTTAAATTATATATTTTACAATCAGGACTAAAAAATTATATTGTATATTTGAGTACTGTTGCTATGTAGAAAGCATTGCTATTTCTTGATAAAAAGAAAGAAGGCCAATGTTATGTCCGGGTTTGGAAAAAAAAATAGATTCTGATCACGATATCAACTTAAAGTAGATAATCATAAGGAGCCACACATTTCTAGCACATGAATTGCTAGACTCCCCTCTACACACACACACACACACACACACTGTGAAAGCCCTTGGGACTGGGGCCATTTTTAAAGGCTCTGGAGTGACCAGAACATTAGCTAATTTCAGAGAGTACGAAATGAAACACTATCTATGAATTCCAATAAGCACTGTCTCCGAAGATGACTTCTCAGAACTGCGGAACTCTTTATGGAGATTTTAGCTGGGACGATGGTGCTTGTAAGTAATCTCGCCCCAAAGCAGTTCATTTTCAAGAATACACTTACATCACTAATTGTTCTCACTCAGAAAGCTACTTAGAGCTCCCAGACCCTCCAGCCCCTCCCCTCTCCTCCCCTGCCTCCCAATGTCCATCTTGTCTTTTAATGAAAACGCTCGGAGGCAGCGCTAAAAGGCAGCCCTGCCCGCCCATCTTCTGAAAGGGGAGATGGAACTGCAGATGGGGCTCTCTTAGTGAGAAACAAGGTTGACTTAAGACTTCACGGTGAATCTCTGCGGGTGTAGACAGAGCGTCTTAAAACACGGTGACCAATCGTGATTCAATGCAGATATCATGACAGCAGTCCTTCAGCTCTGAAGCAGAACTATGAACCATTTTTCTTTCCTTACTGATTTTTCTCTCTCTCTTTTTTTAATTTATTTGGTTAGTTTGGGCTGTACTGGGTCTTCATTGCTGCCCGGGCTTTTCTCTAGTTGCAGTGAGCAGGGGGCCACTCTCTGGTTGTGGAGGGAGGGCTTCTCATCCAGGTGATGTCTCTTGTTGCCGAGCACAGGCTCTAGGAAGTGTGGGCCGCAGTAGCTGGGGCACGTGGGCTCAGAAGTTGCAGTTCCCAGGCTCTAGAGCACAGGCTGGGTAGTTACGGGGCATAGGCTTAGTAGCTTCGTGGCACGTGGGATCTTCCCAGACCAGAGATCAGACTGTGACTCCTGCACCGGCCAGTGGATTCTTTACCACTGAGCCATCAGAGAGTCCACGAACCACTACTCTTTAAAAAAAAAAAAAAAAAAAAATTTCTAAAGGGAAAAATTGAATTGTCTGAATAGACTCTCCAGGAAGAAAAAAAAAAAACTTTAAACCAAATTAAAATGCTTTACCCCAAAAAAAGAACAAAGAACAGCCTCCTATATTGGAGAATTTTTATGCTCTTAGAGATCTCTAAAGTTAAAAATTCCCAAAGATGGTTGATTTTGGCCACCTTAATTTTGATGAGAAAGGGAAGAAAAACTTCTTGGAGTGGCCAAGAAAATGTGTTTGGGGAGTAGTCTTCCTTCAAAGGCTGTCTTAAGTACTTATTAATAATATTACAGACTTTAGACACTTTGAACTTCTTTGTATTTAAAGGGGGAAAATGGTAGATTGGGTGAAAACTAAAACTGAATTTTTTTTTTTTTATTTTCTTACTGAGAAAAGTAGGGGGAAGTATCATGGAAAGATATCGAACTGGTGAAAACTGAGTGTTAATTACTTTTTTCGCTGTCTTGAGTTGAATACCGATGTGTTACTCATCCTCTTGGGGTTCAGAGCTCAGTCTGGGAAATTAAGCTGCTGCAAAGATGCTGTGTTCACCATACAGGAATTACATGCATTCTAGCAGTGAGCCTCCACAAAGAGATGTGTGAGTGAACCGTACCCTGAAATGGAGGGCGCCGGCCTGGAACACACTGATGTGAACACATACAGACATCCGCACAGACACACACACACACACAAATGAATTTAGATAATGCTATTAGCTATATCTTGCTTAGAAATGTCCACTCTCCATCAGCCAGTCACAACTGAAAGAAAGGTTGGTCAAGAATCCTCAGAAAAATGAATGTTTATTGATTAAAGCATCTATGTTCAGTTCTGAGACTCCAAGAGACAGTCCCTGTCCCCAGGCCTTACCAGTCAGCAGGGGAAAATTGACGTGAAGCCTCAGGGATGTCCCCAAGGACACTCCTGCCCACCACTAACTGCAAGACAAGTACCTGCTCCGGGAATTCGAAGGAGAAGACAGTGCAAGCAGCTGGGTTAGGCAGCGTTATTCTAAGGAGGTATTCTTAGTAAAACTTTTCATTTCGATGTAATTGCAAATTTACAGAAAAATGACAAAAACAGTGCAAAAGACTCCTGTGTACCGTCCGTAGATTTCCCAACTCTCAACGTTTTATCATTTTTGTTCTGTCATTTTCTATCTTGAGAATCACATAAATTGCAGCTGAGATGCCTCTTTATCAAATATTTCAGTGTGCATTTCCTAAGAAGAGAGATATTCTCTTACATAAGTTCGATGCAATTAGCAAAGTCAGGAAATGATCATTGATATGATGCTAGTATCTAACTTTAGAGAGGAATTTTTAACTGCCCCCTTTTGCACATTTTTGCCTGTTGCATGAGTTTCTGTGCCTTGAAAAGAGCGCAAGGGAAGACCCTCATTCTCAGACAGGGGCTTCCCTGTCTGAGGGGCTTCCCAAAAGGAAGAAAGCAGACTCTAGACCTCCAGCCTAAGGAGTCTCAAAAGAGATGGCATTCAACTTTCTGTTTCTTTCTCAAAGAAAGAACGACACTCTTCAACTCGTTCTTTAAGCAGACTCTATTTCTTAAAATTCCCTCTGACGGCAAAAGTTTAAGCTGCTGCCAGAGAAGTTGTCTAGCAGTTTTTTCCCGTCCCCCTGCCCCTCCCAGCCAGCTTCCTCCCCCTCCCTGTCTGCCCCCTGTCTGACACAGAAGCCACATCAGACACCAGGAGAAGAAGCAGACTCATAGCCTGTCAACACATCCCTGGCTGCCTGACTCTCAGCAGGGTAGTTGCAGGGGGTCAGGAGCAGACAGGACGCTTCCAACAGGGGAAAATCCACCACTGTTTGCATCCAGGGAGGGCATAATGCCTTCCTCTTGGTGGCCAGGTGAGGGGAATTAGACCTGAGCCCCCGGTAAGAATAATAAGTGCCCTCCTGATTGACAAGCATCACCCCCCCTCCTTAATTTGGGTTTTGCCACTGGAAGGCTCAGAATACCTGGCAACATAGATCTTCAGCTGTTAATCTGGGATTTTCATTTTCAAAGGACTTTTGAGCCTTTATATGCAGATGTTGAAATCATTTCAACATGCTTTCCCCTGACAGAGTTCAGTGTTATTAAAAAAAAAAAAATCACTTCCAGCAGGTTTTTCATGCTTAGTAACAGACACATTTTGGAACTTGGCTCCAGGGGATGGCCTGTTTAACCAAGTACAATCATGTGATTTTTCTATGACACTTCTGATTCTTCCAGAAATATGAACGGATGAACACTATAATGACCAATTCCTGGAACATGTGCTTTTCCAGAACTTTCCCACTGCCTAATAAAGTTTACTTCCATTAACAAAAGGCATAACATTTAGCATTTTCCGGCTTTAAAAAAAAAAAAGAGAGAGAAAACAGAATAAAGAATTCACAAAATGGAGGAAGCAAGAGACATTAAAACATTTTAATGATGGTTTTGCTCATGTTTAGTTGAAAATGAGAACTGATGGCTAGCTACTTCACTGAAGCCTGTGCCGCAGACCAACCGACTGACAGTTTTTAAAATGCAAGATCTTGGGCCCCACCCCAGACGTGCCTGCCCAACCAGAATTCGGATTTTAGCATGGTGCCTGAGTGATGCACAGGTATCCCAGTTTGAGGAGCAGCACGATACACAGGTGTGCCACTCCCAACAAAGATGGAGAGTAGGTTAAAAAAACAATTCTTGCAGAGTGATCACATCACAAAGTGGGTTAGTAGAAGAGGCAGGAGCACGTGCTCTCTGAAGAGCTCAACAGCTAATATCTCACTTGATTTTTCCAAAGTAGAGTGGCCAAAATTAGCAAATAAAAATTCAGGACACAGTTAAATTTTAGACCAATATTACGTTGTGTGTCTTATATTTGGATATGCTTATAATAACAATTTATTTAACTGAACTCCAATTTAACTGAGCATCCTATACTTTGTCTGGCAACCCTTTTGCAGAGTCTCTTGATTAAAAAAAAAAAAATAAGTGTATAATATTTCTATATGGCTTATTTGTAAAGCAGGCCAATTGTGCTAAAGCTCCACAAGGAGATGGATTTGTCAATGAAAGTGAAAGTGAAAGTCATTCAGTTGTGTCCGACTCTTTGCAACCCCATGGAATAGTCCATGGAATTCTCCAGGCCAGAATTCTGGTGTGGGTAGCCTTTCCCTTCTCCAGGGGATCTTCTCAATCCAGGGATCAAACCCAGGTCTCCTGCATTGCAGGCAGATTCTTTACCAGTTAAGCCACCAAATCCTGGCAATTTTCAAAATCCTTCAAAGTATTTTTATTTACCTAAATATGCTCAAAATTTTTGAAAGAAATGACGTCTAAAATCATAATGACCTAAATAATAGCTTTTTTCCAAGAATATGGAAATTGCTGATTCTAACATTGTTGCTTTTAAATTAATTATTCTCATTGGAACCAAAGAGGATAGACTAATCCAATCTTCTTCTCAAAGTCTGGCATCCTCACTCCCTCATTCTGGTTTAAAGACGGCCACCAAGTCGGCCTCAAGAGTTGACATCTCTTCTTAGCCTGGCATAGCTTATTGTTTACTTGTTGGTTCTGAACTGCAGGTTTTGTTCCTGGAAACGAGCATGGTTGGAGGTTCTCTGGCCTCAACACTGTATAGGGGGGGTAAACCAGCATTTATGCCTGTCTGACTCACTCCTAACTGCTTATCAGAAACAAGGTCCACACAGACTTGCCTCAAGTAATTCTTTCTGCTGTTTTTCCACAGTTAATTCTTTGCATCAGCTGGAAATAAAAAGAAGAAACATCTTAACCCAAGTAGAGCCAAGGGTTATTCTCCTTTGCCTACGTTTTTTGAAAAATAATTTTTAAAGGCGAAACGTTCCTTCTGAATGAAGATCTCCCTAGCAGACTTTGATGAATCTCACTAATAAAACAATAAACTTTTCCCTCTTAGTGATTTGTATTTAGTTCTTTCTCTCCTTGTCTTTCTTTTTTCCTTCCTTTCTTCCTTTCTGTGTTCCTTCCCTTTCTTTCTTCCATGCTTTCTCTTTATCTTTCTATTTTTTAAACCTTCTCTCCTTCCTTGCTTTCTTTGTATCTAAAATTCATCCATTTCTCCCACATGCCAGAGCTCATCTATTTGATCTTACTGGAACCCAGGCTGTTAAGTGCTAATTTGGAAGAATCCTACTTGCTGTGACATGAAGGCTGCTTACAACCAGAGGAAACATTTGTAAATTTGCTGGGGCCAGAGGGAGGCACCTCTCAGCTACAATGGTAACCCACCCATCCTCTCACACCCAGGATCCCATGCCCGGTTCTACCCTCACTCCATGTTTCCCTAAGCAGAAATCGAATGGTTTATAAAATGTATTCAATCTGACATTCTCATAACCTAAAACAGTTTAGGTTAGCTTCTTCCTAGACAAGAAGATGACTCTTCGGTTTGTTTGTTTTGTGTGCTAAACACAAGGCAATTAACCCTGTGTTTGTATTTACGATCATCTAGGCATTCCATTTCTGAAACATAATACCTTATTTTAATGTACTCACCAAACATTTAGATGGCACTCACTGTGTTCCAGGCACAGGCGGATGATGGACTGTGGATTCATTTAATAGTATAATAACCCCATCAGGTGGGTACTATTATTATTCCATTTTACTGATGAAGAAGCTGAGGTGTAGAGGGATGAAGCAGTGTGCCCAAGGCCATCAGTCCAGCAAATGATGGACATGGATTGAGCCCTGTTTTCACGAAGCTCTGCTCCCTTTCCCCTCATGACAACAGACAAACTCATTCCAAGCCACCATCAGGTTTTCAGGACCCTTCTATTTCTAACCATTCTCAATTCTCTCAGATAAGCCTGCACCCTATGGCACACCATTACAGCTTCTGATGAGACTTTTGCACAGAACATTTTATAGTTCATATCGTGTGAGCATCTGTAACAAGGCAACCTTTCCCCATCACCAAAAATGAACAATAGCAGACTATAATACCCAAAGAACCATCTTCCAATATTCTAAAGTGCTTTAATTGTTAAGAACAGTACAAGTAAGACACATTAAATCAATAAAGTGTAGAAACTATTATATGGTTCAAAAAACGAGCTTTTACTTTATAGGGACAGAGGAAAACAAACAAACAAAATCTCTAAGTTCTAACGATTTCTCTCAAATGGGAAACACAGATAATAAATGGCCAGGGCCAATGACTGGAGTAAAATGCACATAACATTCGTAGAAAAGGAAAGAATTCAAGCATGTGTTCAAAGAGCAATAAAATAAAATTGAGAAAAAAATGTAAAAGAAGAGAAAGCCACAAAAATGTCTTTCTTTCGATGTTTATTTTTGTGTTAAGTAACACAATGATAATACCATCAACGGATTGTGATTTGCAGAACATAACAGAGTATTTTAAAGCAGAAAAAGAAAACTTTGAAAGACCCAGCCTTTAGTTCCCATGCAATGTTCTAAAATCACTGGAACAAGTGGACTGCTGGCTTTCTGTCTATTGCAACAACAGAAATAAAACCTGGCAGGGAACAAAATGGTCCCCACTTCCAGCATCTGCTCATCTTTTTCTCCCCCCAGCTGTTATTTAAGAGATCAAGTGTAAGAAGACTCCCTTTTAAGTCTCCTGGAAGTCTCTGAAAAATAAAAATAGGCAGAAAATGATTCATGGGGTCGCAGAGAGTCGGGCGACTGAACTGAACTGAACTGATGGAGGATTGTGGGTGGGAAAATCATGTACCCAATTTGTTCCTGAAGTTTTGAGAGAAAGCAAGATGGTTATAATAACATATTTTGGCTGATTCATCTAAAAAGAGCGTGCCCAGCATCCAGTGCTGAGTAGCTGAGCTGGTGGTGACAGTCGAGTTAGCATTCTTGAAGCCAGATGTTCTGGGTCAGTGTCAGCTCTGGGCTCACTGATGCACTGTGTGCTCTGAGAATGATGGTTTAGAAGGTTGTTTTTTGTTTTTATTTTTGTGTGTTTTGCAGACTGGCCGAAAAGGGAGAAAGTTGTAGGGAATAGCATGGAAAACTCCAGACTGTCTTAACAGTTTGGTCAATTGAATCATCAAAAGAATTGAGTTTTTCAGAGAAAAGAGATTTTTCCTACAATACTGAGCAAACCTTGTCTGTTTCTGATCACCAGATGAGTGGCACACGGTTATAAAATATCTCCAAGTTAATTTCATCTATGCTAAGATTTAATAAGTGAGGTTTTACTTTAGACCACTATCAGCCATGGAACACTTCCTTCTCAATGCAGCTGTGTGATATCTAAAAAGACATCCACAAATTATGACCTCATCAGTCCATCCTAAAGGAAATCAACCCTGAACATTCACTGGAAGGACTGATGCTTAAGGTGAAGCTCCAATACTTTGGCCACCTGACGCGAAGAGCTGACTCACTGGAAAAGACCCTGATGCTGGGAAAGACTGAGAGAAGGAGAAGAAGACGGTGGCAGAAGATAAGATTATGAAATGGCATCACCAACTCAATGGGCAATAATTTGAGCAAACTCTGCAAGCGGGAGACAGAGGAGCCTGGCAAGCTACAGATCATGGTGTCGCAAAGAGTCAGACACGACTTAGCGACTGAACGACAATGACAACATAGGAAGAAAAACTAGACAACCGCTCACGACGGCTGCCTTCCCAGAAGCCAGAGATGCAGTGGAGAATTCCCACAGCTCTGACATGGCCTGAGCTGCAGCCCCAGGGACAGTTGCAGTTGGTAGACTGATGCAATGGGTCGGTCCCCCACCCAGCCTCCTCTAGTTCTCTGTGATTTCCATAATAGAAGACAACAGCTTTTCGTTTCACAATTAGTGATAGCAATCACAAAACTAACACCCGTGAGAAAGGTTTACAGTACCACCAGCAATCCCACACTGGTTTCAGAGCTCCATTATTTCATTAGGGGTTGCAAAGTGGTGGTATGCTAACTCCTAATTGTTTCTTTATTTATTAACTGGAATTCTTCTAAGGAAAGAAGAACTTGGCCTCCTCAGCTATTTCATTATTTCGAGGTACAGCCCTGTATGGAAAGGGAAGTTAAATATTTGAATGTGTCCCTTTATTTGTTAGTTTTCTAAATAATAAGTTGGTTCCCTAGGATCCTACAAAGGGAGCACATACACTTTTTAAATATTGTTATGAATGCAAGGGTTTTAACAGATCCTCTGTGTTTCAATACTTTGCAATACTGTTATTTTTTCTATCCATCTTTGGACATGGTTGTTTTGCCTTTGGGTAGTGGAGCCTTTGACTGTTGGCTTCTGTATATTTTGAATTTTCTTCCCAGCCCAGTGGTCTTTAGCAGCTTCCTTGCTTCCGGGTATGGCAAGATGTCACAGACTCCTCTTGAACCTTTCCCACCTCAACCTGGATCCAACCAGTATTTCCAAGGCACCCTGGTTCCTCTCAGTGAGAAAGGTATTTGGAGACTACAGTACGGATGCTAAGAGCTCCTTGCTTCTGTATCAGCTATTGGCTCTAAACCCTTCAGTGGACACAGTCAGGAAATAATTTTAGAAGAAATAGTTCAGAATTCATACCAATATTTCCAACTCAAGTTTTGGGTTATAGGTTTTTATGTAATATTGCTGGGTTTTTCTATCTGTCTTTTTCTTTTATGTTAACAAAATCTGCCTGCAATGCAGGAAATGGAGGAGACTCGGGGGTTCAATCCCTAGGTAGGGAAGACCCTCTGGAGTAGGAAATGGTGACTCTTTTCAGTATTCCTGCCTGGAAAAATCCCATGGCCAGAGGAACCTGGCAGGCTAAGTCCATGGGGGTTGCAAAGAGTCAGACAAGACTGAGCAAGTGAACACTGAGCACGGATGTAAAAAAAAAAAAAAAGGTTTTTTATGACATTAGTATAATAATTAGTATAATATTATGTGTTTAGTCCTAATTTAGGGCTTCCCTTGTGGCTCAGCTGGTAAAGAATCTACCCGCAATGCGGGAGACCTCGGTTCGATCTCTGGGATGGGACGATCCCCTAGAGGAGGGAAAGGCTACCCACTCCAGTATTCTGGCCTGGAGAATTCCATGGACTCTCCAGGGGGTCCATGGGGTCGCAAAGAGTGGGACACAGCTGAGTGACTTTCACTTTCAACTTCCTTGTGAAAGTTTCAGAAAAAAGTTTCCGAATAACCCTATCAAAATATTACTAACAATATAGTAATTTAGTTAATGAAAGGAATTTAAGATTTCTTTGTAGCTCTTTTGCTTTAGGATACATCCTACTGCAGATATGCAGCCAAATAAATGAAGGCTAAAATTATTTGATATAATTCCTTTCTATAGGGTTAATACCCAGGTTGGTGTACTTAGTTTTGCTTTTGAATTCAGGGGTTGCTTTCTTTACATTTTGTTTTATGATTTTCTAAAATATTTTTGTGTTTGAAATGTACTAAACAAGGTACATTAAGAAAAATCTGACTTCCAAAGCTGTTGTTTCCAATCTGTTTCCCCTTCTCCTGTAATTAACCATTTTTTAAAATTATTGTTTCTTGTCCTATGGCTTTTTATGTGTGAAATATTAAATCCTCCTTTATCTTAGAGAAAAGGTAGTATATCATATATTCTGATCTTCACCTTGGTTTTTGCACTAAGTGCTATTTCCTAGAGATCACTCCGCAGGAATGTATACATTCGGCTTTTCTTTCTGTTGTTATTGTTTAATGGTTAAGTTCTGTCCGACTCTTTTGTGACCCCATGGACTGTAGCCTGCCAGGCTCCTCTGTCCATGATATTCCCCAGGCAAGAATACTGGGAAAGAATACCATTTCCTTCTCCAGGGCTTATCTCTGTTAGCAGCTATATAATACTTTACTGTGTGGCAATTGCGTTGTTTATTCAACTTGTGCCCTCCTGATGAACATTTAAGTTATTGCCAGTCTTTTACTGTGATTCACGTCACATGAATAGACTTTTGTGTGCTTTCTTTTTTTTTTTTTCCTTTTACTTTACTAGCTTCTCATTGGGACAGATTCCTAGAGGATGGGTTGTTTGTTAAAAAATATATAGAGATAATATTGCTAAGTTCTCCCCACAGGGCCACGCCATTAGCATTTCCACCAACAATGCATAAGAAGATCTGTTTCTTCACATCCTCTACAACATAATGTATTTCAAACTTCAAAAACAATTGGAATATCTACCAAGAAAGAGTTTTATCAGTACTTGAGGGTCACCTGAGTGAAAATCTGTAAGGGATTTGATTGATATGTCTCAGGCATTTAGATCTACATTTGATTTGAAAAAAATAGAAAAGTAGAAGAAATGGAAAGAAAACTTGACAGAGGAGAATCTCTTTCGTTTATTGAACAGCAGAACTGATCACGGAAGTAGCTATGCCTGACCCTCATTTTCTTGTAACCTCAACTCTTCAAAGTCAAGCGCCATGCCCATTTTAAGATAAGGAAACTAACACAGGGAAGAAGTGGTGTCTTGCTCAAGACAGGGCCATCCAGCTACTTGGTCTCAAGAGAATGTTCTTTTTTCCACTTCCTCTAAGGCCCAGGGCAAACTCCAGGAGATAGTGAAGGACAGGGAAGCCTGGAGCACTGCAGACAAAGAGCTGGACATGACTTAGCAACTGAAGAACAACACCAATGAGGTCCAGTGGAGGAGTGGGAGAGCAGAGAGTCAGGCTTGAAGAATCGGAGAAATGTGTTCCTAGCTCAGTCCTGGTGCTGAGCCAGGCATGCAGTCTACATGCGTCTCTTGACTTCTCTGGGTTTCGGTTCCCTCAGTCACAAAATCAAGAGATTAGGAAAGAGGCTGCCAGCTGCCTTCCCGGGCCCTGATCTACATTCATGAGGTTCAGAGAACTCTGCAACTGGAGCTGGCAGACATGGGTGGGAGAAGCTGGGGAAACCCCACTTCCCGCTTCCATCAGCCCAAACCCAGGTCAGAAGAGCCCAAGACACTCCCATTCTGGGTGTTGCCTCCAAAGGCATTCCTGTTGATGGGACTTGGTACCACGGTTAGGGAGAGGGAGGAGTCTTTGATATTTGCCAATTCCTGTCACATACAAAGTGTTTTGTAGGTGTTCTTTATTCACCATGGCAATTTATCCTGACTGCACATTGGCTCCTCAGAGAAGAAACAGAGAGATGGAGTCACTTATCCCAAATGGTTTAGCCAGCAGCAGGGCAGGGATTATAGTCCCGCTACTTCTCTGTATCTATGGGCTCTACCTGGAAGCAGAAAATAACATTATGCATTTCACAGAAGACAGAGAATGTACATTGAAGGCTATTAACTAAACTCTACCCCAAACTGGAACCTCTGGGTATAACAGAGAATCTTCCAGTTTTCTTTGAATTCTCTACCAGGAAATCTGTCACAGGACTGCCCTACAAGGAAATCAGAAAGCCGCAACAGTAGTCCCATCCATCTAGTCACCAAAGCTGGAAGAAGTTCATTTGTCACAAAGCAGAAGAGGTGTGCCCAAGGGAAATTGACACAATTGATCAATAACAATGCAGTGAGCACTGTATTAGGGGACTGACACACTACCTACTTTAAGATGCTCTGCCTGTGTGCTCATGCGCCGAGTCCTGTCTGACTCTTTGTGACCCCACGGAATATAGCCCACTAGGCTCCTCTGTCCATGGGATTTTCCGGGCAAGAATACTGGAGTGGGTTGCCATTTCCTTCTCCAGGGGCTCTTCCGGAACAGGGATAGAACCTGCGTCTCCTGCCTCTCCTGCATTGACAGGCCGATTCTTCACCACGGAGCAACCTGGGGAGATAAGATTACTATTCCCATTTACAGATGAAACAACAAGACTCAGAGATGTAGAATAAGTTTCCCACAGTCCTCGCTAGTTGTGGTTGGGCCATGATTCTGTCAAGCTTCTTTGGTATTCCAAAGCCCACTCTAGTTGCCCCAGTTGTAAGTCAATGTTACACACTAAGGGAATCCTTGAGTGTCCCTGTACAGAGGGCCAAGACCAAAGGAACCACTGAGTGGCTCTTCACCAGGTGTGATGTCTCAAGCACATCACTTAGTGACTGTGGAATTCAGTTCATTCCTCTACAAAACAAGTGCATTGAAGTAACTGCTTTCTAACACCGTTCCGTGCCTTCGCATTGCTCTGAGGGCAAGTCCCCCGCGTCCTATTTGCCTTGCCCCTGCCTTCCTAGCATGTCATTCTCACCCATCACACTCTAGCTCGCAGGGACCTCCCTCCCTAAGCACCTCCAGAGGATGACGTCACCCCCCCTAGCGTCACAGGGCACACTGCTCCTGGGCCTGGAGTTTGGTCCTTCTCTCAGCGCCATCTCACTACCTGGGTAAATCCTGTCTGTCCTTCAGGCATCAGCCTCTCCATCTCTTCCTCAGAGAATTCTGCCCTGACCACGAGACCGAGGAAGATGATTCTCCTCTTGAGACCGAGGAAGGTGATTCTCCTCTTCACCCCGCTCAAGTCCTAGCCTCCTGTTCTCAAGACCACCAGCCAGCCCAATCCACCTGCTTTCAAAACTCTATTCTCATCAGGGACTATCTAGGCAATGAAAACTGTCAGCTTTTAGGAGACGTGCATCCTCGTACTCCTCCACTCCCACCCAATGTGCCAGTATGTAAAAATACTATGGATCAAATACTGGAATCTAGCAAAATGTCCATCCAAAGGCAATTTTTTAAATCAATGATTTGATTTTTAAAAAGAACAAAGCAGGTCTGAATGTGCTAATGTGGAAAGACATCTATTAAATAGGGTTGTGTTTTAAAATACATGTTGTAGAAGAATATGTGTGATGTGATTCCATGTTTTTTAAAATGAAAAATATTTATGCATCTATATGGACAGAAAACACTCCTAGAACAGAAGTGGGACTAGGAAGCGAGGAATATTTTTTTTAAGTACACCTTCTTATACTGCTTTTTTTTTTACTATGAATATAAATTTTATAATTAAGTTTCTTAATAAAGAGGGAAAATCACCCAAGAGTAGCAGGAGTCTTCCAGGTACTGGAGCGGGTACACATCCTAGCTTCCTGCATGGATGGCCTAGATGCCTTCCCTAAAGTGTCCACTGAAAAGATCTACTATGTCCTCAGTTCAGTTCAGTTCAGTTCAGTTCAGTCGCTCAGTCGTGTCCGACTCTTTGCGACCCCATGAATCGCAGCACGCCAGGCCTCCCTGTCCATCACCAAGCCCTTGACAAAATGTAGCACCCATTTATGATTAAAACTCTTCAAAAAATGGGCACAGAAGGAACCTTCCTCAACACAGGAAAGGCCATATATGGTACGTCTACAGCAAACATTATTCTCAATGGTGAAAAACTGAAAGCGTTCCTGTCAGGAGCCGCATTAGGCATTACTGACAAAATGGAGGCACAGCCCCCAGCCCGCTCTCCTCATTCCGCAAGCACAGACCCGGGATGAAGGAGGTAGGCCTTGTCATTCTGACTTGTCTTTTCCTTTCCTCGGCTGAGTTGACTGAAAAGGAATATGAAGGTGCTTATTGTTCTTGAGAGGAGCATGAGAAGGCACAAAGCCTTCTGCAGCTGTGCTCAGAGAATTCTTCATAAAGTTAATCATTGACATTTGTTTAAGGACTTTTCCAAAAGAGTGTTCCAGGATGAGCACATAGGCTGCAGCTTGAGGCCATGGGAGGGATTGCTATCTGAAGCTTAACTGTGAGGAAAATGTTTACGGCAAAGGAGTCTGCTGAATTTAGGGCTTCAGTTCAGATCATCTTCATAAAGTTAATCATTGACATTTGTTTAAGGACTTTTCCAAAAGAGTGTTCCAGGATGAGCACATAGGCTGCAGCTTGAGGCCATGGGAGGGATTGCTATCTGAAGCTTAACTGTGAGGAAAATGTTTACGGCAAAGGAGTCTGCTGAATTTAGGGCTTCAGTTCAGATCAGTTCAGTTGCTCAGTCGTGTACGACTCTTTGCCACCCCATGAATCGCAGCACACCAGGCCTCCCTGTTCATCACCATCTCTCGGAGTTCGCTCAGACTCACGTCCATCGAGTCAGTGATGCCATCCAGCCATGTCATCCTCGGTCGTCCCCTTCTCCTCCTGCCCCCAATCC
>SJYT01026012.1:0-117904 GCA_006410635.1 Cephalophus harveyi
TCTTCTTAATATCTTCTGCTTCTGTTAGGTCCATACCATTTCTGTCCTTTATTGAGCCCATCTTTGCATGAAATGTTCCCTTGGTATCTCTAATTTTCTTGAAGAGATCTCTAGTCTTTCCCATTCTGTTGTTTTCCTGTTTCTTTGCATTGATTGCTGAAGAAGGCTTTCTTATTTCTCCTTGCTATTCTTTGGAACTCTGCATTCAGATGCTTATATCTTTCCTTTTCTCCTTTGCTTTTCGATTATTACTACATAAACACTATTCACAACAAAGCAGTATACCATATATCAGAATTACATTTCTTTTCTTGATCAAATGTTTTTCCTATAATTAGTCATTACTTCATATTTTCCTTAGTGTTCTATCAATTCATTCTGAAGCTTTCAAGCCTCTCAATATGATCAAATTTATTATCATGTTTAATTATTTTCTGTTTTCATTTTTATTTTTTAACAACTTATTGAGGTTTAAAGACAATAAACTGTCTTTAAATAAACAATTTAAAACATTTAATTTGAGAAATTGTGGCATATACACCTGTGAAATAATCACCACAGTCAAGGAAATGAACAACTTCATTCTGTTCTTTGGTAAATCCTCCTCCCCACCTTTGCTTAAATTTATGCTTCTTCCCCAAACAGTGATCCTCTTTCTCTCACTATAGATTAGTCTGCCTTCAAAAAATTATATAAATGGAATCACATATTTAAAAACACACACACACACAGGGTGGGGACTTCCCTGGTGGTCCAGTGGCCAGGAATCCTCCTTGCAATGCAGGCAGCATGGGTTGATCCCTGGTCGAGGAAGTAGGATCCTACATGCCCTGGAGACACTAAGCCTGAGAGCTGCAACGGAATATCCTGTGTGCTGCAACTAAGACCCGATACATCCAAATTAATTAATTAAAAAACAACAGGCTGTGTAGCAACACATTCAGAGATGCATGTTAAATCAGCATTTGAAACGTCTTCCTAGATAACACAATCTACCCAGAATCAGCAGTTCTTCCAAATAACATTTCTGATACGCAAGTAGAGTGGAGAAGAAAACTCAGTTAAATCAATTTGCTGTCTTTGGTAACGAGAATGATCTGAACAGATTGCTACCATACACAGAAACTTCTCAGTGTGGACTGCTCTACCCACCCGAGAGTATTTTCTCTTGCATGCATGCGTATTAAGTCACTTCAGTCATGTCCTACTCTTTGTGACCCTATGTACTGTAGCCTTTCAGGTTTCCCTGATTCTTTAGGCAAGAATATTGGAGTGGGTTGCCATATTCTCCTCCAGAGGATCTTCCCAACCTAGGGATCGAACCTGCATCTCTTATGTCTCCTGCTTTGGCAGCCTGGTTCTTTACCACTAGCACCACCGACCCTCCATCTCACCCCATCTCACATCCACGCCAAGTTTCCTTTGTGCATCTAGTGCTTGAAACTTCATTATCTTTCCTTACCTTATATACAGCCCTGACTGGGCGATTATATAATAACTGTATATACTTATATATATAATTAGATATGATGATATATTAGCTATATATAATTATTATCTTATTTTATTTTTAGAGGCTAGAAAGATATATGAGATACAGGGCTAACCACTTGAATGTAATGAAAAATAGTTAACTTTTATTGGGTGACTACTATGTGCTGGGTTTTCCATTTATTAACCCTTTTAATCCTCACAGTCCTATGAAAGAGGTGCCATTATGATTCCAATTTTTTAAAATAAGGACAATGAGGCACAGAAAGGTTAAGTAATTTGTGAAGCAAGGCCACACACACAGGAATTCAACTCCAGAGGCCATGCCAATAGTAAAGACTCTGGTTTACTGCCTCTCATCATATGGGTCTCATTTACTGATATTTATATATGTTATTTACTCTTATTATAATACTACAAGTTAGACATCATCCTCATGAGAAATTTGTAGCCAACTATTAAATAGTAGCAGTGGAATTTCACTCTCAGAAAATTTTCCATCACACTGCTAGAATGCAAGATCAATGAAAGCAGATATGTTTTCTACTTTTGCTCATGGCTGTTTCCTCAGCACTGAGAACATTGACTAGCACATAGCAGGTACTGAATATACATGTGTTGAATAAATGAAGGCTTCCACTGCCATTAGTGCCAAGACAAGCAACAGTTACTGTCGGGAGATTAGAATCCCTTACCCATGCAAACAGTCTTGATTTCATTGTGCAAGATCCAGAGGTTTCTCACACCATTTGTAGCTCAGGCACTTCAACTTACATGTGAGGGAGAGTTACACTGCAAGGAGATCCAACCAGTCAATCCTAAGGGAAATCAACCCTGAACATTCATTGGAAGGACTGATGCTGAAGCTCCAATCCTTTGGCCACCTGATGCAAAGAACTGACTCATTGGAAAAGACCCTGATGCTGGGAAAGATTGAAGGTAGAAGGAAAAGGGGATGAAAGAGGACGAGATGGTTGGATGGCATCACCAACTCGATGGACATGAGTTTGAGCAAGCTCTGGGAGTTGGTGATGAACAGGGAAGCCTGGTGTGCTGCAGTCCATGGGGTCACAAAGAGTCAGACACGACTGAGCGACTGAACTGATTTATATGATATATATCTACTCATCTAATTGCCATCTTCTTCCAGAAAGGGTTTGAGGCAGTTTTCAGTATTATAACCAAAGAGAAATTTAAAACTGTGGCAAAAAAAAAAAAAAGAAGAAGATGAAGATAAAGTAAAGCCAAGAATGGGGCTCAATAATTCTGGGCCTAAGAAACTCAGTGCTTGCTTTGTTGGTGGGCTGCCGTCTATGGGGTCGCACAGAGTCAGACACGACTGAAGCAACTTAGCAGTAGCAGCAGCAGCTTTGCTGTTCAGTCGCTAAGTCATGTCCAACACTTTGCGACCCCAAGGATTGCAGCAGGCCAGTCTTCCCTGTTTTTCAGTATCTCCCAGGGTTTGCTCAAATTCGTGTCCTTGAGTCAATGATGCTATCTAACCATCTCATCCTCTGCCACTCTCTTCTTCTTTTATCTTCAATATTCCCCAGCATCAGAGGCTTTTCCAGTGAGTCAGCTGTTCACATCAGGTGGCCAAAGTATAGGAACTTCAGCTTCAGCATCAGTCCTTCCAATGAATATTCAGGGTTGATTTCCCTTAGGATTGATTGGTTTGATCTCCTTGCAGCTCAAAAGATTCTCAAGATTCTTCTCTAGCATCAAAATTAGAAAGCACCAATTCTTCAGCACTCAGCCTTCTTTACGGTCCAACTCTCGCATCCGGAAATGACTACTGGGAAAACCATAGCTTTGACCATATGAACTTTTATCTGCAAAGTGATGTGTCTGCTTTTTAACATGCTGTCTAGGGTTGTCACAGCTTTTCTTCCAAGGAGCAAGTGTCTTTTAATTTCACGGCCGCAGTCACTTGCTGCAGTGATTTTTGGAGCCCAAGAAAAGAAAATTTGTTATTGCTTTCACTTTTTTCCCTTCTATTTGCTATGAAGTGTTGGGACCGGATGCCATGATATTAGTTTTTTGAATGTTGACTTTTAAGCCAGCTTTTTCACTCTCCTTTTCACCCTCATCAAGAGGCTCTTTATTTCCTCCAAACTAAAAAAACAAAAAAGAGGCTTTTTAATTCCTCTTCGTTTTGTGCTTTCAGAGTGGTATCATCTGCATATCTGAAGTTGTTGATATTTCTCCTGGCAATCTTGATTCCAGCTTGGTATTCATCCAGCCCAGCATTTAGCACGATGTACTCTGCATAGAGGTTAAATAAGCAGGGTGACAATATACAGCCTTGATATACTCCTTTTCCAATTTTGAACCAGTCAGTTGTTCCATGCAAGGTTCTAACTGTTGCTTCTTGACCAACATACAGGTTTCTCTGAAGACAGGTTAGGTGGTCTGGTATTCCTGTCTCTTAAAGAATTTTCCACAGTTTGCTGTGATCCACATAGTCAAAGGTTTTAGCGTAATCAATGAAGCAGATGTAAATGTTTTTCTGGAATCTCCTTATGTTCTCTATGATCCAACAGATGTTGGCAATTTGATCTCTGGTTCCTCTGCCTTTTCTAAATCCAGCTTGTACATCTCAAAGTTCTCAATTCATGTGCTGTTGGCTTTAAAGACTTTGAGCATAACCTTACTAGCATGTGAAATGAGTGCAGTTGTATAGAGTTTGAATATTCTTTGGCATTGCTTTTCTTTGAAATTGGAATGAAAACTGACCTTTTACAGTCCTGTGGCCACTGCTGTTTTCCAAATATATCAGCAAATTTGGAAAACTCAGAAATCTCAATAAAAGCTTTAAATTGGGTGGTGGTTACAAGTTCAAGGTCTAGAGTCAGATAGACCTGCTAGTTACTAGGTGTGAGATCTGGGTCAACTTACTTGTGAAACTGCAGTTTGTAGTCATTGCTATGGCTAATGAGAAATTTTCTACTTGTCAGCCATCTTTGAGTCAGTCTTTTTAGATTCTTCTACTTGAAGGGAGCTCTGGAGTGGCTGAGCCTGTCACATGGCAGCAACCTGGCTGCCAGGGGCAAAGCATCTGGCCACCTTTCAGGTTCTACGTTGCTCCCTATTAAAGTACATACATTGGGAGATGCTCCAAAAATAGGAAGGAATACAACTAAAATGACACTTAGTATATATTATATATGGTGGTGGTGGTTTAGTCACTAAGTCATGTCTGACTCTTTGTGACCCCATGAACTGTAGCCCTCCATCCAAACTCCTGTCCAAGGAATTCTCCAGGCAAGAATACTGGAGAATACTGGAGTGGGTAGTCATTTCTTTCTCCAGGGGATCTTCCCAACGCAAGGATTGAACCTGGGACTCCTGCATTGCAGGTGGATTGTTCACCAATTGAGCCACCAAGAAGCCCTCCATATATTTTATACACACACACACACACACACACACGCATACAAATGAAAAAATTAAGATGAAAAAGCTAAAAGTGGGTACCTCTGGTAAGATGGTAGGATTATGGGTAGGTTTTTTTTTTTTTTTTTTTCCATTTGTGCCTTTCTATCTATCCCAAATGTCTACAGAAGTCAATAGAACAGCCACTGGGCTGGCTATACTCAAAAAACAGATAATAACAAGTGTTGACAAGGATGTGGAGAAATTGGAACCCTTATACACCACTAAAGAGAATGCAAAATGTGCAGTCACTTTAGAAAACAGTCTAGCAGTTCCTCAGATGATTATAGAATGACCACAATACCCAGCAATTCCACCCCCAGGTATATTCCTTATAGAAATAGAAATATGTGTCCATATACACACTTGCACATAATGAATGGATAAGCAAAATGAGGCATATATCTATGGTGGACTATTATTCAGTCTTAAAAAAGAAAGAAATTTTGATACATGAAATTTGATGACATGATAAAACGTCAGTCATAAAAGGATAAGTATTGTATAATTCTGCTTAAATGAGGTGCTAAGAACAGGCAAAGTCACTGAGACAGAAAGTAGAATGGTGATTGTCAAGGGCTGGCAGGAGGGTAGAATGGGGCATTATTGTTTAACGGATGCAGCTTCAACTGGGGAAGATAAAGAAAAGTCTGGACACAGGTAGTGGTGGCGGTTGCCCAACAATGTGAAAGTACTTCAGACTTCATGCTTCTGACTGTACATTTAGAAATGACCAAGATGGCAAATTTTATGTTTATGTCTCTTTTATCATAATTTAAAAAATAATTACCAAAAGCTTTTAAAAGAAGTGGATATAAAAGAAATACAGTTCTATAAATGTAAGCAAATTATTTTATACACTTAAAATTCTACAGTAATTTTAAAATGGGAAAATGGTAAATATTCATTATGTATACTTTACCACAATGAAGAAAAAACCAGACACAAATATTCACAGCAGCACTATTCACAATAGTCATAAAGTAGGAACAATCCAAATGTCCATCGACTGATAAAGAGATAAACAAAACATAGTCTATCCAGGGAGCTTCCACGGCTGCCCAGTGTTTAAGACCCCATGCTTCCACTGCAGGGGCATCGGTTTGATCCCTGGTCAAGGAACTAAGACTCCACATGCCACTGCTGCTGCTGCTAAGTCGCTTCAGTCGTGTCCGACTCTGCGACCCCATGGACGGCAGCCCACCAGGCTCCCCCGCCCCCGGGATTCTCCAGGCAAGAACACTGGAGTGGGTTGCCATTTCCTTCTCCAATGCATGAAGTGAAAAGTGAAAGTGAAGTCGCTCAGTTGTGTCCGACTCTTGACTGCTGCCTACCAGGCTCCTCTGCCCATGGGATTTTCCAGGCAAGAGTACTGGAGTAGGTTGCCATTGCCTTCTCCACCACATGCCTCTGCTGCTGCTGCTCCTGCTAAGTCGCCTCAGTCGTGTCCGACTCTGTGCAACCCCATCAACGGCAGCCCACCAGGCTCCCCCGTCCCCAGGATTCTCCAGGCAAGAACACTAGGTGCAGCCAAAAATATATAGATAGTATATCCATACAACAAACTGTTATTCAGCAATAAAAAGGAACAATGCACTGATGCATGTCACAGCTTGAAGACATTATGCTTAAGACAAAAGCCATGTATGGCATAATTCTATTTACACGAAACAACAGAATACACGAATCTATCTATAGGAAATGAAAGCGGTGCCTGGGGCTGGGGAACCTTTCTCCCGGGGAGTAAATGTAAATGACTACCCACTCCAGGATTCTCCAGTGGAGTTCTGCTGGCTATGTTTCTTTTGGAAATGACAAAAACTTTCTGATTGTGGTGGTTGCCCAACTTTGTGAATCTATTAAAAGCCAAGAGTTGTATGATCTAAACAGGCAAATTTGGAGGGTATGTGAATTTTGTCTCAATACAAGTGTTACTAAAAACAGTAAATGGGGTGGGGGCAGGAGAAGCAATCTTAAAAGGCATAAGCAATTTTAAATAATTTTGAAATTCTGAAAGGTAGAGACACAGATTAAATAATAAAATCAACCAAAACAAAAATTAAAACATTCAAATCTAGGGCTGATCTCTGTTTGAGACGCTATATTCATAAAATAGCTTTTGGTTTCATAGGGCACTGGGAACTTGCCCGGTGTAAGGTTTCTGTGGTCTGAATGTTTGTGTCCCTCCCAATTCATATGTTGAAATCTGAAACCCCAAGGTGATGATATTAGCAGGTAGGGGCCTTTAGGAGGTGATTGGATCTTGAGGATGGAGCCCTCATGAATCAGATTTAGTGCCATATAAAAGATACCCCACAGAGCCCCCCACCCATATAAGTACACAGCAAGAAGACAGGTATCTATGAACCAGGAAGCAAGCCCTCAATAAACCCTGAATCTGCTGGCTCAATGAACTTGTACTTTCCAGCCTCCCAGAATGGTGAGACATAAATTTCCATTGTTGGGGCTTCCCTGGTGGTCCAATGGTTAAGAATCCATCTGCTAATGCAGGGGATATGGGTTCGATCCCTGGTCTGTGAGGATCCCACATGCTGCAAGGCAGCTAAGCCACAACTTCTGAAGCCTTAACTACCGGGGCCCGTGCTCAACAAGAGAAGCCACCACAATGAGAAGTCCCTGCTCTTGGAAACTAGAGAAAGCCCACTGTAGCACCTAAGACCCAGCAAGGGCAAAAATAAACAAACATATAAATAAATACATTTTTTTAAATTTCCGTTGTTTATAAGCTAGCCAGTTCAGTTCAGTTCAGTCGCTCAGTCGTGTCCGACTCTTTGCGACCCCATGAATCACAGCACGCCAGGCCTCCCTGTTCATCACCAACTCCCAGAGTTCACTCAGACTCACACCCATCGAGTCAGTGATGCCATCCAGCCATCTCATCCTCTGTTGTCCCCTTCTCCTCCTGCCCCCAATCCCTCCCAGCATCAGAGTCTTTTCCAATGAGTCAACTCTTCGCATGAGGTGGCCAAAGTATTGGAGTTTCAGCTTTAGCATCTTTTCTTCCAAAGAACACCCAGGACTGATCTCCTTTAGAATGGACTGATTGGATCTCCTTGCAGTCCAAGGAACTCTCAAGAGTCTTCTCCAACACCACAGTTCAAAAGCATCAATTCTTCAGTGCTCAGCTTTCTTCACAGTCCAATTCTCACATCCATACATGACCACAGGAAAAACCATAGCCTTGACTAGACGGACCTTTGTTGGCAAAGCAATGTCTTTGCTTTTGAATATGCTATCTAGGTTGGTCATAACTTTCCTTCCAAGGAGTAAGTGTCTTTTAATTTCATGGCTGCAGTCACCATCAGCAGTGATTTTGGAGCGCAAAAAAATAGTCTGAAGCTACCCAGTCTATGGTATTTTGTTCTAGCAGCCTGTATGGACCAAGACAGAGGTCAAGTGTCACGCAACCATCCTAAGACTAGTCCCAGACTAAAGGCTTCCTGCTTAGTGACTTCCAAGAAAGCTGGCAGAAACAGCAGCTTTCCTAGGGAAGAGAGAGCATGCGCTCAGGAGGCCTATGCTGAATTGGGACACTCATAATGTTTTAAAGATGCATGAAGTTTCGTATCAAAATCTCATGTGCCTCCACCTTTCAAAAAAAAAAAAAAATTCGTATACCCAGATGGGATGGAACAGGGTAGCAACCGCCTCCTGTGCAAGGCATGGCTCTCACATCTTCCAAAGTGTCCCACTGCCACTCTTACCTGACTCTGGTGGCTACTTTCACTTGCTTTACCTGCCTGGCCCCAAGGTGCGTGCCAGCCCCTCAGTTAAGGTTTCTAATGGCAATGAGGGAGTCCGCTCATCAACTCACCTCTTTGACTTGAGAGAGAAAGAGAAAGGGGATAAATCTTCCCGCGGCTTCTTTTCTCCTTTAAAAACTGTTCAGCCAGAGCTCTAATACAGAATTGTTGCATTTGCATTCTAGTCATCTTTATGAGCCATCTTCTCATTTAGACCATGAAACCCTGAAATATCCTAAATATTCATATTTAAAACTCTACATATTTTCTAGGCAAATACCTGCCACACAGTGTTTGTTAACCACTCAGTCATGTCTGACTCTTTGCGACCCCACAGATTGTAGCCCACCAGGTTCCATGGGATTCCCCAGGCCAGAATACTGGACTGGGTTGCCATTCCCTTCTCTAGAGGATCTTCCTGATCCAGGGATCAAACCCAGGTCTCCTGCACTTCAGGCAGATTCTTTACCATCTGATATTTTTAAAGTCAAATTTAAAAAATGCTCTCCAATTCTTGGCTAAATTTAAAATGTGAATCAGTAAAGAAAAGGCTTAATGGGGAGAGAGGCAAGGGACAAAATTCCTTCCTGGAGGGAAAACAAGTCTAGATTTCAAAACTACCAGGAACTGGGTTCCTCGAGCCACCTTGGGCTTGAGTGTGCTACCGCAGCAGGACATCAGTGAGGTTTAGAGGGTACCAGGGCTTCCCTGGTGGCTCAGCTGGTAAAGAAACTTCCTGCAATGCAGGAGACCTGGGTTCAATCCCTGGGTCAGGAAGATCCCCTGGAAAAGGGAATGGCAACCCATTCAAGTATTCTTGCCTGGAGAATTCCATGGACAGAGGAGCCTGGTGGGCTATATAGTCTGTGGGATCGATCGCAAACAGTCAAGACACCACGAAGCGACTGAAACGCTGAGATCCGCCCTGGTGGTGATCTGTGGCCGTTACACTTTGGTTTCAGTTTTAAGCAGGTGGCTTAAAAGGGAACTTTCCTCATCAGAGCAGGAAGATTTGACAGCGGGAACAGCCCCACAGCAAGGACACAGGGAGCTGAGTTCAAACAGCTGGGGAGCAATAAGCCTAAGATGCTCGATTGTCCACACAGCTGCCAGCAGCTGGAACCAGCCAGGGGCCCCTGAGATCGGAGACTCGGGACATGATGCAGACCAAACCCTGAGGCTTGTGAAAGCACGGAGCCTTTTATAGGGAGTGGAACAGGAAATGAAAGCTGACATTAGACTGAGCAGCTAGGGGTAACACTGAAAGTTCAGGCCAAGTCCACGTGAAGAAAGATGCCCCAGGTGGCCTTTCCGCTGTAGGATAAAGGGATCATTGCAATAGACTCACCCGGAGCAATAGCTCACCCTCCCGGAGACACAAATTGCCACCCCCCTCCCCATCCTCACCTTAGGAAAAGAAGGAGAGTGGTGTCTTTAAAAAAAAAAAAAAGGAAAACAGACAATATATTGAAATTTTAAGTGATAAAAGTACACGCAGCGGGCTTCCTTGGTGGTCCAGTGGTTAAGAATCCGCCTTGTAATGCAAGGGACACTGGTTTCCCTTTCAGTCCCGGAAGATCCCACATGCTCTGGAGCAACCAAGCCCATGAACCACAACTACTAAGCCTGTGCTCTAGAGCCTGTGCCATGCAACAAGAGAAGCACCTCAGTGAGAAGCCAGTGCACTGCAACAAAGCGTAGCCCCCACTTGCTGCAACTATGGAAAGCCGATGTGCAGCAACGAAGACCCAGCACAGCCAAAAACTCATAAATAAATCTTTTAAAAAATAAAAAGTACACACTGAAACTTCCCTCTCATTGTCCCAGTTCCTCTTCCCAAAAGAACTGTTTCGTTTCCTCCCAGAACTAGTTTACACATACACAAGACATATATATATATATATGATTTATCTTAACATACTTAAATATATATTTTTTTCCTAAAGGGTAGCTTATTATAACACAGATCAGACTTGCTTTTTCACGTCTCAGTGTGTCATGAAGAATGTTCCCGATCAGCACAAATACAGTTTCTCTTCGATTTTATAGTTGCATAGGATTCCTTTGTGTCATTGCACCATCTCTTTTATTCATGTTGAACATTAAGATTATTTTCAGTCTTTGTTATTACTGACAGTGTTACAGTGAAAAAAACCTGTGCATAGGTAACTTCTTATGCATACAAAGAAAGATACATTATCGGAAGGGAAAATTCTGGGAAAATTTTTGCTCCTTACTGTCAAATTTACCTACACAAAATCCATGCCAACTTTATCCCCTACTTGCAATTCAGAGCACATGTTCCAGGCAGGAATTGAGATGATTTCAACCCCACTGTGCTGAAAACCTGCCCAGGCAGCTCAGCCCCAGGGGAACAGGGGATTCCTTCCTTCCTAAACTCTTCCTTTATGATTGGAATATTCGCAGACATCAAGTGCTAGATTGGGTCAGTCTCCCCAACTCTGGCCTGTGAACCCCACAAGAGCTAAAATTGGGCCTTATCCACCTTTGTGGCTCCAGGGTTTGATCCTGAGCAGGTGATCAATAAATGTTTATTAGATGAGTGAAGAAATAAATAAATTGGGCTCCTAGCTTCCATCAAGGAGGAAGAATTGGAAACTGTAGAATAAGGACTAAAGCTGTATTAACCTTAAGAGATTTCTAGACTCTACAACTTCCCCATGTTTAAGGGTTTTGTCTTTGCATCTGTATTCCCCTAGAGGGATTAACATTTAAATATCAAAACCCCTCTATTTGGCTGTTGCTGAGTCACATCCTTTATAATAAACTGGTGAAGACAAGTAAAGTGTTTCTCTGAGTTCTATGAGCTGCTCTAACAAATTAATGAACCTGAAGTTGGGGGGTGGGGTAAAAAACCCCGATGTACAGCTGGTTGGTCAGGTGTACACTTGGGAACCTGGGCTTTGCCACTGGCATCTGAAGTAGAGGCATGCTTGCAGGACTGAACCCTTAACTTGTGGGATCTGACACTAACTCCAGGTTAAGTACTATCAGAATTGAATTGAATCGTTGGACACCCAGCTGGTGTCTAGAGAGCTGGAGAATTGGCTATTGTGAGGAAAACACCCACACACTGATGTCAGAGAATCCTAAGGAAAAACAGCTCAGGCCTCCCCAACTCCCAAGCCAGAACACCTGGCATGATCTTAGATGCCACACCACACTGCCCACCCTTACCACAGACCCTGCACAAGGCCTTGTCCAGTTGTCTTGATTCAGCCTCCCAAATAGCTCTCATCCCCTGTCTCTACCTTTTATTCATCGATTTACTTATCCAGTTCAATATTTACCTTTTCTGTGCCAGGTTTCATGCCAGGGATCGAAAACCAAAGACTAATGAGACCTGGCCCCTGCCTTAGGAAGATTTAAGAACAAAAATACAACTATAAAGCAATGAGTTTCATGCAGAAACAAAGAAATGCTTAAGGCCTCATGTAGCCCAGGGCAGGGGGCCAGCTGGGAGTGGTGGGAATGTCAGTGAACGTTTCTTTTCTTTTTAAATTATTTACTTATTTATTTTTGGCTGTGCTGGGTCTTAGTTGTGGTATGCAGGATCTTTGTGGTTGCAGAGTGAGGGATCTAGTTCCCTGACCAGGGATCAAACCCAGGCCCCCTCCATTGGGAGTGCAGAGTCTTAGCCACTAGACCACCATGGAAGTCCCTCAGTAAACTTTTCTTAGTAAGATGATGCCTGCATTTTAAAGTTTAAAGGAGAACTGGCTATACCAAAAGAAGGGAAGGGGACATAGTGAGTAGAGTAGGCAGCTTTGAGAATGAACCAGAGGTAAAGGCAGCATGGACAAGAGATCATTAATGGATCTCCCCACCCATTCTCTCCACCAGAAAATCTCTCTAAAGCTCAATTTGACTTCCTGTCTCCCCTTCCTGATCTGTGGCCTCCTCTCAGCCTCACCTCTGTTCATAAAGTTCTCAGGGTGCCCTTGACCGTATTTCCTGTCTCTGGACCTTCACCTCTGCTCTCCTGTCTGCCTGGAATTTCCTGCCTTGCTTGATGTGGCGAACCCCTATCCACACTTCAGAGTGACTCAGCTGTGACTCAGATGTGACGTCTTACACACAGATCCCCTCCCACTCGAGCTCACCTCTGGGCTGCACGTATTCCAGGACTGCGAACCTCATTCACTCACGAGTTCTTCCTGCTCCAACCACGGGGGGATAAGTCCTTCTGCACCCACTGGCTGGCCCACAGCAGTTCTTCAGCGAATGAGGAAACAAACAAGGGCTTCTGACCAGTGAATGTGCAGCTGATGACCCGGAAAGCAGAAGCTGCTGGAACATCCCTGAGACCATTTAGACCTAGAAGTTCGATGTCAGGGGGAGGCGGGGGGTGTCGTGCTGACTAAAGGAGGCCTGAGCTGAGGCTGGCACCTCGGTCTTCAGCCCTGCCTCACCGCCTGGCTCCAGACACAGACTGGGGCCTTCCTACAAAGGTTCTGATCTGTCTTCTCAACCAGCCTGCCTTCTCTTTGTCCATGGATCCCTGTAGACTCTCACGTATAACCATGAGATGCCATGCCTTAGACACACTGCGTAATGGAGATTGTGTGGTTAATACAGTTATGAAACTTGTTCTGTTTTATGTAGCATACAAATGTATTTGCATTATGACTAAGACTAGTAAAATCATTTTGTTTAAAAAAAAAAAAATCCCCATTGAATTTTACTTAATTACGAAAGCAAAACTCTCTCAGTCCACAATTTTCAACAAAGTCAAGAGGGCCTTTCCTGGAAGTCCAGGGGTTAAGACGCTGAGCTTCCACTGCAGGGGGCATAGGTTTGACCCCTGGTCAGGGAACTAAGATCCTGCATGCCAGGAGGTGCAGTCAAAAATAAATAAATAAGTACATAAAGTCAGGAAAAGAGCTCATCTGTTTTACCCTCCCATTTACCCAGTCTTAATCACCAGGTGTGACAAATTTTAACAGTTGGGTGTGTGTCTTGGAGACTTTCTGACCCACACAAAGGTGTGTGCAATTTTACTCCTTCTCCCCACAAAAATATACACATATATATTTAAATAACTTGATGGAAATCTTTGTCAAAACACCTAATTTTATTTGATTTTTTTAAATAGCACATAGCCACACATCATATCAGACTGTCAGCAAACCATGGACTCCAGGCAAAGACAGCCCAGCACCTAAATAAAGCTTTACTGGCATACAGGCAAGCCCATTCATTCACATATTGTTTGTGGCGGGCTTTGCACTACAGTTGCTGAGATGAACAGTTGCATCAGAGACTCTATGGCCCACAAAGCCTGAAACATTCCTATCTGGTCCTTTGCAGAAAAAGTGTGCCAAAGAATTCCTTGGTGGTCCAGGGGTTAGGGCTCCATGCCACTGCAGAAAGCACTGGTTCTATTCCTGGCCGGGGAACTAAGATCCTGAAGCCATGCAGCATGGTTAATAATAATAATGATAAATAATAATAATAATAAAGGGTCTCTGAGTTGACAGACAGGAGTAATTGCCAAAGTCCTTGAGATCTTGTTTACATGAAAAAGAACCAGAACACTTACCAAAAAAGCATCAAATCACCCTCCAGGAGCCAGGATTAGGTGAAAACTCAGGGATATAAGCCAATGAAAAAGAGATACTAGCAACTCTTGGAGATGACGGAACTCTGGTCTACTCTTGGAGATGATAGAACATAACAGAGCCCAAAAAAAGAAGGAAAGAAAAAGAAAGTTAGCAATTACCAACCTTACACTAGACATGCAAGCTGAATACTCTATATACAGGCATGGTGTTCCAAATATTAAATAACCATTATGGCATGGGCATCAACCAATCACAACAGACACAGACCTTGCTGTTGTTAGCTGTCCAGTCATTAAGTTGTGTCCAACTCTTTGTGACCCCATGGACTGAAGCAAGCCAGGTTTCCCTGTGCTTCACTATCTCAAGGAGTTTGCTCAAACTCATGTCCATTGAGTCAGTGATGCTATCCAACCATCTCATCCTCTGTCACCTCCTTCTCCTCCTGCCCTCAATCTTTCCCAGCATCAGGGTATTTTCCAGTTAGCTGGCTCTTCACATCAGGTGGCCAAAGTATTGGAGCTTCAGCTTCAGGAAAAGTCCCCCCAATGAATATTCGGGATTGGTTTCCTTTAGAATTGTTGGTTTGATCTTGCAGTCCAAGAGACTCTTGAGAGTCTTCTCCAGCACCACAATTCAAAAGCATCAGTCCTTCAGCACTCAGTCTTCTTTATGATCCAGCTCTCACATCTGCACATGACTACTGGAAAAATTATGGCTTTGACTACACAGAACTTTGTCAGGAAAGTGATGTCTCTGCTTTTTAATATGCTGTCTAGGTTTGTCACAGCTTTTCTTCCAAGGAACAAGCATCTTTTTATTTTGTGGCAGGCCTTATTCATCAATAACTGGTATCACTGACCAGTGTGAGCTGCTGAATATCACACTATCCATATTAACTCCAAATTTAATCCCCCCAGTAATATGCCACCTGACAGCCAAGAAAAGCAACCTTGAGGAAAAATATCAACCCACACAAAACTCCTCGTCCTTCTAAGAAGCCTCAGGGATAACCCATTCCCCTTGGACTGCCAATGAAGCAATGATCAGAAGTTGTGCACAGTTTCAGACTGTACTGGGGAATATAAATATATGTGTGTAGAGTTAAAGTTATACATTGTTATAGGTATTTCCCCACAGATGATATACTAACAGCCAATAAATGTATGAAAAGATGCTCAAAATCACTGGCAGTTAAAGAAGTACAAATCAAAGACACAGTGAGGTATAGCTTTACACTTACTTGGATAGCTCTAGTAAAAAGATGCACAATGACAAGTGTTGGTAAGAATGTGTGGACACTGTAACCCTCATATACTGGTGACAGGAACATTAAATTGTGCAGCCACTGTGGAAAACAGTTTGGTAGTTCCCCAGAAAGGTAAACCTAGAACTACCTACCATACATGACCTAGAAAGCCTCCTCCTGGGTATATACTCAAGACACATAAAAATGTGTCCACACAACAACTTGTACACAAAAGTTCATAGTAGCATTATGCAAGTAGCCAAAAGGTGGAAGCAACACAAACATCTAACAACGTATGAATGGGTAAACAAAATGTGATATATCCACATAACAGAGTATTATTCAGCCATAAAGAGAAACAAAATCCTGATAAATGCTACAGCATGGATAAGACTTGAAAACACTGTGCTAAGTGAAAGAACAGACACAAAAGGCCCCACACATATGGTATGATTCAATTTCTATGAAATGTCCAGAATAGGCAAATCCAGGGACTGGAAGTAAATTACTGGTACCCAGAAGGCAATGGCACCCCACTCTAGTACTCTTGCCTGGAAACTCCCATGGATGGAGGAGCCTGGTAGGCTGCAGTCCCTGGGGTCGCTGAGTCAGACACGACTGAGCGACTTCACTTTCACTTTTCACTTTTCACTTTCATGCATTGGAGAAGGAAATGGCAACCCACTCCAGTGTTCTTGCCTGGAGAATCCCAGGGATGGCGGAGCCCAATGGGTTGCCATCTGTGGGGTCGCACAGAGTCGGACACGTCTGAAGCGACTTAGCAGCAGTAGCAGCAGGGGCTGAGGAGAGGGGGACTTTCATGCATTGGAGAAGGAAATGGCAACCCACTCCAGTGTTCTTGCCTGGAGAATCCCAGGGATGGCGGAGCCCAATGGGTTGCCATCTGTGGGGTCGCACAGAGTCGGACACGTCTGAAGCGACTTAGCAGCAGTAGCAGCAGGGGCTGAGGAGAGGGGGAATTTAGAGTGACTGCTAATAGACTCAGGGTGATGAACTATTCTCGAATTAGACAGTGGAGATGGTTGCACAATTCTGTGAATAAGTAAAAACTAGTAGGTTCACCCTTTAAAATGGTAAACTTCTTGGTATGTGAAGGAAATATTTTAATAGCTACACATTGTTATATCAATAGACTTCATTGTGGATTCGCCGTAACTGTTCATGCCAAAGATCTCCCTGCGCAAGGGAGAATTTTGGTACATTCCACCTGAACCTTCAGTCCAGCTAATCCTGCTAGTTCCCTTATGAAACAAGCTCTGTCCTCAGCCCTGCTACTAAAGGGGCCTGATTCAGTCTCTGGTTTTCTCTCCTGTGGGCCCCATGTCACACACATAAGACCCAGCCCTCTGGCTTTCTTCCTGTACACAGCGCCCTACTCAGCCAGGCTGCCACTCTAGTGGGGACAAAAGTTAGAGCCACTCCAGGATGGGAAATAACCTCATAAAGAAAGAGACAGAGGGGCTTCCCTGGCAGCCCAGTGGATAAGACTGTGTGCTTCCAAATCAGGGAGCCTGGGTCTGTTCCCTGATCAAGGAACTAAGATCCCACATGCCATGTGGCGTAGCCGAAACAAATTTTAAAAAATAAATAAATAAACATGATTCTAACATATGAACAAGGTCAATTTAAAAAAAAAAAAGAAAGAGAGACTGAGAGAGAGATTGAGGGGGGAGAGGGAGATGGAGGGGAGGAGGGAGGCAGGGAAGAAAGATCCCAGGTTACTGGAAGCCAGATCTTGCTATGACTTATTTATTTATCTTATTTGTTGCATATGTTCTTTTATATTTTATCTTTCCTTCTCTCCCTTGAGCCCATTCATCCATCCATTCTGCATCGTTCTTGTGGTCCAGGCACAGAACCAGGTCCTGAGGAAGCTGCATGTGTTCTCTTTCAGGCTTGCTCTTTCCTTTGGTGAAGCATCTCCTTCTCTATCTCTTTTTGAACCTGCACCGCTGCATTAGAAGCACTGAGTCTTAACCACTGGACCTCAGGAGAAGTTCCTCCTCCTTCTCAATTATTCCCAGCTCACATCCAGGCTGACCTTCCCCAGTGGCCATGTGGCCTCAATAGTGGTCTTTCTCCGTTCCTGGAATCTGTCAGCAATGCCTCAGCAACTCCTGACAACCCGAAACCCATTCCTCCTGTCTTCCTATTTCAAGGCCCGTGTTCACTGGAGTCCAGATTCCTGCCTAAGAGACATCTCTTGCCCACAGTCTATTTATAATGAAAGAAGCCAGGGGATGTTAATCACTCTCCAAGTCACCAGCTCCTCACTATCCAAGGTCATTAGGGGAAGGACAATTAAGAACCTTCAGTCTTTGTCCAGATGGAGGATCGTCTGTAGTGAGGAAGAGGAGAGATGACTTCATAGGGGTACAGGATTGGATAAAAGGGTCATTCATTACAAGCTGAGAGCAAAGCGGAAGAAACAGACCGAGAGAGCACTTGGTTTGTGAAAAGTCAAGGTGAGTCCTACAATCCAAATGCACGAAACAGAGTTTGAGGAAGATGGCAAGGCTAAGGGGATGTCCAACTACCTGGACAGTAGGCTTTTTTTGGCTGAGATGCAATGCTTGAAGATCTCATTTCCCTGGCCAGGGACTGAACCTCGGGCCCCAACAACAAAAATTCTGAGTCCTAACCACTGGACTGCCAGGGAGCTCCCACAATAAGACTATTTTTTTTTTTTTTTTGCTGTGCTGGGTCCTCGTTGCTGCCTCAGATTTTTCTCTAGTTTCTGTAAGCAGGGGCTACTCTCCAGCTGCAGTGCACAGGCATCTCCTTGCAGTGGCTTCTCTTGTTGCAGAACACGGACTCTATGGCACAGGGGCTTCAGGAGTTGCAGCTCCTGGGCTCTAGAGCACAGGTTCAATAGTTGTGGTGCACGGACTTAGTTGCTCCAAGGCATGTTGGATCTTGCCAGATCAGAAATCAAACCCATATCTCCTGCGTTGGCAGGCAGATTCTTTACCATTGAGCCACCAGTGAAGCCCAGATTACTATTTTTTTTATTAATTTATTTATTTTGGGGGGCACGTGTGATCTTTGATGCAGTGGGCAGGCTTCTCTCCAGTTATGGCATGTGGGATCTTAACTCCCTAACCAGAAATTGAACCCGTGTCCCCTGTATTGGAAGGTAGATTCTTAACCACTGGATTACCAAGGAAGTTCCAGGGTTATTTACTGCCATGTAGGTCTTCCTTTTCTGGGGCCAAGCCATGCCTAGTTTAATTATATGATGATAATAACAACTACCTGGTTAGATGGTTAGGTAACATCACTGTTAATCATAATTAACAGGAGTCTGAGCAAACTCCAGGAAATAGCAAAGGACAGAGAAGGACAGAGAAGCCTGGAGTGCTGCAGGCTGGCATTCATATATAGGATTTGAAATAGCTCAGCTGGAATTCCATCACCTCCACTAGTTTTGTTCATAGTGATGCTTGCTAAGGCCCACTTGACTTCACACTCCAAGATACCTGGCTCTAGGTGAGTGATCATACCATCGTGGTTTTCTGAGTCATTAAGATCCTTTTTGTGTAGTTCTGTGTATTCTTGCTACCTCTTCTTAATATCTTCTGCTTCTGTTAGGTCCATACTGTTTCTGTCCTTTATTGTGCCCATCTTTGCATGAAATGTTCCCCTGGTAGCTCTAATTTTCTTGAAGAGAGCTCTAGTCTTTCCTATTCTATTGTTTACTTCTTTGCATTGTTCACTCAGGAAGGCTGTCTTATTTCTCCTTGCTACTCTTTGGAACTCTGCATTCAGACAGGCATACCTTTCCTTTTCTCCTTTGCCTTTCGTGTCTCTTCTTTTCTCAGCTATTTGTAAGGCCTCCTCAGACAGCCATTTTGCCTTTTTGCATTTATTTATGTTTTAAAATAAATAATCATATTTATTTATTTGACTCTATTGGATCTTGGGGCTTCCCAGGTGGCGCTAGTGGTAAAGAACCAGCCTGCAAATGCAGGAGACATAAGAGACATGGGTTCAATCTCTGGGTCAGGAAGATCCCCTGGAAGAGGGCATGGCAACCCGCTTGAGTAGTCTTGTCTGGGAAATCCCATGGACATAGGACACTGCTGAGCTACACTCCATAGGGTCTCAAAGAGTCGGACACATCTGAGGTAGCTTACCACGCACATGTGTACTGGGCCTTAGTTGTGGCACATGAGATCTAATTCCCTGAGCAGGAATTGAAGCTGGGCCCTCAGTATTGGGAGCACTGAGTCTTAGCTACTTGACCACCAGGCAAGTCCCCCAGCATGGTAAATTTAATCCAGTTCTACATCAAGAGTTTTTAGTGCGGCATACGGAGAAAGACTGGGGTCTAGAGGTATTGGGGGAAGGGGCGGGATGAGGCACAGATCTGATGTAGATCAGAGATGAGGCCAGTATGGATTTCCAAGCCTGGCTTTCTCATGAGTTCTGACGTGGCGCTGCCTGGAAGAACAAGGGCAGGAGCCAAAGGTGGTGTTCAGAGTCCAAAGAGAAAACGCAGGAGAGAGCAAGACGGAACAGTAACACCTTCAAAAAGGCCAAGCCCCAGGATGGGGGATCGCGGAGAGGGCGAGAAGTGATTTCAGAAACACGTGGGCACAGGGGGTGGCCCTGGGCCAGAGACTCCTGGGGCCAGATTATTAAACAAAGCCATGGCAAACAGCAACAAGAGAGCTCAGGGAACAACCCAGCTCCTAATGTGCTCCCCAGAAGGAAGGTGTGCCCTGTGGGCTGCATAACAGGAAGGGACGAGGCAGAAACCAAGTATCAGAGAGCAAGACAAGGACGAGGACATTCTGAGCGGAGAGAGGAGAGAGTCCTGGAGAAATTCTCCCATGGCCCTTGGAGCAGCTCAGATTTGGTTTTCTGCCCCCTGGGAAGAGGATCCTGATGACAGCAACCCACACGCTGGTTCAGACGTAGACTGGGTCCTCCCTCCCTCCTCTTTCAACCCCATGACCTGGCCTTGGGAAGGACTGGCTCAAGAGCTGGTTGCGAGGAACTTTCCTGGCAGTCTGGTGGTTTAAGACTCTGCGCTGCAATGCAGGGGGGAAGGTTCAATGCCTGGCTGGGGAACTGTGATCCCACATGCTGTGCTTACTGAGCTTTTCTGTAGCCGAAAGTGGTGCTAATCATGACTCTTTAGTTTGTTGTTGCTGTTTAGTCACTAAGTCATATCTGACTCTTTGTGACCCCATAGACTGTAGCCCCTCAGGCTCCTCTGTGCATGGGATTTCTCAGGCAAGAATACTGGAGTGGATTGCCATTTTCTTCTCCAGGAGATCTTCGCAAACCCGAAATCAAACCTTCAAACCTGTGTCTCCTGCATTGGCAGGTGGATTCTTACCACTGAGCTAGCAGGAAGCCCAACTCTTTAGTTACAGTTCATCCATCCAGACTTTCCATTCTTTCTTCTTTAAATGAAATTCCCCTTTTATGATTTTTATCAACCACAACTTCTACAAGAGCCTTTGTTTTAGGCAAAATGACAAGCATCTGTTAATAGGATCATTATACAGGGGAGAAAAAAAAAAGGTTAGGTTGTTTTTTTTTTCTGTTCTTGGGAGGAAAAAAAAATCATAGATATTTGTCAAGCACTTCAGGAGTGGGACTTTTGTATACTTGTTATTCTTTGTTCAATTTCTTTGTAGGTTTCAGTCACTGAGATTTGGGGGTTTGTTACTGCAGCGTAACTGGCCTTTTCCTGATTGATCTAAGAGTACAGAGAAAGGACATCAGGACAGGTTTCACAGAGATGCTTGGTAAGATGAAGCCAAGGAGCAGCAGAAAACAGAGAAAGGGACATTTTGGAGGTGGATGGGGTGTAGAATCACAGAGCTACACAAGCCACTGAGGTGTGATGTGGCTGTTGTATAGGACACAGAAAGGGAGTAGGGAGAGAGAGGCTGCAGGGAAACAAAGCGGCCAGATGGCAACAAACTTTAAAAGTACACTAAGAAGTTGCAGAAAATGAGGCTCCAACAGAGGTTTCATTGAGTTAAACCTTAGTAGGATTATATATATTAGGAAAACAACCAGCTGCAGAATAGAAAGAGAATAGAGTGGGAAGAAGAGCAAAGACCAGTTAGGAGGTAACTGCCAGTTGAAAGTCAAGAATCCACCTGCAATGCAGGAGACACGGGTTTCATCTGTGGGTCTGGAAGATCCCCTGGGGCAGGAAATGGCTACCCACTCCAGTATTCTTGCCTGAGAAACCCCATGGACAGAAGAGACTGGAGGGCTGTACTCCATAGGATCGCAAAGAGTCAGACACGACGGAAGTGACTTCAGTTCAGTTCAGTTCAGTCGCTCAGTCGTGTCCGACTCTGCAACCCCATGAATCACAGCATGCCAGGCCTCCCTGTCCATCACCAGCTCCCGGAGTTCACTCAGACTCGCGCCCATCGAGTCCGTGATGCCATCCAGCCGTCTCATCCTCTGTCGTCTCCTTCTCCTCCTGCCCCCAATCCCTCCCAGCATCAGGGTCTTTTCCAATGAGTTAACTCTTCGCATGAGGTGGCCAAAGTACTGGAGTTTCAGCTTTAGCATCATTCCTTCCAAAGAACATTCAGGGCTGATCTCCTTTAGAATGGACTGATTGGATCTCCTTGCAGTCCAAGGGACTCTCAAGAAACTTCTCCAACATCACAGTTCAAAAGCATCAATTCTTTGGCGCTCAGCTTTCTTCACAGTCCAACTCTCACATCCATACATGACCACAGGAAAAACCACAGCCTTGACTAGATGGACCTTTGTTGGCAAAGTAATGTCTCTGCTTTTGAATATGCTATCTAGGTTGGTCATAACTTTCCTTCCAAGGAGTAAGCGTCTTTTAATTTCACGGCTGCAATCACCATCTGCAGTGATTTTGGAGCCCCAAAATATAAAGTCTGACACTGTTTCCACTGTTTCCCCATCTATTTCCCATGAAAAATATATTCACAGAGGTTTGGGTAGTGTACATCTCCTTCAGAATTTTCCACAATTTATTGTGATCCACACAGTCAAAGGCTTTGGCATAGTCAATAAAGCAGAAATAGATGTTTTTCTGGAACTCTCTTGCTTTTTTGATGATCCAGCGGATGTTGGCAATTTGATCTCTTGTTCCTCTGCCTTTTCTAAAACCAGCTTGAACATCTGGAAGTTCACGGTTCACATATTGCTGAATCCTGGCTTGGAGAATTTTGAGCATTACTTTACTAGCGTGTGAGATGAATGCAATTGTGTGATAGTTTGAGCATTCTCTGGCTTTGCCTTTCTTGGGGATTGGAATGAAAACTGACCTTTTCCAGTCCTGTGGCCACTGCTGAGTTTTCCAAATTTGCTGGCATATTGAGTGCAGCACTTTCACAGCATCATCTTTCAGGATTTGAAATAGCTCCACTGGAATTCCATTACTTCCACTAGCTTTGTTCGTTGTGATGCTTTCTAAGGCCCACTTGACCTCACATTCCAGGATGTTTGGCTCTAGATGAATGATCACACCATCGTGATTACCTTGGTCGTGAAGATCTTTTTTGTAAAGCACAAGTTTAGAGTAAAGTGATGAAGGCCTAGATTAGAGACTGACAACATTTCAAGCTTTGTTTACCATGCAGTCTCTGTCAGCACTACTCAGCTCTTCCGTGGTAGCACAAAGCCCACCAGAGACAATATGTAACAAATACACGTGGCCATGGGTTTCCTAGGTGGCGCTAGTGGCAAAGGATCCAGCTGCCAGTGCTGGAAACAGAAGAGAGGCATATTTGATCCCCGGGCTGGAAAGGTCCCCTGGAGGAGGAAATGGCAACCCACTCCTGTATTCTTGCCTGGAAAGTCCCATGGACAGAGGAGCTGGTGGGCTACAGTCCAGTGGGGCCTCAGAGCACTGGACACGACTAAGCACACATGCACACATACACACACACAGACACACGGCCATGTTTCAATAAATATTTACAAAAAAGGAAGTGAAGTGAAAGTCACTCAGTCATGTCTGACTCTTTGTGACCCTGTGAACTATAGAGTCCATGGAATTCTCCAGGTCAGAAAACTGGAATGGGTAGCCTTTCCCTTCTCCAGGGGATCCTCCCAACCGGGATTGAACCCAGGTCTCCCACATTGCAGACAGATTCTTTACCAGCTGAGCCACCATGGAAGCCAAAAAAAAAAGGAGATGGGGACTTATTTGGCCCGTGGGCCACTGTTTGCCTAGGCTTGACCTAAAGTAATAAGAGGACAGCTAGCATTGGGACCCACCATGCAGCAGGCAGTTTTCAAACATTATTGCTGATTCTCCCAACCTTGCAGAGAGGGATTATTGGGTCCATTATAAAATGTAGAAGGAAACTGAGGCTGAGAGATGCCCAAGGCTGGTATATGGCAAAATCAGGAGTCAAGGTCAAGTTCAACGCTAGAGCCCAAGTTCTCATCCCATGCCACCTAGAGGTAGTCAAGAAAGAAAGGGTAGGGGATAAACAGGACTTGTCATTTCTTTGTGCCTGAGAGACTTCATTCACTCAGTCATTCATTCATCCACTCATCCCTTCAATAGGTATTTTGCTTTATGCTGTTTGTGAGAGTTCCCTGGACTGCAAGGAGATCCAACCAGTCAATCCTAAAGGAAATCAGCCTGAATATTCACTGGAAGGACTGATGCTGAAGCTGAAACTCCAATACTTTGGCCACCTGATGCCAAGAGCCAGTGCATTGGGAAAGACACTGATGCTGGGAAAGATTGAGGGCAGGAGGAGAAGGGGACGACATAGGATGAGATGGTTGGATAGCATCACCAATTCAATGGACATGAATTTGAGTAAACTCTGGGAGATAGTGGAGGACAGAGAAGCCTGGTGGGCTGCAGTCCACGGGGTCGCAAAGAGTCAGACATGGCTTAGTGACTGAAAAACAACAACAAAAAATTTGTGAAGTACTAGGGATTCAATGATGAATGGGAGGTGATTTCTGTCCTTGAGTATCAAAGAGCCTATCATTTGAATCTATAACTAGATGTGAGTATGAAGAAAGGGAAGTGTGATTTATCAATAAGATCAAGGAGGTAAAATATTTAAGTCACTTTCATCCTGGGCTGCTTCTTTCCTCTAAGCATCCCTGCTGCTGCTGCTAAGTCGCTTCAGTCATGTCCGACTCTGTGCGACCCCATAGACGGCAGCCCACCAGGATCCCCCATCCCTGGGATTCTCTAGGCAAGAACACTGGAGTGGGTTGCCATTTCCTTCTCCAATGCATGAAAGGGAAAAGTAAAAGTGAAGTCGCTCAGTCCTGTCCGACTCTTCGCAGCCCCATGGACTGCAGCCTATCAGGCTCCTCCATCCATGGGATTTTCCAGGCAAGAGTACTGGAGTGAAGTGCCATTGCCTTCTCCACTAAGCATCCCTAGAGTCCTCCAATTCTTTGGGATCAGAAACACCCAATATTTTTATATTCTAGCATAAGCATGTAGGTGGTTTACCATGAAACTATCCAACCTTATGCTCAGGGTCCCTGGCTCCCTAAGACCCTGTGTCTAATTTTGTATTTCTTTCTTAAGAGTCACCCCTCAGAAACAGGCAGGCCTCAGGCTCCAAAATCTGGATCTGCCTTTGAGCGAATGTTTCTCAGAGCCAGGTCTATGAAACACTGTTTTTAGGAATTACTAGCAGCTAAAGATCCTGGTTTGGGCTCTCAGGGTTTCTCTCAAGGCAACTAAGAACACGGGGGCTGACCTCAATGTCACAGGTGTGGCCAGTTCAAAGTCATTCCTATTACATTCATTCTTCACTTAATATCAACTGGTTCCAGGCTTCCCTAGTGACTCAGTGGTAAAGAATTTGCCTGCCAGTGCAGGAGACACAGGTTCAGTCCCTGATTCACGAAGATCCCCCTGGAGGAGGAAATGATAGCCCATTCCAGTATTCTTGCCTGGAGAACCCCATGGACAGAGGAGCCTGGCAGAGTACACTCCATGCAGTCACAGAGAATCAGACATGACTTAGCAACTGAACAACAACAAATAGCTGGCCCTTCTCCCTTTGCCTTTTAAATCAACCCGGGGGCGCTGGGGAGTGGGGTGGGCAGCAAGCAGTGGTTTCTGCTGGCTCATCGTTTTGGAATTCAAGACACCCAGGAATTTAAAAATCCTCCCAACGACCTCTCAGGGGGCCACGGGGGCAGGAAAGTACACAGGCAGTCCTAGCGGTGCTGGGGGTGGGGCTGAGGCTGTGCGGGAGCTGAGAGCTACTGAAGCCAGGCTGCTGGCCATCACAGGGCTTTCCAGGCCAGGGATATTTGTCCAGCATATCCGTAGGTCCAGAGGAAATCAAACTCTGAATAACTGGCTATTTTACACTCATCTGAGTCACTGTTGTTCATTCGCCCAGTCATGTCCGACTCTCTGTGACCCCATGGACTTGAGCACGCCAGGCCTCCCTGTCCCGCATCTGAGTCATAAGTGGCTCAAAACTAGAATGTTATTAATGTGAGAACAGGAGGCCTAATTGCAAAATAATTGGCTCTGATCATTTGCTCAGAGTCCTCTCCCCTTACCAGGCCAGTCCACAAAGTGTTCCTAATTACAGGCTGGGAACTGAGTGAGTGAAAATGATGCTGAGACTCTTCAAGGGCAGGTACTATGCTTGTGTTGCCCACCTTTACCTCTCCAGGAGCTGGTATAGCCCCTGACCCATGGGAGGTGCTCCATAAAGACTTGTATAAAAGAAAGTGGATGAGCTGTTATCAGAATATACACCCATTTCTCCTAAGATGAATTGGCTGTCCTTTGAACAATTTTCTAAATGAACAGCTCTGACCAATCAGAGCATCTTTGTCCTTGGACAGTGTGGGAGACACACTATAATTTCTAACCTTGTGGTCATCCCTTTTTTGGATTCCTCACAAGCCTTTTGTTATGATTCACTGCCTGCTGAGCATTCACCTTATTAACTGTTACATTCCAGAGCTCTTTTCCAGAGCTTGTTTTAACTCCTTGATGGGTGTGGGGGTAGACAGGTGACACTCTTGAGAGGCCCGGCTGCCAGCGGCAGGGGCTGACTCATTCATTTGGTGTGGACCGCACTCACTTTGCTTTCAAAGGGTCACATTTTCTGACTTTCCTTACAGCTACTCATTTAAGTCCCATTCTTCCCAAGATCTTCCTAGGCGAGTTGGTGAGGTTTTCATTTATTTTATTTTTTTTAGGTTTTTAGTTAGCCTATGACTTTTTGGCAAAGTTGAAGCAGAAAAGGTTCTCATGAAGAATTCAGTGGTCTGTGGGGATAAACCATGATGTGAGAGGAGCAAATGTGGACCTGGGGATCAGGACACATGGGCTCGTTTTGGACATATTAGTCATTTCACAAATTAGCACCCAAAACTTTCCGTGGTGGCCAAGTGCAGGGCTGTGCTCATTCCCTCCCAAGGGTGTCAAGCTGGTAAAAGGGAACAGTTTCATTGTAATCATGGCTAGTCTCCAACTGTGCATGATGGCCAGGATCCTCGTGGGTGTTCTTTCAATTGCAGATCCTTGGTCCCTACCACTCAGAAATTCTGATCCAGTAGGTCTGAGCAAGTGTTCACCGCCCCCTCCTCCACACACACACACAAACGAAAGTGATTTTGTGAAAGTGGCCCTAGCACGCCTGAAGGAAGGGGACAGGAAATGGTTCAGAGGGCAGGGGTCTACTGTGGTTTTTAGCTGCACAGCAGGGTGCAGCTTGTGAGATCTCGGTTCCTCCACCAGGAATTGAACCAGAGGCAGTGAAATTGCTGAATCCTAATCAGTAGGCCATCAGGGAACTTCCTCTTTGGCTGATTTTTAAAGGAGGAAGAAGTAGAAACTTACTCGGCACAGAGGCACAAAATGGTGTGATGTTACCTTTACCTTTGATTTTGAGAAAATGAAGGCCAAGAGACACAGCTCTACCTAAACTGATTTTAGTTCTTCACCTGGGCTCCTCCTCTCTCCCACTTAGGCACAGACAGGAACACACGCTCACACACATACATCCTATCCCCAAGCCTCTAAACACACTGGAGTCTCCCCCACTCCCCAAACCGTAAGAATTGACCCTTTCACTCCGGATCCCTCCACTTAGCACCTTCTAGTTCCCATTTCTTTCTTTTTAAAATATTTTATTTATTTGACTGTGCCAGGTCTTAGTTGCAGCATGTAAATTCTTAGTTGTGGCTTGTGGGATCTAGTTCCCTGACCAGGGATCGAACCAAGGCCTTCTGCATTGGGAGTAGAGTCTTAGCCACTGAACCATCAGGGAAGTCCCTCCCATTTATTTCAGTGAGAAGCTTCCTTAAACATAAAAGAAAAAAAAAAGAAAGAAACAAAAGGGCAGGAGGCAAAAGGGCCCTTCTGATTCCAAAACCAGTACATGTTCACTTTAGAAAATTTCAAAACTCAGTGGAAAAGGCTCTTCTTAACCACATCATAAACTCTCAAGACACTCTGAACACTTAGCACAATGGCAATTCAATTTTTTCACTAGAATGTAAAGGCCTTGAGAATAAGGACATGATTTTCTTTTCCTCCTTGTATCCTCCGTAGACACAGAAGAATCCCAATAAAGATGTATAAATTGAACAAATAACATAAATCATTTATATCATCCATCCAGTCTTTATGTATCTGCTTTACTAGAAAACAAAAATGACATCGCGCTATAAATACATCATTTAGGAGAGGATCAGTGTATATTTGAAGTCTGATTTTCTTATTGAAAATATACCACAAATATATTTCTAGCTGCTCTGACTTTGGATAAACCATAATTTATTTAGGTTGTCTTCAATCTTAAATATCCAAAAGAACATTGTGATAAATGTCCTTGTATCTAAAATCTTTGCATGTATCAATCATGATTTAAAGAGACCAAGTAGGTTCAAGTGGGATTGCTGTACCAAAGATTGGGCAAAACTCTACAGCTCTTTGAAATCCTGTTTTGGAATGGTAGTAATAATTTATGTGAATTTCTATTAATAAACAAGACTTTAAAAAAAAAACCTGTGGTGGGGGGAGGACCTTATATCAGATAAAGTGGTCAGGAAAGGATTCCCTAAGGAGATGACTTTAGGTTAATGCTGTTCTGAGAAGAATGAGGTACAGACATTCCAGGGACAGGAAAGAAAGGAAACTTCTCTGCAGACAGATCGAGGGCAACCTAAATAAATTATGATTTATCCAAACGCAAAGCAGCTAGAAATAAACTTGTGGTATGCTTTCAATCTGTCTAACATGAATTATATAGTGGAGGCAGACCCTGTCAGGACTTATACCTTGGTAGGAATCTGAGTGATTTTGAGAGATGAGGACATTGAAGATAAACCATTTGAAGGGCTCTAAGCTGTGGAATGAAATTAAAAGATGCTTGCTCCTTGGAAGATAAGTTATGACCAACCTAGACAGCATATTAAAAAGCAGAGACATTACTTTGTAAACAAAGGTCCGTCTAGTCAAAGCTATGGTCTTTCCAATAGCCATGTATGGATGGGAGAGTTGGACTATAAAGAAAGCTGAGCACAGAATTAATGCTTTTGAACTGTGGTGTTGGAGACTCCCTTGGACTAGGAGACACAATCAATCCTAAAGGAAATCAGTCCTGAATATTCGTTGGAAGGACTGATGCTGAAGCTGAAACTCCAATATTTTGGCCACCTGATGCAAAGAACTGACTCAATGGAAAAGACCCTGATGCTAGGAAAGATTGAAGGCAGGAGGAGAAGAGCACGACAGAGGATGAGATGTCTGGATGGCATCACCGACTCAATGGACATGAGTTTGAGTAAACTCCACGAGCTGGCGATGAACAGGGAAATCTGGTGTGCTGCAGTCCATGGGGTCGGCTGAGCGACTGAACTGAACTGAAGCTGTGGAATGGCTTCCCCAGTAGCCCAGCAGTAAAGAATCCGCCTGCCAATGCAGGAGACACAGGTTCAATCCCTGGGTGGGAGGATTCCCTGGAGGAGGAAATGGCAACCTACTCCAATATTCTTGCCTGGGAAATCCCATGGACAGAGGAACCTGGTGAGCTACAGTCCATGGGGGTCTCAAAGAGTCAGACCCATGACTTTGTGACCACAGCAACAATAAGCAGTAATAATATATGATCCATCTGTGACTCTGAACTATAGCTCTAATAAGAAAATATACATAATATAACAAAATTGGGACTTCCCTTGCGGTCCAAGGTTAAGACTCCACGTTTCCAATGCAGGGATTGTGGACTCTATCCCTGATCAGAGAACTAAGATTCTTACATGACGTGTGGCCAAAAAAATATATATGTATATAATAATGTTTAGGCTTCCCTAGTGACTCAGTGTTTAGAGAAGGCAATGGCACCCCACTCCAGTACTCTTGCCTGGAAAATCTCATGGACGGAGGAGCCTGGTAGGCTGCAGTCTGTGGAGTCACTAAAAGTGGACATGACTGAGCAACTTCACTTTCACTTTTCACTTTCCCCTTTCATGCATTGGAGAAGAAAATGGCAACCCACTCCAGTGTTCTTGCCTGGAGAATCCCAGGGACAGGGGAGCCTGGTGGGCTGTCGTCTCTGGGGTTGCACAGAATCAGACTCGACTGAGCGACTTCACTTTCACTTTTGTGACTCAGTGTTAAAGAATCTGCCTGCCAATGCAGCCCAGGGTTCGATCCCTGGGTGGGAAAGTGCCCCTGGAGGAAGAAATAGCAACCCACTCCTTTATTCTTGCCTGGGAAATCCCATGTACAGAGAAGCCCAGTCCTTGGAGTTGCAAGAGTCGGACATGATTTAGCATCTAAACAACAAGATAACAGTGTTTACCTCTGGCTGGTAAATTTCTAAGTGATCTTTATTTTTTTCTCTTTACACTTTCCTGTATTGGCCAGAATTTCTCCAGTGTGTATGTTATTACTTTCATAGTTTTAGAAATTTAGTCAAAAAAGGAAAAAATATAAACTAGAAGTGCAGATGGTAAAGAATCTGCTTACAGTGTAGGATACCCAGGTTCGATCCCTGGGTTGGGAAGATCTTCTTGGAGAAGGAAACGGCAACCCACTCCAGTATTCTTGCCAGAAGAATTCCATGGACAGAGGAGCCCCTGGGCTAGTCCATGGGGTTGCAAAGAGTTGGATTGAGCGACTAACACCCACACACACAAAGTGGTACAAAGGAGAGAAAGGGGTATGAATTTGTGATCAAGAGACAAGATTCACTCTGAGGCTCAAGGAGGGAGGGTAGCAGCCTGGAATGGTTTGGTTGCCGTGGGAATGAAAAGGGATGAATATGACCAATGTTTAATGGGTAGAATCCACTGGTGACTGATTGGTCATGGGAGATAATGGGAAGTCTAGATGATGGCTGGATTTCATCTTGGGTAACTGACTAGGTTGATGGTGACTCTGCTTAATCCAACAAGGAATCCAGGAAGAGCAGAGACATGGGAGGGAAGATGAGAATAGTGTCACAGGCAATGAGACTGGCCTGCAGCATCAAAAGCCAAGCAATCAGATGAATCAGGTTATCAAGCTGAGGAAAAGGAGCTACAGTTATTTTAAGCTTAACTACGAAGCGAAAGAAACAATTGGGTGGTAACAAGAGGGAATGTTGAGTTGGGGTGTTTCTCAGAAAGGGGAAGCAGACTAACCAAGGCTGACTACTTGAAAGTATAAATGTCAAGGAAGTGGCTGAAGGAGCCTGATCTGAGATGGGGCGAAGTGGGATCCTAAGCAGAGGTGGGACTGAACTGGAAAAAGGACCTCTCAGTTCTGGGATGGGAGTGAGAGCATGAGGCAATAGGATAGATATGTAGAGATTCCTTTGGGGGTTCACAGTGGGAATGGGAAGTTCTTATTTTGTGAACTGCACTCCCCCTGTGAATTGGGTGAGGTCATCTACTGGGGTTATGGATAGGTAAGTAGTTGACACCAGCTGGTGAAGGTCTAAAGAAATTTGAGAAGAACAGAGGGTGCTGATCAGATAAGAAGTGCTCAATGGTACTGAGGTCAAACTGTAGCTGAATCCACTAGATTTTTCTAACATATCCCCCCTCCATTGTGCAACCCCCAGCTCCAACTCCGTATCTTTTGAGCATATTTTACATTGTGCTCTGCATGCCAATCCAACATAGGTGGTGATGGTGTGCGGAATCGTTGTGCAATTGATTCAGGATTAGGAGTTTACCATCTAAAGAGCTGAAGGTCATGAATGAGAAGAGTTTTAGTTGACAACAGGGAACGCACTGGTCAAGAAGAGAATGGGGAGCTTCCCTGGTGTTCCAGTGGTTAAGAATCTGCCGTGCAATGCAAGGGCCGGGTTTGATCCCTGGTCCAGGAAAATTCCACATGCCGTGGCTCAGCTAAGCCTGTGCAACACAACTATTGAGCCAGCACTTCCAGTGCCTATGCTCTGCAACAAGAGAAGCCACCACAATAAACCCAGGGACCACAACTAGAGTAGCCCCGCTTACCTCAACTAGAGAAAGCATATGCACAGCAACAAAGACTTAGCACAGCCAAAAAATAAACAAATCTTTTGAAAGAAAAAAAAAAGAGAGAGAGAAGAGAATGAGGATAAAGGGGAAAAAAAAGTCAAGTGGAAATATCAAAAGATTGAGGGCCTGAAGCAGTAAAAGAATAGCTTTAATTCCAGGGTAAGAAACCAGGTGAGAAGGAAATGGCAACCCACTCCAGTACACCTGCCTGGAAAATTCCACGGACGGAGGAGCCTGGTGGGCTACAGTCCATGGGGTCACAAAGAGTCGGACACGACCAAGTGACTTCACTTTCACACTTAAGAAAACCAGAAAAGTAGGCTGTCACAATAAAACAGGAAGTTGTATACTAGAGTCTGGGTGTGGTCCGGAGAGAGGAATGGGTGGCTGAAGCGCAGGTGCACATGGTTAGATTGTTAGAAACCAAGGCACTGCAAGGCTGTGCTTGAAAATACTAGGGTGGCAGAGTCTGAAATGAAAACTGGAAAGTTGGAGGCCTCTACGACTCTTGCCTAGTGACCGTGAGGTCAGTGGAGAGCACACAGCAGGGATGCACCAGATGGCACCAGCCTTCCGCTCCTTTCCAGGCCCCTGGGAAGGCGGCGGAAAACTGTTGGGAGCAGGACCTCTGAAACACATGGGGGTTCAAATCCTGACTAGGTATGTGGCCAAGTCAATTCACTTCTCTGTGCCTCACTGGTCTTAGGAGTAAAATGGAGATACAAGAGCACTGACAAGTAAAGTGCTTATCACGAGGCCTGCCACGTGTACCAGAGCACTACTTGAATGTCAACATCATTGTCATTTCCTACTTGAACAACGAAGGGGTTGTAACAGTCTCTAAGGCACAGACTCTCAAACTTTTTGGTCTCAGAATCCCTTTTTGCTCTTAAAAATTACTGAAGACTCCAAATAACTGAAAAAAAAAAATGTATCTATTGCATTTTAATAAAAATTAAAAACTTGATCATAACCCATTTCCTAGTATTTTTAAGAAAAAATAATTTTTCAAAGTAAAAAGTATTTTGCATCTTTGCAAGCAATATCTTTAATGGCTGACTTAACTGAAGACAGCTGGATTCTCTTAGCTGCTTCTGCTTTCTATTGAGCTGTGCTGTTTCAAGTATTAATATATAAGAAAACCCAAGCAACTCACGGACCCTTTGAAAGGGTCTTGAAGACCCCGGGCCACACTGAGAATGGTTACTTTAAGCTTTTATCCAACTTCATTTTTTTAATTTTGGCTGGGCTGGGTCTTTGTTGCAGCTAGTGGGCTTAGCTGCCCCAGGACTTGTGTGATCTTTGGGATTCTTAACCACTGGACACCAGGTAAGTTCCCTTCTTCCTGCTTTAAACCATTCATTCATTCACCCGTTCAACATTACTGGATCCCAGCGACAGAAAAAAATCGTGTGACTGCCTGTCTTGGAGGAGATTAGCTAAGAAACAGATGAAAACTAAAAATTAGGCATAGCTTAAGTGAGTATAGGGGAAGAACTTGCTGGAGTGGTGGGTCTGAGAGGCAAGAGAAGGCTTAAGAGAGTACAAGCAATTTGAATTTAGGCTTCAATTTTCTTGTTCTCGTTTAAGCAGAGGGAACAGCACATGCACATGAACAGAGGCGGGAATCCAAACAGTACAACAAAGCACAGGTTTAGTTAGCTACAATTTACACAGAAGTAGAATGCAATTATCTTTTATGTCTATAGACCTGTAAGTTGTGACAAAGGTATACAGAAAACACTAATAAAACCAAGACAATATGCCCATCACCTCAGTAAATTCTATGTAGCCAATGCCCAACCCTCACTTTCTCAGCTGCAGGTAACTATTAATCTGATTTCTGTTTTTAGTTTGTTTTTATTTGATTTTTGGCCATGTCACACAGCTTGTAGGATCTCAGTTCTCTGACCAGGGACTGGACCTAGGCCATGGCAGCAAAAACCTGGAATCCTAACCACTAGGCCACCAGGATATTCCCTAAGTTTTTACTTTATAAAATTAATTATACACTCACAAGAAGTTGCACAGAGAGCCCATATACCCTTACCCCAGCTCCATCCAATGGTAACATCTTACAAAACTACAGAACATATCAAACCAGGAAACTGACATTAGTGTAATTAACTACAGACCTTATTCTGGTTTCACCAAAGTTTACATGCATTAGCTTGCTTTAAGGAACATAACTGGGCTTCCCTGGTGGCTCAGACGGTTAAGAATCTACCTGCAATGCAGAAGACCTCGGCTCAATCCCTGGGTCAGGAAGATCCCCTGGAGAAGGGAATGGCTACTCACTCCAGTATTCTTCCCTGGGAAATCCCATGGAGAAAGGAACCTGGAGGGCTTCAGCCCACAGGGTCGCAGAGTCAGACATGACTGAGCGACTAAACACCAGGAGGTGATACAGGTGTGCTTATCTGGCACAGTGCCTGTAACTTAAATTCAAGAAATAATGTCACCATTTTTCTTATTATAAAGGGAAGTTTGGCTGACCACCCTGACTTGTAAGGTTACTATAATTTTTGAACATGCCTGTCATGAATGTTTTGATGTATGCACATTGCTTCCCTGGTGGCTCAGATGCTAAAGAATCGACCTGCAATGCAAGAGACTCACGTTTGCTGGATCAGGAAGATCCCCTTGAGAAGTGAATGGTTACTCACTCCAGTATTCTTGTCTGGAGAATTCTATGGACAGAGGAGCCTGGTGGGCTAGTCCATGGGGTCGCAGAGTGTCAGACACAACTGAGTGAGTAACGCTTTCACTTTCAAGGAACATGTGAGGATGTGCTGTCACTTCAGTCTTGTCTGACTCTCTGCGAGAGGTGAGAGGTGGGTTCTTTACCACTAGTGCCTCCTGCAAAGCCCCTAATATGGATTTAGAGATGGAAGGAGAACGCAAGGAAGTGCAGGGAAAGGACTGGAGGAGACATTTCTGAAGAACAAACATCATTTGATGAACAACTTGGTATGAACGTTTACATTAATCCTTTGGCAAATGGAGTCTCCTATATGGCAGGAGAGTAAGCGATTGTTTTAATTGAAGGGCTGACTCTAGTTGAACTGAGGAAATGTTTCGTCCAGTCATGAAAACCCTGAATAATCATAATATTCCTGCTTACTCTTAACAAAGAGAAAAAAAATATTTTAATCAGATTCTTCATTTTCTTACTCTTGCCTGATTGAAAACAATAACTGTCAAACATCTGATATCCCTTTCAGGTTTAGACAGTCATCTGTATGCACTCCTTAATAGATTAGCTAACAATTTCCCAAACCGAAACAAACTCTTACCCCTTCCTGGAGTTTAGTTGTATTTCTGTCAGCTCTCCTACCTGCTCCAGCATTTTGTCTGACTATATTATTGATAGTGCCTTAATCTCTATCACAATATATTTACAGACATCGTTTACATATCACAGGACTATGGGATGTTGCTGTCTTTTCTTTTATAGCCCAAGAATAGTTTGGTACCTTAGATGACACACACAATACTCTAAAATGCGTATAAAGTCACTGGCAGGAGACAATCATCAGTTGATCTTAGTTATCCTTGATGGAAGCCGTTTTTTTTTTTTTTTCCATGCCACAGGGCATGTGGGAAATTAGTTCCCCAACCAGGGATCGAACTATAGTCCCCTGGCTTGGAAGCATGGAGTCTTAACCACTGAACCACCAGGAAGTCCCTGGAAACCCTATTCTTTCTATCCCACCAAACCCCATTATGGCCTTGATGAACTTTTTCAAGCTGTGCGGGACTGGACTTAGGCAAAAGCTCCATATATGCGTTGGAAATATTTCTGGTGACAAAGTCCTCATTTAAAGCCGTGTTTGTTTAAACCTTAGTTTGGCTGATCATTAATTACCACCAAACACACACAAGCCCTTGGGTAGAGCTGAGTGACCGAATATTTATTTCCTTGACTTTAAGACGAGCATTTTATATCTTTGAAATCAAGATGCCTCTTAAATCAGATTTAAGAAATACTGTAACAAACTGCTTTTTGTGTGTCCCTTGCTAGTTTATATACACTTTAGCTCTTAATTCACCAAATACTTGCTGTTTTTATCATCTGTAATCACGCCCATTTTTTTTTTAACGCCCATTTTAAAGATGGGAAAGGCACAAGAAGACTCTCATTTTCTCCAGGTAACACAGCTAGTAATGGTGGAAAGGAATAAGAATAATCCCAAAGCAAGAAGTACTTTAGAATCCAATTTAGGTAGATTTAGCTAAAGGACACAGTTCTGGTTTGTGCACACACACACAAAGGAATTTCAAATATAAAAGGATAAATTAAAATAACAGTAAAAAAACAAACAAAGGACAAGGAAACGGAGACTCAGCAAGGTCAATGAGCTTGTCCAAGGTTATACAGAGGATATCAGATCCAGAATCCATGGCAGATCTGTCTTGATTCCAAAGTGCGGCTTCTTTCCACCAAACCACGCTGCCAATAGACACGTGGTTAAGGGGATGAATAAATATTTGATGAATAATACCTGAAAACAAAGTTGGCAAGGATGATGGTAAAAATATAAAAGATAGATTAAAAACGGAAAAGTAGTTCAGGATCTGGAAAAGAAGAAAAAAAAAAGAATCACACACACAGACACACACCCCCCAATAGTTTTCAGAGCGGAGTACTCAGGTTGAGCCAAGCTGCTGGAACAAACTTTGCGCGAGGGCCGCCGGACACCCGGGCAGGCGGGAGCGGAGTCTTCCACCGGGATGGTTCCCAAGGAGCCAGCCGGCCGTGGGGCACAGCAGCCAAGCCCAGCCGACTCCCGCGCCCACGTCCTCCCGACCGCGAGTCACCGGGCAGGGCAACGCGGGACAACGCCCGGAGGTCAGCCGCCTTTCCTGCCGGGCCGCTGGCTTAAAAAGAAACACAAACACGTGTCCCCGGCCGGTGCGCAGCCTCCCGTCGGGGTTGAGAGCAGCAGGGCGCTTCCCGCGGTCGGCCCGGCGACCAAGCTCCCGAAGGCGGGAGCCTCCCGCGGTCCCAGCTCGCTGCCGGGAAGCACCTGCCGTCGCGGTCGGCCCGGCCCAACGGCGAAGCGCCTAGGGCCCGGTTCCGCGTAGGCCCCAGGCGGGGCTGGGGGCCGCGCGGGCCGGCCGTACCGGCGAGCGCCGGCTCCCGGGCGTTTCCTCTTCCTCTCTACGCGAGGCGCGGCGGCGCGGCGGTGGCCAGGCCGAGGCCGGGCTCGGGCGCCCGACCGCGGCCTGCCGGCGAGCGCGGCCAAACGCCGCGGCCCGAGTCGCCGCCGCCGCCGCCGCCGCCGCCGCCGCCGCGGCTGCCGGGCGCCGAGCGTCGGACGGGGAGGAGGAGCAGGAGCTGGAGGAGGAGCCGCCGCCAGGTAACCGGGGCCCGCGGGGAGGGCGCCCTGCCCCAGGCCCCTGGCGGCCCCGCCGCGCGGCCTGAGAGGGGAGGCGGCGGGGCCCGTTACCGGCGGGAGCCCGGTCCTCGGGACTGATACCGGACGCCGCGGCCCGGCCGGCCGGCCCCGGAGCCGCGGGGCCCCGGCGCGGCCTAGAGCTCCCACCGTCCCGGAAGGGCCCGGCGCGGCCGCCGAGCGGGGCCGCTGACGGCGGCAGGAGACCGAGGAGCCGACCCGGGACTCGGCGGGTGAGTGCGGTCGCCGGGAGACGACGGGGAGTGCCCCTGCCTGCGGGCGACCGCGAGGCGGGCGGGAAGGCTCTGCGGTCGGGGAACGGGAAGCCCCCGTCGCCTGGAGCCCGCCCCGGCCTCGCGGCTAGGCCTCGGCGCGTCCCTGGGCTCGGGTAACCCAAGTTCCCGGGGCGGATCCGGCCCGGCCGGGCGAGCAAACTCACTGCTCGGTCACTGGGTCGGAAGGGCACTCGCTCCCGGCGGGCGGCGGGCCCCTTGCCCGGCATGCACGGTCTCCTGAACCAGGTTTTAGTAAATGACCGTGGTGAGGTCTGGTAGTGGTTAGGGGGCGTTTGGGACTTTGTTTTGTGATTTTAAAACATGGGGGTACAGTTGCAAATCAGCAGACTGTTCTAGTCCGATCCCAGAGCACAAAGAAAAAAATGTTTAGGGCCGAGGTCTAGGCGTTGAGCTGATAAAAAAAATAAGTTAACTTTAATTTGCTGCCATATGGTTTAGAAAAGGGGGAGGGGGTTGTGTTTTCTTTGTTTCACTACCACAGGTCTTTAAATAAAAAGTCTTAACGAAACTTGGCGGAAAAGTTTATCCTGGTAAGGTTAATGCAAGATTGTAGAAGTGGCTTGAAGACATTTTGTACTCTTGATGTTAAAATCCTATATAGGTGATGCAGGAGTGGAGAAAGTTTAGTGAGTCAGATTCATGCGTGTGCACCACAACGTTGCAGAGGTATTCTTAGGGAAATATAGGCCTTAGAATTTCAAGATTGAAAAACTCAGATTGATCAAAATTATATTTAGAGCAAGTTTTGGGATTTGCATTACTAATTATAATTAATTTGAGATCGATTCCAAGAATATATTGTGTCCAAGGATCCTGTATTCTAAAATCACAAAACCAATAGGAAATATACTGTATTTTCTTCACTTACTGTGTACTAGTGTTGGACAGTTTGAAATAATAAGGTACATAGGCTCATAGAAATATTTAGAACCTATGCCTATTCCCCCCCCCTTTTTTTTTACTTAATGGAAACATTCCTGTCTTGTAATTTAAAATAAGTTGTAATTAAAATGGTAATCAAATTTTCATTTGGGATGTAAAGTTTATCTTAGACTGAAGTCGTGTGTACATTGACCACCTTCAGGACAAAATAAAAGTGAGCAATGGCTGTAGGCTCTCTTACTCATAAGAACTGGGAGAGTTAGAGTTACAGAATCATAGCAATGGAAGAAGGGTGTTTGAGACCCATTCTCCTTGCTTCAAGAAAATATCTGGATAGTTGCAGACTGAGTTTTGTAATTGAATGGTATCCTGGGAAAATTCCTTTACCCTCAGGAATCCTTTAGAGAAATTAAAACCCCACAGTGTGAACATTCTTAAATGTAACACAAATTCTGTACTTTAAGCCTGTTTTCCCCTGTTTGGTCCTGTGGAAAGACATGTGGTCATGAAACTTTTATTTACCTTTTAGTTACTTGAATATTACTGAACCCCTCAGCACAGGAATAGCGCACCTTTTCTGTAACTTAAAGCTTGCCAGATGTTTCTGGAAAAAGGAACATTCCTACCATACATCAGTTGAAGATTCATAGTACAGTATTTGTCAAACAATTACTTTTTAAGGGTCTAGCTAATGGCCTAAGGCAGGAATGACAATCTCCTTAAGAATCACACTTAATTTATTAGATATATGGTATGTGGAATTTTAGTTGGGGCTGCCAGTTATTTTCATTGGTTAGAATTTAACGTATCAACAGATGTAGAGACTGACATCCTCGTAGTGTAGTTCTTTTCTCATTCTTTCTTCTTTGGGCCAACTAATCCCATTTCTGTAGTGGTAGGATTTTTGAGCTCTTTTAATCATCTATCCACCTCCAAATTCTCTGTAGTTCCCTTTTCCTTTCAGTAGTACGACCTAGAACTAGCTGTAGGAGTCTGGGAAGAAATCTGAACTGTGCCACCTGCCTGTAATGCGCTAGCCCTGTGCTTCTGTTTCAGTGGTTCTGTATGCCAGTGCTTTGTTACTTTGTCTTTGGACCCACCCTAATGAGATGCACTATATTGTATGTAAAGATGTAACTTTGGACAACAGAACCCCAAGGTGGACATCTGTCAAGCTTTAGTCTATACTTTGCAAAGCAGTGGACTACCTCAGAGAAACAGGTGCAACTGGAAGCACAGAGAAATGTTCTAGGCATGTTCTAGGGGTCAGCATGCTTTTTTTCTGTGAAGGGCTAGGGAGTAAATATCATAGGCTTGGCAAGCCTATGCCCCTACTCTGTCGTTGTAGTATAAAAGCAGACAACATGTAATGAATGAGCACAGCCGTGTTCCAATGAAAACTTTCTTTATGGGACTGACATTGAATTTCATATAATTTTTATGATTCCTCGTTTTTACCATTTAAAAATGTAAAAGCCACTCTTAGCTTGAGGGCTACACAAACACTGGAGGTGGCCACATTTGGCCCATTTTGGCCGCAGGCTATCATTTGCCTACTTTAGCTCTGGACTTTAGTTTTAGAGTTGATTGAACTGGAATTGTGGAGAGTCTAGAAAGGGCCTGCTCTGCTTGGTATTCCATCATTTCCTTTGGGGTATGGGGAGTGCGTCCATGGTCTGAGCTGGTTCTGTACCTGTTTCCAGCAGCAGTGTATAGACTGTGATCAGAGTTATTGTTCCTGCGGCAGGAGAAACAGTCTCCCCACCCACCTTTCCAGACACTGGAGTTGTGATAGCCTACATTGTCTCCTGCTTGCTGATCTTGACTTTCACAACCAGAATCCCAGGGTCTTTTAAAATTCACTTTGTAATGCTCTTGTCACATAAACAAACATTTTACAATGTCAGTTCCTTAGTCACTTTATGTTCAGCCTACCAGCACCGTCTAATTCCGTGTTTTACACAGTGAAACCCATCATTTTCTATTTCACTGGTAGAAGTTTTTTTTTTCTCCCTAATGTTTCACTACATGCTTTCTTCTTAAATACATTTAGAGTATAAATATGTTATTCAGAGCTTAAAATCCATTTAATAGCTTTGCAAATGTTTTTAAAAACATATCAAATTACTCTGTGTTTATTAGCTAAAATGAAATTATAAATGTTCTTGCATGAGTTGGAGCCTAATTGATTACCTAGTTAGGAATATGTTTTATTACCTTAAATCATTCACCCTTTTTTTCGTTTGTTACTATGTTTAAGGCCCTGGGCTAGGTACCAAGGATGAATGAAGCAGAGAGCTCCTCAACTTAAGTCTGGTGGGGAAGACGGAAGACACACGTGTGCACAGCTTCTGCAGCACAGTGTGAGACATGCCATAAGGAAGGGATAAGCAAATGGATGACAATATAATTACCAACTTTTTTCTTAATAATTTTGCCCAGTTTCAGAGAGGGAATCTATTGTGATTTCTGACTCCTTTTTCGTGAGTGCCTCCTAGCTTTTTTGTGGGCTGCTCTTCATTTTGGATAAAAGCATTTGAGCTTTCAAATAGAGTTCCTATTTGAACTAATCTCTACTTGATTTATATTTCCCCAAAGTGTTTGAAGATTTCCATATGTAAGCAATGATAGTGAATAAATGGACCAGTGATCCTAACATGTTATTCTCAAAAGCATCTGAGACTGTTTATTTTCAAAATGTTAAGTATAACAGTAGGTAGGTCATTACTCTGGTTCTTGAAAGGTGTACCATTTTTTGAAGTCACTTTTTTGTTAGATTTCTATTCTCTACAAGTGCTATCTAGTGCTATAAATGAACAGGCAGACAGTCCCAGAGGGAATTGCAATAATTTTGTTTTCAGAATTTGGGGACTGGGAAGCCAGGATTGGCAATTAGCATAGGATTTTTAACTTTGGCTTTCCTGTGACAAAGTAAATTCTCTCTCACTGAAAAGTTCTTTGCTATCATGTCGGACAACTTACTTCACTAAGTGATCTGTTAAAAAGATAATGACATTCTTACTTTAAATTTCAGTGAACCATTTATTATATTTACTTTGACTTTCAATAAAGGATAGAACATAAATATTTTAATTTCTGGAGTCTTTGATTCCATGATTTTGTATAAAGTTGATTTTGAAGTCCATTCTCATCTGTTGACATCCATGTGTAAGTTAAAATATAGTAAAATATAACTTTCTTGTTTTATATTAGAAATTTAGTTTGAAAGGAATTTCTGTTAGTCTTAGAATTTTAAGAGTTTATTAACAGCAGTCTTGTTTAAAGATTGAAAACTTTTTCACAGTGAAAATTAGGAAGCTTCTGATGTGAACTGACCAAATTCCTTCACATTAGGTTTGCAACATTTCAAAAAAGAAATCCATGTCCTTATGAGTCTTAACTTAATTTTCAAAACATCAGCTTTATAACATCTAACACATATATTTACTGAGGTTTGGATTTTTTTAGAGTGCAGTTTCCAAAAATTGTTTTTAGTGAAGATTAAGGTATCATTTAGGATATATTATCCTAAAAATAATATGTTTTAAATTTCATCAGAAGTACTGCCGTGGGGCTTCTTTCATGAATACGGAAACACTTCCTACACTTCATGTTCATAAAATTTTAAAGTAGTGCCATTCGTAATTAAAATCTTTGTTGATGAAAGTTTAATTTCACATTAATTGCAGCATTGTGCTAGGAGCCATGATGTTTTTCATTTCCTTAAAATGGTTGGGTATACTTTTTGGCCACTGACAGACAGTCCATGGGTTTGCAAAGAGTTGGACACGACTGAGCAACTAACACACACACACATACTTTTTAGCCACTAAAGTTATTCATTAAAATTGAGGAAAGAACCTGTAAGAGATCTATAGATCAGAGCATTTTTTAAGATGTGGTAATTTTTATGTATTATCTGTGCCCTGATTGATGATGGAGATGTTGAATAAGGCAGACGGTTTCCAGAGGAGCACATTACCTATGTTCCATGGGAAGGAAGTGAGTGTTTTGTGTAAAAAGAGGGTTTGGGCAAGGGTGAGGACAAGAGTTAAGGAGGGTGATGGCAGAAGAAAGTTAGGCAGGGTAGTCATGAATCTTGGGAATGAGCTGGAGCCACAGGAAGTCAGAAACAGAAAACTCTCATGCCTGATGAAATGTCTAAAGAACTGGGTACCAGGAGGTAAAAGCAGGGTCCTGTGAAACTAGCAAGAGATGAATTGCTTGTTAAGCACCTTCCTGGGTGCCATCCTTGCTGCTTTTCTAACTGCCCTCCCACATGTTTGTGAATCTATGTTTTTAACTGTTTTTCTGAATAGTACCAAAACAGAGTGTGGGTCTGTCTTGTTCACGTACATGGTCTGTTTATCTCTTCAGGGCCGTGATACCAACCAGCAGTCCAGCAGACTTGGCCAGTAGCCACAAGAGGTATCAGGGAGAAAGTATGGGTGGATTCTTGCAAATCCATCACTACTGTGCGAAAAATCCAACTGAAGTCAATCACAGGAGTGGGTCAGTCAAGTCACCTTCAGCTTGGAGGGACAGACATTAAGTGGGTGAAGCCTCTTGACATCATGACTAATTAGGTTTGCACATTTTCTTCTGCTGGAATGTGTGTGTGTGTGTGTGTGTGTGTGTGTTTTCCTTCTCTTGCCAGTAGTCAGTGCCACTGTCATGAACTTCAGATTTCTCTGTGGTCAGAGGATCTTCATTCGGAGAGCCACTTTAAAGTGCTAACTTGATGAGTTGACCATTAGAACAGTTGCAGGTATATTAGACTGTAATTTTGGTTTTGACTTCTTTTACCTTTGTTCTGTAAGACTCTTGTCACCCTCCCCACCCACCCAGCAAAGTTAAGTCCTTCCAGTGGCACTCGTGCATCATTCTCCAGGCATTTTTTTAATGCTGTGATTGTTCACTTGTCTGGCTGCCCCGCATAGGTATAGTGTTATATCTTTGTATGCTACCACCTAGCATGTGTCTGGCCTTTGGGAGGCCCAGTGAACATTTGGGAGTGACTGTTAGAGATGTTTAATAATTGTCTTAAAAAATGATAAGACTGGAAAGTGCATCCCTGCTTTTGTATGGGGGAACTGGTTAGGAGGAAAAGAGTTTGTAGGAAAGAGAACTTGGAACTTTCATAAAAGTAAGAGGGGATGAGTAAGCTATGTGTGCACAGAATGAAAATAACTTCGGGTAGCTGACTCCTTGGGGAATGGCCTGGGACTGGACACCAAGGTGCTGTTTTGTTCTCCCTCTGGCTCTGGTTTCACATTAACTGGCTGTGAAGATCTGCATGTTAATTGGCACTGTGTGTGAGTTTCCTGCTTCATTCAGTCTTTCATTCAGAGAATATTTATGGCTACCTACTCAAGTACCACTCCAAGTCATCTCCAGAGCTGGCCACAAGTTGTTGACCCTTGCTGCAGGATGATAATATTCAGTGGGTTAGAAACACATGTTAAGGAATTAAATTCTTTCCTGTTGCATGGGTTGTGGCTCTTTTCCAGTGAGCTTAAATTAGTCCTTGAAGTTTATATTTTATGACAGGGTAATGAAATCATGTAAGTGTTTTAATGTTTTGGCAATATTTGTACCCCCCTCCCTTTTTTTTAAACATTATTCTCATTCAAGCTTCACAATCACTTCTAATTCTGCAAGCAGTACATTTTGTTCTCTAACAATATTATCCTTAAACTTAAAGTCTCAACACACATCTGCACACATAAGTATCTTTTTGATACTTAGCAAAGAGGGCTCAAGGTATTAAACTTTTTATATTCCGTATAGTGGTTTTTTTTTTTTATTTATTTAATGTGTGGCATCCTTATGGTTATATAGCAACTGTTGGGGTGAGTAACTGGACCCTACTTCCTTCTGGTATTCTTCCTCAACCAGCATTCTCCTTTCGTGTTCTCTGTGATTGTAGATTTTTGACAGTGAGTGCAAGGAAATGAGAAACTTTCTAAATCAGGAGTTAAAGACACTGAAGTGAAATGGGCAGGGATTATATTAAAGGAGTTGTCAGAAATGTGTCCTTTCTCTGTAAGAATGAAATACATGCTGGGAGGTGGGGAGTGGTAGGAACCAGGTAGTTTGCATAGTCAGAGATCATGTTCATCTTATTAACACTGCTAGCAGTTCTGATACAGTTAATTGCAATTTGAAATGAATTTCATGTGTTTGTATAGCTACAGATGTGAGTATACATAGTAGTCACTGAGGGCTTCCCTGGTGGCCCAATGGTAAAGAATCCACCTACCAGTGGAGGAGACACGGGTTCGATCCCTGGGTGGGGAAGATCCCCTGGACAAGGAAATGGCAACCTCCTCCAGTATTCTTGCTGGGAAATCCCACAGACAGAGGAACCTGGTGGGCTACAGTCCTTGGGGAGTCGCAAAAGAGTCAGACACAACTTAGCAACTAAACACACATGGACAGTGATCACTGAGGTGGAACTGATCTTCCTTCCCTGGGAAAAATGGTGATTAGAACCTCAGGTTACAGTGGATGAGCACCTGGCCTGAGGTGACCCTGTATTAGGCCAGGATCAAGAGCTTCACTCCATGTCAGACATACTGCATATCTGTATGCTTATTCATTGCTCCCTGTCATTTTCTGCAAGCTTTTTAGAAACCACCCAAAAGGAAAAAGGGATAGCAAATCTTGCAGAATTGGACTGCTTGATCACACTGTCTAATAGAAATCTAGTTTCAAGTCACATGTAATTTGAAATTCTTTGGGAGCTACAGTAACAAAACTGAGAAGGTGAAATTAATTTTAGTAATTTAATGCTTTAACTCGATATATACAAAATAACAGTTGAGCATGTAACCAATATACAAATTGTTTATGAGATATTTTAACATTCTTCTTTCTTTACAACACTGTAAAAATCTAGGATATATTCCACACTGAAACTTTTTAATTCAGATGCTAGATTTTCATTAAAAGAATTACTTGGTCTTAGCTGAGAAACACTTGAGACGTCCAGACAAATTGGAAGTCTGCTAACTCATATTTTGATCATAATACTCCTTTTTGTAAGTACATGTTGATGCAGTATTGCCATCTACTTAATTGTCCATTCATGAACATTCTTGATTTCTGTTTCCTGAATTTCTCTCCTAAGAAGTTCGATTTTACCCTATTTTTTGACCTTAAAATTATTCTTAACCTACTTTAGCTACATAAAATCATCACAGTAGAAATCTACTTTATAAACAGCTACAAATGTATATAAATTCTAATTCCTTTGAGGGCTGTTCAGATTGATGAGGTGTAAGTAATGGCTTTGGGGTGGTTTTAATGTGAGTTTGAGGGGTTATTTTGAAGTCCCTGGAGTTGACAGATGTAGAATTTGCAAAAATTATTGCTAGTCCATTTCAAGTTTTATTATGGTGAATTCATCATTTGAAAAAAGTGACCCCTAGACTTGGTCATTTATTGTACATGTATTTTGTTGGGCTTCCTGGTGGTTTAGATGGTAAGGAATCCACCTGCAATGCAGGAGACGCAGGTTCAATTCCTGGTTCAGGAAGATCCCCTGGAGAAGGGAATGGCTACCAACTTTGGTATTCTTGCCTGGGAAATCCCATGGACAGAGGATTCTAGTGGGCTATAGTCCACTAGAATGGGGTGGCAAAAGAGTCAAACACAGCTGAGTGACTAACACTTTCACTATATAGATTATATACCCAGTATCCATCTCCAAAAGGCTCCTGGCATCTAGCAGTAGAGAGACAGGTGGCTATGATTCTTCTTTAATTTTAAGGAAATTGATTATGGAGCCAATGGAGAAGATAATCCTTAGTCCACTGTCTAGGTTAGCCACCCACTGGTGGTGTCTCTCTTTTACCTATTTGGCTTATTGTTTTAGCCGGTTACAGCTAGATTTGCAAGTGAAAATAAGAGTGTTTGGAAGACAGTCTGTTAAAAATTAAAGACCTAATGCTTTTCTGTCTTGATTTTACTGGAGCAGCAGTTCCACTGAGTGTCAGTTTTATGTTTTTGTTTTTCCTTCAGTTCCCCTCCAGCCAGATCACTGAAACATCAGGAATCTGTGGCTCTCCCTTCCTCCCCAACCCCCACCCGATAGTGTAAAAATGCTAGTACTATTGTTTTGGGGTCTTCCCTGATGGCCCAGCAGTAAAGAATCTGCCTGCATTACAGGAGATGCAGGAGACAAAGATTCAGTTCCTGGGTCAGGAAGATCCCCTGGAGGAGGAAATGACAACCCACTCCAGTATGCTTGCCTGGAGAATTCCATGGGCAGAGGAGCCTGGTGGGCTACAGTCCAGGGGTCGCAAAGAGTCGGACAGGACTGAGCAGCTGACACTCACATCCTATTGCTTTGGGGCACTGTCATCCAGTGCTTCTCAACATGTGGTTCAGGACCAGCCTGTCAGCATCACCTGGGAACTTGCTCGAAATGCAGATTCTTAGACTCTACCCTAGACCTACTGATGACAACTTCTGGGGGTGGGGCCCAGCGGCCTGTGTTTTAACAGACTCCTACCTGGACCTGGTTATGTAATAAAAGGCATTGTTTGCATGAGGTGGTTATTGCTGGTGACAGGCACACAGTGGTTGTGAGACCACTTTTCATGGTATGATACTAACCAAACGGAAATGGAGCTGATGACCTTGGCCTCATTCTCCTTGAATGTCATGCTGTTGTCACCTAAGAAGGTAGAAGAGGAGCATAGCTCCCCACTCCAGACTAGTTCTTTTTATTTACTCAACGCGTATTTATATACTGAATGTGTACTCGGGGCCAGGAATTACTCTGGCCACAAGGAAACCTTAGTGAACAAAATAGAGAAGCTTCCTGTTCCTCTGACACTCACACTCCGTTAGAAGGAATATGCCAAGGGTGTATGGCCTGTGACTTAGCCCACTGCCTGTCTTGGTAAATAAAGTTTTATTGGAGCACAGCCACATCTCCTCATTTCCATATTCTCAAAGTTGCTTTGTGCTACAATGCACAGTTGAGGAGTTATGACAGAGAAAGTTGAACATATTTACTCTGTGGCTCTTGACAGAAAAAGTTTGTGAATCCCTGAAAAAGACCATAAAAGAATAAATAGGTAATAGAGTGTTAGAAAGTGACAACTGTTACAAGAACCCAGACTGGAACTAGAGAATGGGGGCCTACTTTAGATAATGATGGTCAGGGAGGGCTTTTCTGAAGATGGAACTTTGAAAGAAAGAACTTGAATTAAGTGAAGGATGTGAAAAAGAGGATACAGCAAGTCCACAGGCCCTGAGACTTGGAATGTTCTGGAAACAGCAGTGAACCCCCTGTGGATTGAGGACCGTGGTTGAGGGGGAAGAGGTAGGAAATGAAGTCGGCGTAACTAGTCCAGACACAGCATACTCTGTACTGTGGCCTGCGGTGAGGATGTTTGATTGTGTGTGCTTGGAGAAATACGCTATAGAAGCCCTTGTTTAGAGGGTTCTTTTTGGCTATACATGGCAGAGTCTGGAAGCTAAACACCTGATGTAGCACATTCCAGCATCTCTAAGAAACACTGCTTTATGAACTTTCCCCAACACTCTTCACTTCAGGGATGGCCACCAAGTAGGAGAATGGCAGGGAGTAGACTGCAGAGCTGAGAAAACGAGCATGTTAGAGAGAGGTCTATCGGACAGTACTGAGAAGACCAGGGTTTCTAGAACAGATGCCCATACGTAAGTCCTGACTTGTGAGTCAGTGCGAGAGATCTGTTTTCTGTAAAAGAAGGATGCAACTGCTGCTTTGGCCTCTTTCCAAGGGTCTCTGTGAAGATTAAATACCAGGGCATGTAGGGATGTTTTCTAAGTTGGATGAAGCACTGCATAAATATAAGATGATGGTATTTTTTTTATTATGGAAGATAAGATTAGAAATGAAGACTGGAGCAAGGTAGATAGGGAAGGATTTGGTTGCGACACTAAGGTCAGTCTTTTCCTTTTTCCATAGAGATTATGGGATGGAAAAGGGGTCAAAGTTTGAAGCAAAGAAAGAGCATGATGAGTAAGTTTCAGAAAGATTAGTGTGTGTGGAGTAGGTTGGTGCTTGTGGCAGGAACCATTCAGAGACTGTTTGGTGGTATGAGCTTGAAGTTGAAAGGACCTGAATTAGTCAGTGATGGTAGGAACAAAAAGAAAAAAAAGCAACATGATTTGAAATAAAGTCTCATTGCAAGAGAACAAGGAGTAAAGTATTTTAAGATGACCAATCAACATGCTGGAAGAATAGCAGGTTCTTAATGTTAGGGAAGATAGGAAGGGAGAGGTGGGGAAAAGAGTAATTTTTAGCTTTTGACATTTTGGATTTAAGGTGATGGTAGGCCATTTAGGTAGGCTTCCCTGGTGGCTCAGATGGTAAAGAATCTGCCTGCAATGCCGGAGACCCTGGTTCAATCCCTGGCTCAGGAAGATGCCCCAAGAAGGTAAGGCCATTTAGGAAGAAATCAGGAGTTGAGAAACACTGCACTGGGGCTCAGAATAAGAGAAATCTTGGTTAGAAAAAAGAATCTTATAGCCCCCCTACATTGAAGTCTGGGGATAGGCTAGATTTCTGAGGAAGAAAGTATCTCGAGAAGAGAGTGAGCACAAGGTTGTTATGACCCCCTCAACCTCCCCTTAAGGTATAATTGCACTTGTCATGCAAGTATTGACTTACTCCTTTAGATCTAGGCTTTTTTGAATAAGAATGAGAGGTAGAGTAGAAGAGGAGGCGGGAAGGGAAGAAACCACTACTAAGCAAACATCTGCTGTAGTAATAGTAATATTTATGGAGTGCTTACCATCTGCAAGGCCCTGTGCTAGCATTTCACAGGTACCAACTCATTTAATTCTCATAACAGTTCTATAAGGTGTATATTATTATCCCAGTGTAACGAATGAGGAAATTGAAGCACTGAGAAGTTCTTCATCACACAATCTGTAATGGAGCTGGAATTCAAATCCAGGCCTGGTTTCTCAACATTGTTGTGTTCAGTCGCTAAGTCATGTCCGACTCTTTGCCACCCCATGGACTGCAGCATGCCAGGTTCCCCTGCCCTTCACCATCCCCCAGAGTTTACTCAAACTCATGTCCGTTGAGTCAGAGATACCATCTCACCATCTCATCCTCTGTCATCGCCTTCTTCTCCTGCTCTCAGTCTTTCCCAGCATCAAGGTCTTTTAAGGTGTACTCTGTACCAGGCATTTTATAGACTGGTTCCTACAGCAGGGATCTCAGTTGTGAGGCTTAGTAAAATTTCAAAACAATCCAGCAAGATATGTTACCATATTCTGCAGATTTGAAATTTGAGTCTAAGTAAGAGGTTGACAGAACTGAAGCAACTTAGCATGCATGCCTGCAAGAAAAGTTAGGTTATTTGTCTTAGGTCATGCAGAGCTCAGTGGTAAAGAATCTGTCTGCCAGTGCAGGAGATGCAGGTTCAAACCCTTGTCGGGAAGTTCCCCTGGCGGAGGAAGTGGCAACTTACTCCAGTATTCCTGCCTGGGAAATCCCATGGACAGAGGAGCCTGTCAGGCTACAGTCCGTGGGGCTGCAAAGAGTCAGACACATCTGAGCAACTGAGTGCACACACATGCCAGGCAGTAAGTGGTAAAGCCAAGGCTTTTACTGAATTCTGTCACATCCAAACATCTGTGACCATTTTATTTCATTCAAGTCAGTACACTTTCTATACAGGACTAGATAACAAGTATGACTTTGCAGACCACTTGCTCTCGACTGCAACTACTCTGCTCTCCTGATTTGAAAGCAGCCTTAAGACTGAACGCAAACAGATAAGCTTGGCTATGATCCAATAAATCTTGATTTGTGGATATTGAGATTTGAATTTCATATATTTTTCAGGCATCACTGAATGTTCCTTTTAAAATTTTCTTCTCTAAACATTTTTAAATGCAAAAACTGCTCTTAGCTCACAGATTAGACAAAAACAGGTGGTAAGCCAGGTTTAGCCCATAGACCATGGTTTTCTGACTTCGGCTTTCATCCATTCATTTAACAAATATGCACTGAATACCTTCTCTATGTGGAGATACTGTGTTGGGACTTGGGACAAAACACAAAGGGAATTCCAGTTCCAGCCTTCTAAGATGAGACATGTAATTTGAATACAAAGTGTGAACTATAATCGTATAGTTCATCATAGTATGAACTATAATAAATTTATACTTGCAAGGTTCAGTGAAAGAATTGATATGGGAGGCTGCTCAGTTTCATGGGTGAATTTATGAACACATCCCAAAAGGAGTTATGTGTTTGAGTTGTCTCTGATGTTGGGGAGAGTATCCCATGGACAGAGAGATGAGCAGAAAGGATTTTCCTTTGAGGGGAAACCATAAGAAATTTAACATTGGAGCAAAAATGTAGGGGCTGATGCCAGGAAATGAACCTTGTCAATAGGGTAGATAAATGGGAGTGAGTTTTTAAGAAATTTCAAGCCAGTATGATTTTTGTGTTCTAGAAAGAGATACTCTGAAGGATGGATTTGCAGAGGGCAGGGTGGGGAGACAAACAGGTAAGTTACCACTAGATAATTGCTGTAGTGAGTGCAAATTGGGTCACAAAGAGTTAGACACGACTAAGCGACTGAGCACGCACGCACACACATGCAGAGGGGAGGTGCATTTTTGGAGGCAGAAGTCAGGAGTTCTTTTTTTCAGACATATTAGGTAAGAGAGATCTGTTAGATGTTCAAGTGGAGACCTATTTGGTGAACAGTGAGGCGCGGGGATTTTGGAATAGTGAAATGTCTAGGAAAACTCAGGGTTTGGGCTTGATTAGTTGGGCAGTGCTGTTTATCAGAATGCATATCTAGGACAAAGAAACATGCTTTAAGGGTCAAGGTTGGAAGCAGGGGAAAGTGAAGTGACTTCCATTTCTAGCATGTTTTATTTGTGGTACCTGTGGGACAGCCGAGTAGAGATATCCAAGGACAGTTGAGCATGTGGATCTGGAATTCAGATGGAATAAGTCTGGGCTAAGATAAATCCATAGTAGTAGAGATGATTGCTCAGGGATGATTAGAACCTATAGATTACAATGGGGAGACTGATCGTTAAATTTAAGGAGCAGGAGAGACTGGCTGAAGGGAGTACCTGGAGAGTAAAAGGAGAATCAGGAGAGAGTATTGTCATTGAAACTTAGGAAGGTGATTTTTCTGGAAGGAGGATGTGGTCAGTATTGCTGCAGAAAGGTCAAGCAGATAAGGAGTGAGTGTTCTTTGGCTGTGGCTGTTGGAGTGAGGAGGGTTGTAGAACTTAATGAGCACAGGCTAGAGCCCAGATTGCAGGGTATTCATTTCCAAATGAACAGGAGAAACTGGGAACACCGTTACAGACTTAGCTGTGAGGGAAGGAGAGATGTGTGCCGCGCAAGGGTAGATACTACAAACTGATACTGAAGACTGGGAGAGTAGTTTCCTCAATAAATAATGTGCCAGGTCCTGGTGTTGAAGCTGGAGATAGAGTAATGAAAGGTAAGAGGAAGTTCTTATTGTAGAGCTTACATTTTAATGGGAAAAGGGTAGAGAAAAGAAACATATAAGTTAATTTTGGTTAGTGATAAATATTCTGAAGAAAATAAAGCCATCTAGAGGATTAAGGATTGACTATGATGGGAGGTGAATGGATGATCTGTGTGTTTATTTTTAAAAGAGTGGTCAAAAAAGCCTTCCACAAGAGGTAACACCTCTCAAGCAGAGACTTCAGGTATAGAAGAAGCTCTGGGGTCAGAATAAAGCAGGTTATGTGAGGAACAGGGTGGCTGGAGCTGACTCAGCGAGGAGGAGGAGGCAAATGAGGTACAGGTGGAGCTTTGTAGGAGATGGTGAGGCACTGGGGTTTAGTCCTCCGAACTTAGAGCTAACAAGATGCACGCCAGCCCGCTGTGTGAGGGGAGGGCCATTCACTGAGATGTGGAGGGGAGGTGCATTTCTGGGGGCAGAAGTCAGGAATTCTTTTGCAGACATATTAGGTAGGAGATGTCTGTTAGATGTTCAAGTGGAGATGTGTGATGAATAAACTGGAGGTGGCTGAGTGAGTGTGAACAGACACACGGTCAGCAGTATCATTAGGGACCTTAAAATCAAGACTTGATGCCGTTCTGCTGCCCTCTCCAGTTTACTGTGGCTTGAGTCCCCAAACCTTTTATTATGTACATGTCTGTGTGGGGGCCTGTGAACCTTGTTTTCCTCCCCAAAGTGCCACGAGAGAGGGAGCACAGAGGTGGCAAGCCCAGCGAGTCTCCTGCGCCAGTGTTGCAGTGGTACTGGCCCAGGCCAAGAGGGCTCAGTGTGGGAATTAGGCCAGTTTGGCAGCTGGATAATGAATTAATTTATTTTAGTCTTTTTCTCTCCAATAAAATCAAGAGAAGATAGAATAATAGACCTTTTGGTCCAGAAGGAAATCAACCTCCTTTTTTTTCTTTTCCAAATAAAATTGCAGTCTAGAAAGGCTGAGTCATACTACTTGAGATCACGGGGCTAAAATTCAGATCTCATGACTCTTATTCCAGACTGCTTTTGTACTGTCTATATTACTGAAATGAAATTACCCCAAACTGTAGAATCAGAGGGTTTATTAGTTTATAGATACTTTGAGGCTAGATTTCTTCAGTGGATAAAATTTTCTGTTAACTCAAGTTTTTTCTAAGATGCTGAATAGTAAATTTATCAATGGGACTTTGGAGCCAGACTGCTGGTGTTCAAACCCCAGCCTGGTCACTTACTTTACAAACTGTGGCCATGGGTAAGTTGTTTACCTCTCTGTGTATGATTTCATGACGAAGGCATAATGCTAAGGTGGTTGTATTTGATGGTTATTATATATAAGATGTTTACAGTAGTGCCAGGCATATGGCAAGCAGTCATTGGGCCATCATGATCATTTTCATCTTGGACATACAGAACAGTTGTCTACCACACTTGTTAGTTCTGAGGATATAATTTGAGTGTTAATGTTATACAGAATATATGAGAAGATACAGGAAGTAAGGTAAGATAAAAGTATATAAGGTAAAACAATGTCCCTGCCCTCAAGTAATTTGCATTATAATGGAGGAAGAAGTCTTACAATCCAGGAGGCATTCATTATCTATTTAAAATGATTGGACAGTGAAAGCTATGAATGGTCTCTTATCTTCTAACATTCTGTGAATCTGTGTATTCAGAGGAAGGCAGAGGGACTAAGGAGAAGAGGTTTGAGCAAGTTTTGTGGGTAAGGGATTTGTCTGGATAGAGTAGAAGCAGACATTCTAGACCAATGGGATGGGCAGAAATGAGTATTTAATAAGGCTAAGTTAGGTAAACACAGGGGAGAATTTTTCAACAGTAAACAGTTTTGCTAGAGAAAAGGCCTGTGAGAGATAATAGTGATTAGGATACATTTGAGGATATATACCAAAACCAAGCATACCACACTTACCTCTTTTTTGCTTGGGCTTCTAAATTGGTATATCAGAATGTCACCATAGGCACTAACTTTCACTCAGGTGTATAAAGACTGTCATTGTCAATGTGGACAGGATATTTGATATATTAGATGATGATGTCAGAGGAGTGCGTCACGGATGGAGTAGCTCACGGAGTGTTGATCAACAGATGGTTAAGAATCTGCCTGCAATGCAAGAGACCCAGGTTCGATTCCTGGGTTGGAAGATCCCCTGGAAAAGGGAATGGCTACCCACTCTAGTATCCTTGCCTGGAGAATTCCATAAACAGAGGATCCTGGTGGGCTACCATCCATGGGGTCACAAAGAGTCAGACACGACTGAGCGACTAGCACTTTGAATTTTTCAGAGTAAAGAGAGGACTAGGAGGTGATTTCTGTATCTCTTTGCTGTTTTGAGTTTGTTTTTGTTTTTTTTTTTTAATTGACTGAGATTTAACTCTTTGGTAATGTATTCCTTTGTTCTATTTCCCAGGTTCAGCACATCAACATTTTGCCATCTTTATATCAGTTTCCTACTCACTTCCTTTAGGAGGGTTTGAACATTTTTGAAGAAAATCTGAGACCTGTGTTTTATTTTACCCACAGGTATTTCAGTATTTATCCCGAGTTGTTAGGGATGCACTACACAGGCACATAGGTGCCACCACATCATTGTCACTCCTCAGAGAGTTAGTAATTCTTTTATATTATATAATACCCCATCCTTCAGTTTTCCCAGTTGACTCAGAAATGAGTTAGTTTGTTAAAATCAGTATCCAAAAAAGGTCTACATAGTTACATTTGGTTGTTATGTCCTTCAAAATTATAACAGTTTTTCCCTCCTTTAAAAAGGCTGTTTATTTGTTGAAGAAACTGAATCGTTTCTTTATGGTATTTCCTATATTCTGGTTTGCATTTTTATGATGTCATGTTAGCATATTTTTTCATTCCCCATATTTCTTTTAAGTGGTAATCAGTTCTAGAGGGTTGACTCAGATGTTTGCTTCATAGAATATTTTATAGGTGCTGATTATTTTAGAATACTCAGTTCAGTTCAGTTCAGTCGCTCAGTCGTATCCGACTCTTTGTGACCTCATGAATCACAGCATGCCAGGCCTCCCTGTCCATCACCAATTCCCGGAGTTTTGTTAAGAGGACTGTAATGACTGGTTGTCTCAATGGGTTCAAAAGTCATATGTCCCTCCATTCACAGTTACTGGTATAAGCTGGTGTACATAGTGATTGCAGGGTGTCGATTTTTTCATTTTTATGTTTCCTGTGTTTATTCATTGTAATTTATAAAGAACTCTGATGCACATGCTCTTAAGAAGTCACTGTAGGACTTCCCTGGTGGTCCAGTAGCTAAGACTCCACATTCCCAATACAGGGGGCCCAGATTCTGTCTCTGGTTGGGAACCTGGAACCTGCATGTCACAACTAAGACCTGGTCCAGCCAAATAAATAAATTAAACATTTTTTAAAAAGTAAATAAAAACCATCAATGATTAAAGTTGTTTAAAAATCACTGTAATGCCTCAAAATGAGAAATAAAATGAAGTAATTTATGTTTTTCAAGATGGAAATTCTCAGACATAATTGAATTACAGGAGATAAAGAAGAGGTCAGATACTTGTACCTACATATGCGTCACTGAAATGTGCGTGTGTGTGTGTGTATTAGTCGCTCAGTTATGTCCCACTCTTTGCCATCCCATAGACTTTTAGCACGCAGCCAGGCTCCTCTGTCCATGGAATTCTCCAGGCAGGAATACTGGAGTGGGTTGCCATTCCCTTCTCCAGCGAACTCGCTAAATACCTAGCTTCAAATGCTGATCCGTAGTAGACATGTTGTGTTAAGAGATTCATGTTCAACAATGTTGCCATCAGTGTTTCTCTTGATCAACTCTTGGTGTCAAGTTTTAAACAGTTTACCCAAATTGTTGTGTTTCTGGTGATTTCAGTGTGTGTATTAAAAATCTTACAAAAGATACTGTGTAAAATTTAGTTAGCTTCTAAGTTTGGTCACACTCACTACACTGAGTGTCACTGGTTGAACCATCTGCCTCCTTGTCTCTGTTTATCAATAAACTTTTTATTTTGTAGTTATTTTAGATTTATAGAAAAATTGCAAAGATAGACTGCCCATATATGCTTCACAGTTTCCCCAAGTGTTGGCTTGTCACCTTGACGCATTTTTGTCCTAAGAAACCAACATTGGTATACTGTCACTCTGGAAACTATAAACTTAGTCAAATTTTACCAGTTTTTCCATGTGCCTCTTGATTTGGACTTGAGTCTCTGTGAGGAAAGCAGTGGGCTCCTTCTCTGCACTGGATCTGCGCGGAGCCAGCATATCCTCTCCACACTGCCTACCCTCTGCTCTTCTGCCCACTAGTTTCTAGATCTTTCATCGTTCTGTCAATATACTGTATTTGTTTCTCCTTTTATTTTTAACGTATTGGGCTGCATCAGGGCTTCCTTGCGGCATGTGGAATCTTTTGTTGTGTGCGGACTCAATAGTTGCCCCAGGATATGTGTGATCTTAGTTCCCTGACCACAGGTTGAACCCTTGTCCCCTGCATCGGAAGGCGGATTCTTAACCCTGGGACACCAGGGAAGTCCTCTCATTTTAAAACAGGACACCAGGAACTAAATGCAATTCTTCACATGTGGTCTGACAGGAGCAAAATGTGGAAATGCTGCAGTTGTGTATCTCGCATGACTGTTAGTGTAGCCTAAGCCATTTCCTGCCTGTTTTGTTTTGTTTTGTTTTTTAAGCAACTGCATCCCATATTGATCTAATACTAAAGTCGAAGTTCTGCTTAGCTAATTCACCCAAAGTTTTTTTATGTCATATGAATTGCTCTTTAATCCAACAGCAAGACTTTATGTGAATCCCTTTAAAAATTCATCTCAAAACAAATTCTTTATTTTGGCACATCTGTTCGCCTCTTTGCATTTCTATTCTGTCCGCCAATGTTTTAATGGTTTCTTTTATGCAAAGCTTGTCAGTATGCTTTCTGTCATTTTCTAAAATGCTAATAAAAATATTGCATAGAGCAGGGTCAAGTCCAGAACCTTACCATGGCACAAGATGGCAAGTGAAAAGAAGTTACAGCAAGCATTTGACTGTATGAGGACGCTAAAAAATGCTGTTATAGAGTGAAGGCCTTGATTCAGTCTTCCATGTCAACTGAGGTGGTGTCTAAGCTAGAGAACTCTTGCAGAATGAGAACAAATGAATTTTTGGAGGGTCATTTTTACCCTCCAATTTTTGGAGAAGCCAGCTGTGATTCATAAGATTGTTAGCTTAGTGTTCATTTAACTGGACATGCCTGCTGCTGCTGCTGCTGCTAAGTTGCTTCAGTCGTGTCCAACTCTGTGCGACCCCATAGACGGCAGCCCACCAGGCTCCCCCGTCCCTGGGATTCTCCAGGCAAGAACACTGGAGTGGGTTGCCATTTCCTTCTCCGGACATGCCTGCTACTTCTACTTTAAGACTGCATGAGCCTTTCTTGAATTAGGCCTTTTTATGAATGGAATTGAAAATTTTGGAGGGCTTTAGAAGCACTTTTTTTAAATTACCAAGGATGTATTTGAATGATGCTTCCTTTTCAGTAGAGCCCAAGTCATATATCATTTCCCATTTATCTTTTTCATGTTGGTCTTTTTCTTAATCTTTAAGAGCCCATTGTTTGTTGTATCTGTTGCAGATTATCTTGCTCCATCTGTTGTAATTGACTTTTTTCTGGCTCTTTTTCATTATTGAAGTTTTGTACTTAACTTACATATCAAATTTACATTGTGCTTCCTTGCCCTGTTTAGGGTTTCAGGTGTTCCCTGTATTGCTTAGAAAGTTCTCACACACCAAGAGGTAAAATTAAAAGATCCTCTTATAGTTTCTTCTAAGAAGTTTATAGCTTTTTAAAAAAAATTGAAACATATTTGCCATATTTAAGATATACGCCAACCAGTTAGATCTTTTCTTTGAGAAAGGAATTTTTATGCATGTGTAAGAAATGTGTCATGCATTCACAAGTATGCAGTATGTCTGTATTCACTAAAACGATGATAAATAATATCCATCTATATTAAAACATAGACCATCTCACAGAAATATCCATAACCACTTATCTGTACCTTCGTCTTGATCACCCTTTGCCTTCCTGTTTAGTTTTACCCCTAGTAAATCTCTTCCTATCTGAGCAGCGTAGTCTTTAGTTATGAAGCACAGGGTGACAGATTCAGAGTGCACTATGTGAGGAATGGGCAGTTTGCACCATTGGACGCAAGCTTGTAGGAGAGCAGAAGCTGAGCTCCGTCTGCCTTGGGGCTTCCCAGAGACCCTTTGCAGAAGTCAACTGGGCGAGATCACGAGTGAACCTTGAAAGCTCAGGACCACCACACGGGGGATTTGGCTGGGCCTTCATGTGGACCAAGATGGATCTCCAGCAGATATGTGGTCAGAGGCCAGCTGCTCCCCTTGGTCAACTCCCAGCTTTCAGGAGCAGGTCAGAGCAGAAGTGTGGGGGTGAAGCGAGGGTCCTCAGCTGAACCTCCCTCCTGAAGGGGAGAGCAGGAACTTCATCAGCCAACTCCAGGGGAGCAGCAGAGCCTGGACCAGACTCCCCAGGCATCTTCTGTCCTCATGTCAAAAAGCAAAAATATATGATTGTCTCTCTCTCTCTCTGTGTAGTTGATTCTTGTTATTCTTGGTAGTTGTATTCTCTAAAGTTGCCATGAACACTGAATTAGCAAATACTGAACCAGAGCTCCTAATGGCAGTATAGGACTGGGTTCCTGTAGCCTTTGGTCGCACTTACATCAACAGATCAATACAAAGCCTTGTTTTCTGTGTGTTTCTGTTGAAAGACACCTTATTTAATATTCAGTTGATTCTTAAACATAGAAGTCATAGCTAACAGCACTGTACCTCATGGCTAAACAGTTAATCTAACACATGTTGTCAGTTTTGTGGCACTTAGAAACACTAGACAGCACTTCAGTGCTTCATCTGGGGCCATTTTAAACAGCGCAGTCACCTGTAAACAATACAGAAAGTTGAAATGCATGACAGTACATAGACCGTGAAAAGGATGTTTGTTTACAGGATGAATTGAAGCAGGAAGGCAGAGCAGCCACTTGTCTGAGCTCAGCTAGGAATGTGCCGATTGATAACTCAGACGTGCGCAAGTGACTGTGAAAGCGCTGCAAGTATTGCTGTGTATGTGCGCATGTGTATATATACACCCACGGAGCAGGGAAAATTATCCCAGGGTGTTAGATGGCAGGATAGTAACTTGGGGTGGTTACTAGAGGGAGCCTGAGGGAGACCTGTTCTGTTTCTTGATCTGGGTGTTGGTTGTGCAGGTTATGTTCACTCTGTGAAAACCAAGCTGTGTGTTTATGATTTGTGTACATTTCTAAATGGTGTTTCACTTCAGTAAACAGCGTAAAACAAACAATACTCTGGCCCCAGGATCTGGGTGATGACCACTCAGTGTGCGTGGCTCTTGAGCACTCCAGTGTGGACAAGTTGTCCTCAGCCACAGCATGGCTGTCATTCTGGGAGTTCCCAGTGTACCGTCTTCCTGGTGATTTTAGTTGCTTCTCTCTTATTTCGGATCTCCTGTTTTCCTACATTTGATTTCTCCCATTATTTCCTCCTCTTACTCTTCATTGTTTCTGAAGAAGGGTTCACTGGGGACAATTTTTTTTTAAACTTAGCAAATTTGAAGATACTGCTAACACTATTGTTAACACCTCATACTTGCATGACAGCTTTCCAGAGTATGTAATTTTAATGTGGAAGTTCTTTCCTTTGGAAGTTTGATGACATTAATGCATTACCTTTTACAGTCCAGTGTTCCTGTTGCACATATCTGATTCTTGATCGTGTGTGACCTCTAGGCTCTCCCTCCTCATTAGCGTTTTTGTTTTGTTCAGCTAAATACTCAGGAGTGGAATTGCTGAATTGTATGATAGTTCTAATTTTAATTTTTTGAGGAATTTCCGTACTGTTTTCCATAGTGGCTGCACCGATTTACATTCTTACCAACAATACATGAGGATTCACTTTTCTCCCCATCCTCACCAGCACTTATTATTTGCTGTGTTATTTTTTCTTTTTTAATAATACCCTTAGTGACAGGTTTGAGGTGATCTCATTATGGTTTCGGAGAAGGCAATGGCACCCCACTCCAGGACTCTTGCCTGGAAAATCCCGTGGATGGAGGAGCCTGGTAGGCTGCAGTCCATGGGGTCACTAAGAGTCGGACACGACTGAACGACTTCACTTTTACTTTTCCCTTTCATCCATTGGAGAAGGAAATGGCAACCCACTCCAGTGTTCTTGCCTGGAGAATCCCAGGGACAGAGGAGCCTGGTGGGCTGCCATCTATGGGATCGCACAGAGTCAGACACAGCTGAAGTGACTCAGCAGCAGCAGCATTATGGTTTTGATTTCCATCTCTCTGATGATTAGTGACTTGAGTGTTTTTCTTCATGTCCCTATTGGCCATCAGTATATCTTCTTTGGGAAAACATCTATTCAGGTTTCAATAAGGCTTTTTTTTTTTTAAAATAATGTTTTGATGTTGAGCTGTATCAGTTTTTGGTATATTTTGGATATTAACCCTTTATTGGATATGTCATTTGCAAATACCTTCTCCCATTCCATAGGCACCTTTTTTGTTTTAGTGATATTGAAAGAAAGTGAAGTTTGCTCAGTCGTGTCCAACTCTTTGTGACCCCATGGGCTGTAGCCTACCAGTCTTCTCCGTCCATGGGATTTTCCAGGCAAGAGTACTGGAGTGGGGTGCCATTTCCTTCTCTAGGAGATCTTCCTGACCCAGGGGTTGAACCCGGGTCTCCTGTATTATAGGCAGACGCTTTACCATCTGAGCCACCAGGGAAGTCCAGTGATATTGATACTTTTCTTTGTTGTGCAAAAAAGCTTTTTAATTTTGTATAGTCCCATTTGTTTACTTTTGCATTTGTTTCTCCTGCTTGATGAGACATATCCAAAGAAATAAGATTAAGACCAATGTCAAAGAGCTTACTGCCTGTGTTTTCTTGTAGAAGTTTTATGGCTTCAGGTCTTACATTTAAGTCTTTAATCCATTTTGAATTTATTTTTGTGTATAGTGTGAGAAAGTAATCTAATTCTTTTGCATGTAACTGTCCAGTTTCCCCAACACCATTTATTGAAGAAGCTGTCTTTTTTCCATTGTGTATCTTTGCCTGCTTTGTCATAGATTAATTTCCTGTATTTGTGTGGGCTCGTTTCTGAGCTCTCTATTCTGTTGAATTGATCTTTGTGTCTGTTTTTTGTGCTAGTACTATACTGTTTTGATTACTGTGGCTTTGTAGTACAGTCTGAAGTCAGGGAGCATGATTCATCCAGTTCTTTTCTTTCTCAAATTGTTTTGGTTATTCAGGATATTTTGTGTTTACATATACATTTTAGAATTATTTTCTCTAGATCTATAGAAAATGCCAATGGTATATTGATAGGGAATGCATTGAATCTGTAGATTGCCTTAGGTAATATGGTCATTTTAGCAATATTAACTTTTCCAGTCTATAAACACAGTGTATCTTTCCATATGTTTTTGGTATCTTGAGTTTATTCCATCAGCATGTAACAGTTTTCTGAGTACGTGTCTTTTATCTCCTTAGTTAGAGTGATTTCTCGGTGTTCTTTTAGATGTGGTTTTAAGTAGCACTGTATTCTTAATTTCTGTTTCTGATTATTGTTAGTGTATAGAAATGCCAGAGATTTTTTTTGTATCCTGCAACTTTACAGATTCCTTGATGAGTTGTAGTAGTTTTTCAGTGGTGTCTTTAGAATCTTCTGTGTACAGTATCATGTCATCTGCACGGAGTGACAGTTTTACTTCTTCCTTTCCAATTTGGAATACCATTTTTAAAATTATTTATTTATTTATGGCTGTGCTGGGTTTTTGTTGCTGTGTGTGGGCTTTTCTCCAGTTGCAGTGCACAGGTTTCTCATTGTGGTGGCTTCTTGTGTTATGGAGCACAGGCTCTAGGCGTGGGGCTTTCAGTGACTGCAGCATGCAGGCTCAGTAGTTGCAGCTCCCAAGCTCTAGAGCACAGGTTCAGTAGTTGTGGTGCATGGGCTTCGTTGCTTCTCAACATATAGAATCTTCTCGGACTAGGGATCAAACCCATGTCCCCTGCATTGGTTCAGTTCAATCGCTCAGTGGTGTCTGACTCTTTGCGACCCCATGGACTGAAGCATGCCAGACTTCCCTGTCCATCACCAACTCCCAGAGCTTACTCAAACTCATGTCCATCGAGTTGGTGATGCCATCCAACCATCTCATCCTCTGTCGTCCCCTTCTCCTCCTGCCTTTAATCTTTCCCAGCATCAGGGTCTTTTCCAATGAGTCAGTTCTTCACATCAGGTGGCCAAAGTATTGGAGTTTCAGCTTCAGCATCAGTCCTTCCGATGAATATTCAGGACTGATTTCCTTTAGGATTGACTGGTTGGATCTCCTTGCAGTCCAAGAGACTCTCAAGAGTCTTCTCCAACACCACAGTTCAAAAGTATCAATTCTTCTGTGCTTGCTCAGCTTTCTTTATAGTCCAACTCTCACATCCATACATGATTACTGGAAAAACCATAGCTTTGACTAGACTGACCTTTGTCGGCAAAGTAACGTCTCTGATTTTTAATATTCTGTCTACGTTTGTCATAGCTTTTCTTCCAAGGAGAAGTGTCTTTTAATTTCAGGGCCACAGTCAACATCTGCAGTGATTTGGGGGCCCCCCACAATGAAGTCTCATTGTTTCCCCATTTTTTGCCATGAAGTGATGGGACCGGATGCCATGATCTTAGTTTTCTGAACGTTGAGTTTTAAGCCAACTTTTTCACTCTCCTCTTTCACTTTCATCAAGAGGTTTTTTAGTTCTTCTTCACTTTCTGCCATAAGGGTGGTGTCATCTGCATATCTGAGGTTATTGATATTTCTCCCAGCAATCTTGATTCCAGCTTGTGCTTCATCCAGCCCAGCATTTCTCATGATGTACTCTGCATATAAGTTAAATAAGCAGGGTGACAATATACAGCCTTGACATACTCCTTTTCCGATTTGGAATCAGTCTGTTGTTCCATGTCCAGTTCTAACTGCATTGGAGGTGGATTCTTATTCACTATACCACCAGAGAAGTCCTGGAATCCTTAGACTTCCAGTGCTATACTGAATAAAAATGATGAGAGTTGGTGAGAGTGGGCATCCTTGTCTTGTTCCTAATTTTAAAGGAAATACTTCTGCTTTTCACCATTGAATATGATGCTTGCTGCTGCTGCTGCTGCTAAGTCGCTTCAGTCGTGTCCGACTCTGTGTGACCCCACAGACGGCAGCCCACTGGGCTCCGCCATCCCTGGGATTCTCCAGGCAAGAACACTGGAGTGGGTTGCCATTTCCTTCTCAATGCATGAAAGTGAAAAGTGAAAGTGAAGTCGCTCAGTCGTGTCTGACTCAGAGACCCCATGGACTGCAGCTCCTCCGGCCATGGGAGTTTCCAGGCAAGAGTACTGGAGTGGGATGCCATTGCCTTCTCCGGAGTATGATGCTTATGTGGCCTTTATTATATTGATGTTTGTTCCCTATATACCCACTTTGTTGATGTTTATTTTTTTAATTATAAATGGATGCTGAGTTTTGTCAAAAGCTTTTTCAGTATCTATTGAGATGGTCATGCCATTTTTTTTTCCAATTGATTAATTGATTTTTTCCACATTGATTAATTTGTGGATATTGAACGATCCTTGCACCACTGGGATAAATCCTGTTTGATCATGGCGTATGATACTTTTAATGCAAGAGTCCCCAGACCCTGGGCTGTAAACCAGTGGTCCACAGCCTAATAGGAACTGGGCCACACAGCAGGAGTTGAGTGGCAGGTGAGCCCAAGCACAGCTTCATCTGCCAATCCCCTTCATTCGCATTACCACCTGCACCATCCCACTTTCCCTTCCCCCAATCCATGGAAAAATTGTCTTCCGTGGAACCAGTCCCTGGTGCCAAAAAGATTGTAGACTGCTGTTTTAATGTATTTTTGGATTAGATTCCTAATGTTTTGTTGAGGATTTTTGTTCATCAATAATATTGGTCTGTAATTTCCTTTTTTTGTGTGATATCTTTGTCAGGTTTTGGTGTCAGGGTGATGCTAGGCTTATAGAATGAATTAAAAAGTGTTTCTTCCAATGATTTTCTTTTTGGTTAAGAAAGATAGTTGTTAATGTTTGGTAGAAATCACCTATGAAGCTTTCTGGTCCTGGACTTGTTTGTTGAGAATTTTTTGATTACTGAATCAATTTCTTTACTGATGATTTGTCTATTCATATTTTCTACTTCTTCCTGATTCAGTCTTTGCAGATTGTCCATTTCTAGGAATTGGTACATTTATTCTAAGTTGTCTATTTTTTGGTGTATAATTGTAATAATCTCTTATGATCCTTTGTATTTCTGTGGTGTTACTTGTAACTTCTTTTTTATTTGTGATTTTACTGATTTAGGCTTTTTTTCCCCTTGATGAGTCTGGCTAAAAGTTTAACAATTTTGTTTATCTTTTCAAAAAAAGTAGCTCTTAGTTTCATTGATCTTTTTCTGTTTTTTTTTTTTTTTTTTTTTTTTTTTTTTTTTTTTTTTTTTTTTTTTTTTTTTTTTTTTTTTTTTTTTTTTATTTTTTTTTTTTTTCTTTTTTTTTTTTTTTTTTTTTTTAGCTTTTTTTCCCCTTGATGAGTCTGGCTAAAAGTTTAACAATTTTGTTTATCTTTTCAAAAAAAGTAGCTCTTAGTTTCATTGATCTTTTTCTGTTTTTTTTTTTTTTTTCAGTCTCTTTCATTTATTTCTGCTTCCATCTTTATGATACCGTTTCTTCTACTAACTTGTCTTTTGTTTGTTCTTTTTCTGCTTCCTTTAAGTGTAAGGTTGCTTTCAGGCTGTTGACACTGGAGTTCCAGTGTTCTTCTCTTTCATGTTCTATTCTCTTTTCTCTTCACCTTCTCCTTCTGAGAATAACTTAGTTACGATTTAACACAAACTCTTCTCTGTCCAGTAAACTGTGCATACTACTGCCTTGTCAACAGTTCCTTGAGTTCCCTAGGTCAGAGGCCCTCTGTTTACCCTTTAATGAGTAAACTTCTTGTTTCCACTTGAAGTAGAGGATGTCTGAAAGGCAACATACAAATTTAACTGCTTCTGGAAGAGCTTTTTACATCTTTCATCTTTAGACAGTTCTCTTCTCTAACCCAAGTTGGTCCAGCGATACCTGATACTGCCAGTCCTGGACACTTTGTTGAATTTGTATTGAATCTTGGGTAGTTTCCTTGCTTTCTCCTTTTTACCCTTTGCTTTTACCTTTTTATGTGGATTCATCTTTTTTCCAGCCTCCTAACTCAGTTACCACTCATCCATCTGCTTTCCAGCTTCCAAATTTTTGTTGCTATGGTTTACTTTTACTGTCCTTGTCCTTTTGAAATTGTCTTTATAAACAAGGTGAAAAGACAGCCTTCAGAATTGGAGAAAATAATAGTAAATGAAACAACTGACAAAGAATTTATCTCCAAAGTATACAACTTCTTGAGTTGCCTCAAGGGTGTCAAGGACCCTTTCGAGACTCAAGAGGGATGGTGGGATATCTCTCCAGATGCCGCAGCGGAAGGGGAAAAATAAATAACCCAATCAAAAAATGTGCCAAAGAATTAAACAGACATTTCTTCAAAGAAAACATAACAGATGGCTAACAAGCAGATGAAAAGGTGCTCAACATCACTCATTATCAGAGAAATGCAAATCAAAACCACAGTGAGGTACCATCTCACACCAGTCAGAATGGCTGCCATCCAAAAGTCTACAGTGAATGCTGGAGAGGGTGTGGAGAAAAGGGAACCCAGTTACACTGTTGGTGGGAATGCAAACTAGTACAGCCACTATGAAGAACAGTGTGGAGATTCCTTAAAAAACTGGAATTAGAACTGCCATATGACCCAGCAATCCCACTGCTGGGCATACACACCAAGGAAACCAGAGAGACACGTGTACCCCAATGTTCATCGCAGCACTGTTTAAAATAGCCAGGACATGGAAGCAACCTAGATGCCCATCAGCAGATGAATGGATAAGAAAGCTGTGGTACATATACACAATGGAATATTTCTTAGCTATTGAAAAGAGCACATTTGAGTCAGTTATAATGAGGTGGATGAAACTGGAGCCTGTTACACAGAGCAAAGTAAATCAGAAAGTAAAACACCAATACAGTATATTAACGCATATATATGGAATTTAGAAAGATTGTAACAATGACACCATGTGCACGATAGCAAAAGAGACACAGATATAAAGAACAAACTTCTGGACTCTGTGGGAGAAGGCAAGGGTGGGATGATTTGAGAGAATAGCACTGAAACATGTATATGGCCATATGTGAAACAGATCGTCAGTCCAGGTTCGATGCATGAGACAGGGCACTCAAAGCCAGTGCACTCGGATGACCCGGAGGGATGGGATGGGGGAGGTTTGGGACAGGGCAGGAGGGGGACATGTACACCTGTGGCTGATTCAGTGTAGGGCAAAGCCACCATAATATTGTAATTAGCCTCCAATTAAATTAATAAAAAAATTCCAATACTAAATTTGATTTTCAGAAAGGAACAAAATTAGGCCTTACCTTATCTGTTCTAGACCTTATTGTCACAAAATTACAGCTCAGTCTGAAATAGATTGTCCAGTGCACTGTGTGAGACCTTGAAATAAGGCTGTGGAATTCAGTGTGGAACTGAATTTTTTTACTATTATTATTTGTTTTGGCCATGCTGCGCAGCTTGCAAGATCTTTGTTCTCCAAAGAGGGATCACACCTGCACCCCCTGCAGTGGAAGGGTGGATCCCTAAGCACTGGACCACCAGGGAATTGTCTTTGATTTTAACAGATCACATTTAAATGATCACATGTGGCTAGTGGCTAGCATATACTGGACAGTTCAGGTCCAGAGCTGATGATCTTGGAGTTGCAATGTAAGTTCTAGTCGATGTATCTACTACATGGAAATTTTTTCCTTCTCCTTATTTATTTATTCATTTATATCAGTATGGACACATGGATTTCTGTACTTGAAAGTGGACATTACTTTTCTTTATTATTGATTTTGATGCTCAAATTGTCCCAGATTTGAACCATGGAAACTTCATTCAGGTTTCTTCTGTGTCCTTTGACATGTCTCCATCATTTTTCCTGGATCATTCGTTCTAGAACTAGACATCATAGACTCCTATGAGCTTCCCCTGCTGTAATTCCTCTGGAGTCATCCGCTTCTCCAAGGAGCTCTAGTTCCTCCATCCATCCAGTGGAGAATGCTGTTTGGAAACCAGATCTGGTTGCCTGGTAGGCTTGTAGCTGCTGGACCAGCACAGCTTCTATGCTCTGTAAGCTGACAAGGGATTTTTACAGATTTTACAGAGCCTGGTGGCTGTTATATTGGACAGTACAGATAAACAGATATTTCGGTCATTGCAAAGAAGAAAAAGATGAGGGTACTAGAATTTTAAGAGTTCAGAGACTCCCGCTTCCCTGGGCCTACCTCAGCACAGTTGGTACTTGGCGTCTGGGGATATAGCTGGTTGGTGATGAGAGCGATTGATGCTAGAACCCCTCTGCTGGTGGAGGAATACTCTGTCTCCCTCTCTAACCTCCCACTGGCAGATGTAAACCAGGAGCCAGCTGCCAAGGGGATATGAACATTGCAGACCCCAGACCCTAGATCATTGTTCCTCAGCCATTACATCTTGGGCCAGGTGGCTGTCTCGTGCTTCATAGGATGTTTAGTAACATCCCTGGCCTTTACCCACTTGATTCTAGTACCCACCCCACACCCAAATGTTTCCATACGTGGCCAGATATCCCCTGGGGGGGCAAAATGACCCCATCGAGGACAACCTCCTGGGCCAGCATTGTAGGAAACAATATAGAAGGGGAGGCTTGGAGCTGAGAAATGGTAGTACTGACCAGCAGCCTATTTTACTTCACACAACTCTGGAATGTGGAGGGGAAGAGAAGTTAACACATGCTTGTTACAGTCCTGCAATACAGAGATTGGTATGTGCTTTTTTTTCTCTGGTTGATGCGGAAAGCAAAGACCGGTTAAGTAGTTTCAGGCAGGATTCACATCCTTGCTGATAAAGTTATTTATTTACATCCTCTTGAAGTTTGCACTTGAGTTTTTAGCTTGTAAGGCTATGCCTTATTGCCCTCCTTATTGCCTCATGCCTTACTGCCATCCTTTTTAGGTGGAGGAACTGTTCTTTTGAGTGTTGTATTTTCAAGTCATTATGGGTATATTGTCAACCTGGGTACATCTTTTGAGTGTTGCCCTACCCGAGTCATGCTCAGAACCATGGCTCAAAATGTTCACAAGTGGAGGGAAGAAGCAGCATGAGTATTTGTGAGGGAATTTTCTAGTGGTCCAGTGATAACGCCCTCTCACTGCCGAGGGCCTGGGTTCTATCCCTGGTCAGGGAACTAAAATGCCATGAGCAACACGGCGTGGCCAAAAAAAATTTATGTTAAAGCCCGTGTTTGGTTTTTTAGTTTTGGATGCTTTGAGTACTGTTTAACTTGGTTTGCTAGAGAGTTGCTTCAGACTGTAGAGGCACTGCTTATTTTTCTCATTTGCTTTTATGCTAAGTCCTTTACTGTCTTCTGTTCCACACGGTTGTGTCTCACTCTCCATAACAGAAAGACGTGTCCTTTCTCAAAGGAAATCTCCTAAAGATCAGCCTAACAGTTTTTAGTATCTTTCCTGTCTCATCATCGCCTCAGATCCAGAGTTAGGCCAGTGTGTGTTCTAAGCCAGGCATAAACTGCTTCTCTTCCATTGCCAGAGCAGTCTCTGACTTTGTATTATTCCTAGTCCTCTCCAGAGTTTCATATCTGTTATAGGTCCCCTGGGTTCAAAATCAGTGAAGGAACTGGAGCAGACATAATCATAACCTACCAGTTGAAGGCAGGATTTTTGAAGACCTATTGGTTTGAAATTGGTCCCCCAAGGAAAGAGGAGGCAGTGACTTGATTCTTGGCTTGAGCTCTGCATGGGTTTCTGAGAATGGATTTAGAGTAACTGCTCTGTGTGGAAGAAACGTGGAACAGAGGGACCTGAAGGTGTTCTTCGGTGTTTTGAGGAAAAGGTGCTCAGGGCCTGCTTGGGATGCGTCTTGTGTCAGGGTGGTGCTAACTGTGGGGCTCTGTGGTACCCTCTCACCAGGACAGGTCATCTTGTGTTGCTCGTATCTGTTGATGTGTTCCCAAAGTTCTCTGCCACTCACTCTTCATACTGTATTTTAATTGCCTGTTTACTTGTCTTCCCTTTTAAACTTCAGGCACTAAATGGGTACTGTAGGTGCTCAGAAACTTATGTTCATTGAGATAATGTTGTTATGGTAATTTAATGTGAAATCATCTCCTAATATCCATGGAGAACAAATCCTTTACACTCTAGTAGAGCTGACACATACAGACTGGGACTTTATCACAAATAAGTGTGCAGACATTTCTAGCTCAAATAACCATTCAGTAGTATGTTTTCTGCTCCCTCCCTATTCATCTAGTGGTTTTCTAGTAATTGTTCAAGCTTACCCTAAAACAGTTGCAGAAAATCAGATTTAAAGGGTTTAAACTGTTTTACCCAAGGCAGGGGGCACAAATCCCATTAAGTATGTTTCACCCTTTAGTTGTAACATTCTTCTCTCTAACAAATATGTGTAGTCTCTCTTTCCAGGAAAGGCAGAAAGTCCCCTACTGCTCCTTGTACTGTGTGTGACAGGAAGGCTTTCTGAATGGCAGCTTGCCTCATTGTCACTGCCCTCTAGCAGGCTTTCCGTGTTGTCTGTGTGGGGTCCAGCATGCCCAGATGATGCACTGTGCTTGGGAGAAGTCATTCTGTGAACGCTTAGCTTGAAACTCAGTGATGAATTTATACTTCAGCAAAAATTAACACGTATGGGATACAGAATCCATCTTTGGGGCCAAAAAGACACTAGTTGTATTCTGTAATTGCACTGAGTCAACTGTTTTACCCATTTATGAAGTGAAGTCGCTCAGTCGTGTTCGACTCTTTGCAATCCCATGGACTGTAGTCTACCAGGCTTCTCTGTCCATGGGATTTTCCAGGCAAGAGTACTGGAGTGGGTTGCCATTTCCTTCTCCAGGGGATCTTCCTGACCCAGGGATCGAACGCAGGTCTCCTGCATTGCAGGCAGACGCTTTACCCTCTGAGCCACCTACCTCAGTGTAAAACCAGCCATCCTGACACCTTCTATGCTCCTGTACAAGTTGAGATGGGATGGCGGAGTTTTGTCTATATTAGGTTTTGGTGGTTTTTTTCTTAATGAAACATTGAAAACATATAGAAGGTGCTGATGTGGACAGCTTCCACTTCGTACCCTTTCTTGATTCCATTCTGTTTCTTTCCTACCTCCCAGATGTCATTGTTTCTTGGGCGTTGGTGTGTATCCTTTCCATCCACATTTCAGCATGCTTTCTACATAAGTATGTGTCCATACACTGTAACTATAGAGCATTGTGTTGTGTAGTTTAAAACTTACATAAGTGCTTCCATGTGGTATGTATCCTTTTACGACCTGTTTTTGTAGGGATTTACACATGATAATAGCAATTTGTTGGAGCACAATGTTCTAGAATTTCATTATGCAATGATGTCATGTGTGATAGCTGTTGATTCCCTTGTCTGAAGATGTATGTATGTGTATTTCCTTATACATTTGACAAAAACAAAAATAAATTATATATTTGAGAATCATATTGATATTATGCTGTGATTTGAAAGAGTGAGGCCTGACATGTTTCTTGCTTACTTAAATTTTAAACAAAGGAGATGGTAAATTTACCAGTATACGACATGGATTTTCAAAAAGTTAAGAGAATAGTACTCTAGAATAAGAACTTGTAAATTAGTGACTTCAGATAGAGCTGTATTTGATTATCAACCTCTGGAAATAAATAAGCAAATATCTATTAACACCTGCCTTAAAAGTAATTCCTCAAGCTCAGAGTTTCATTTTAGAGAAGTTATATGACTGGTAGAATTAGGCTCTCTTAGAAAATAATTCGAGAAGAACAATAAATGTGATATTAAATGTGTATCTCTGTGCCATAGTAAATAAAAAGTTCTGAAGACATCTACTTCTGAAAGAGATACACAAGTAACAGATTTACTGTTATCAGAGGCTCAGTTTGTCACTTCGTGACTGTTTGCCTTTGGAGCAGGTCACTTAGTGCTTGTGGACCTCAGTTTATTCACATGTAAAAGAACAACTGTTCAGTGACAAGCTCTTCCCAGGTGCCTGGGGCATCAAGTTCAGTTAAACACCAATTGGTTAGTGAAAGATCAAAGCTAGGTGGAGATGATCTGAAGGAGAGTCTCCAGTGGCATTTTATACCCATTTAAAGGGTTTAATTTTTCAGACCGGCCCCAATCAGTTTGAAATGTGATATGTTTTTTACAGGTGGTGCTAGTGGTAATGGAGAAGGCAATGGCACCCCACTCCAGTACTCTTGCCTGGAAAATCCCATGGATGGAGGAGCCTGGAAGGCTGCAGTCCATGGGGTCGCTGAGGGTCGGACACGACTGAGTGACTTCACTTTTCCCTTTCATGCATTGGAGAAGGAAGTGGCAACCCACTCCAGTGTTCTTGCCTGGAGAATCCCAGGGACGGGGGAGCCTGGTGGGCTGCCGTCTATGGGGTTGCACAGAGTCGGACACGAGTGAAGTGACTTAGCAGTAGCAGCAGCACCTAGTGGTAAAGAACCCACCTGCTAATAAAGAAGACGTAAGAGACTCAGGTTTGATCTCTAGGTTGGGAAGATGCCCTGGAGGAGGGCGTGGCAATCCACTCTATATTCTTGTCTGGGGAATCCCATGAACAGAGGAGCTTGGTGGGCTACAGTCCATAGGGTCGTAAAGAAACAGGGCAGTGATTCTGATTAGTGTGCCTTGTTTCAAGCAACTTAAATAGAGATGCACACATATTTCAAACTACTGGAGGTTTTATTTTCAGCTTTTACATGTGAAATTGTCAACACAAAATTGTGGCTGACAGAAAATGTGTTTCTTAAGAACAACCGCGTCGTTTATATGGCTGGCAGCCAAGTCTTCTGGGCCGATGCTGCCGAATGGGGGCTCATGCCTAGAAGTATTTGGCACGGCATTCTTACTGACTTAATTTTCTTTTCTCCTATGGGAAACAAGTACCTGTTGTTCAGTCCCTTCTTTCCCTCCCCTACTTTCATCATTGAGTCATTCTTATATCAAAAAGTCTATTATGGACACACATTAATCCCTGTTTCCCTTCTCTCTTTTGAGCTCTTATCTAATTACTCTGGGAGAATGTCCCTTTTTCTTTTCATCCACTTCATTCATTCAGCAGATACCCACTGAATTCCTACATTGTCCCAGGCATTCCTTACACACCTCTTCTTCCTTCATTTTATGTGTAAGTCAGAAAATAGCTCTAATCATGGCTGAGTATAATAGTAGATTGAAGCTTCTCTATTTCCAGATAAGGGGTTCTGAAAGACTGTTCCTTACTAAGCTTGCTCATGAGCAAGTTCATTGTTACTAAGATGGGTTTCTGTTCCCAGGCCAGTATTGCATTTCTGTGAAATAAGAGCATGGAACAGGTCTTTAAAACTAAGCAAAACATCCAGTTGTTCCAAAATGGAGCAAATTCTGCTGCACTAAAAACTTTTAGAAATGAATTAAGCTTCCCTCTTTGACAGAATGCATAAGGAAGGAATGCCTTAAATACAGTGTCCAGTTCCTGCCTTTCTGTCCAGTTTGTTGGGCAGATAAGAACTAGCTTTGAATCATCCATAACCATGAAAGAAGTTTTATCATAATTTTCAGCTACCTCATGACTTTGATGTGAAAATTACTGCAGTAATGAAGAAAATTCTCTGGGCTACCATTGGAGTATTAGCTTTGTGTGGCACAGGCCTTTATTCACTGCTATATCTTATACATAATGGAAGGATAGATGGATGCTCCTTGTTGTGACATGTCCCCACACTCATGGAATTCCACTTGAAAACAATAAAGTAAAAGAAAGCTAAATCCCAGTGCAGAAAAGGTTGTTTTAAATGCCCAGCCAGGTAAATGTATCACAGGTTCAAGCAAGTCTGCTAAGTGTGAAGAACACACTGCACAATCTATTTACCAACGTGTTCCATGTTTTCCCCTTTTCTAGAGTTCCCCTCCAGCACCCAGGCCTCTTCCTTTTGAATCGTACCCTCCCCAGTTGTATACTGTTTTCCTCATTTCTCTCTCTCTGCCCCTGGAATCCCTTTAACTATAGGTCTTTTCTTGAATGGTATATTTGTATGGGTCTCTCTACCCAATTTTCTCTTCTTTTGAGTTTCTCTTTGTCATAAGGCATAGTTTTTTTTTTTTTTTTTTTAATAAACATATATAGAGTTATGTGTATATTTAATTGCCAGGGGAAGATTCTGTTCCTAAGTCTAAAAGCAAGTAGAGATTTTTTGTGTTTTTTTCTTCAAAAAGAACTCCTAGAGTTACTTTACCTTTGCAATGCATGATTGAGTGTATTTCCCCCTGTACTTCTTTAATAGAAGGGGAAAAGCTTTCTGCTCCTGAACTAGGCTCCCAGCTTGGGAAGCATTATAAAATTTGTCTTAGGTTCCAGTGGTTTTATTTCTAGTAATATCCCTTGATCATTGTCTTTAATTCTGGCTGCTAGTGCTTTTCACTGAGTTACCATAGTTCATTTCTTTATTTGCTTCTGTGTTCAGTTGAGAACCTCTTCAAAAGATTGCATGATTTTTCAACCATCTAAATGCAAAGAACCTCTTTGGGAATATAACATATCACACACACACACACACAATATAACATATCACACACACACGCACAATATAACACACATTCGTTTTTTAAAAGTCACATTTATCTAAACATCCATAGTCCCTGGAGAGATGATTGACTGGAGTAAAAGGAGGACCTTCACTCCAGATTGCATGGTATCTGGAAGTCAGGATAGCTTGTCAGTGGCAAATGCTGAATAATCCCAGGGCTTCAGATTAGGGGTACAGGCTCTTCCTGTTGTGTTCTTTCACTGTTTATCTTGACAGGTAGCTTTCCCTTTTTCGACCTTCTCTTCACACTGCCTCTCTGTTAAGGAAAAGCTATATCAACCTCTGGGTTTTTCTTTTAAAAGATAAATAAATGTATGTGTAATGTATGTGTTATATATATATATGTAAATAAGCCTTTATTTTAGAACATTAAAAAAGAGAAGACTATGTATTATTTCAGAGGCTTTTTAAATATTTGTTCCCACTAGAGGGGATTTTTTCCTTTAATTTTAGTTCATAGGTTTTATGTATTTATTTTACAGAACTGCTAAATATAAAAGTGTTGAGGATATGAATGTGTTTAGATACACCTTTTATAGATAGGGGTTATCAAATATACACCATTCTTTTTATTTAAGTTTCACATATGGCAGTGTCGAAATTGAGGTTAAGCTATATATATACATATGTATGTATATGTATATATTTATAGGTAGGGGGTCATCAAATATACACCATTGTTTTTATGTAAGTTTCACATATGGCAGTGTTGAAATTGAGGTTAAGCTATATTTCCCAGCTTTTTTTTTTGACTGTGCAATGCAGCATGGTGGGATCTTAGTTCCCCAACCAGTAATCGAACTTGTGTACTCTGCACTGGGAGCATGGAGTCTGAACCACTGGACCAATAGGGAAGTCCCCTATATTTCCCAACATTTTTGTTTGTCCTGTTAGGTGAACTTGATCAGATGGGGAATCACAAATATCCTACCACAACTTTAAGATGTGGCTTGTGCAGGTGTAGACATGGTGTGTGTGTCCATGTTTGTACATAATGGAATATTACTCAACCATGAAAAAGAATGAAGTAATGTCATTTGCAGCAACATGGATAGACCTGGAGATTATCATACTAAGTGGAGTCCATCAGAGAAAGACAATATGATACTGTTTATATGTGGAATCTAAAACATGACACAGATGAACTTACCTGAGAAACAGAAACAGACTCGCAGAGACAGGACGGATTTGTAGTTGCCATTGGGAAGGGGGTTGGGGAAAGGAAGGATTGGGAGTTTGGGATTAGCAGATGTAAACCGTTATATATAGGATGCATAAACAGCAAGGTCCTCCTGTACATCACAGAGAACTATATTCAGTATCCTGCAATAAACCATAATGGAAAAGAATAGGAAAGACTAAGCACATGTATAACTGAGTCACTTTTCTATATAGCAGAAATTAATACAACAGTGTAAATCAACTGTACTTAAAATGTTTTTTAAAAAGATGTAGCTTGTGCTTGTTTCCATTTTACGAAGTAATAGTTGTCTGAATTTGTTTATGGCGGTATGGCTAAAGCCAGATTATTCAAGGATGACTTACATATTTTATTATTTGGTTAACTCAGTTTTTGCAAGGTGTATATTGTATAGAGTTCCCTGGAGAAGGAAATGGCACCCCACTGCAGTATTCTTGCCTACAGAATGGCAGTACCACCATCTAGTTGCCTTCAGCTTTTTAACATTAAGTAACTGTTAGCCCGTCAAGGAACTGGGGTTCAGGCTTCCCTGGTGGCTCAGTGATAAAGAATCCACCTGCCAACGCAGGAGACATGGGTTAGGTCCTTGATCCAGGAGGATCCCACATACTGTGGAGCAGCTAGGCCCATGTGCCACAACTACTGCGCGTGCACTCTAGAGCCTGGGAGCCACGGCTCGTGAGCCCTTGTGCTGCGACTAGGAAGCCTGTGCACCTAGAACCTGTCCTCTGCAGCGAGAGAAGCCGCCGCAGTGAGAACCCCGTGCCCTGCAACTAGAGAAAAAGCGTGCTCAGCGGTGAAGACTCGATACAGCCCCCAAAGCACAAACAAACAGAAACCACCATTTAAAAAATGGAATTCTTTTTTTAAAAAGTTACTATTTTTGAGTCATTTTGAAAATGTATGTTTTCTGGGAATTCCCTGGCAGTCCAGGGTTAGAACCTGGTGGTTTCATTGCTATGGGCCTGGGTTCTATCACTGGTTGGGAAACTAAGATCCTCCAAGCCTCCTGCCCCATCCCACCCCCACCCCTAAAGTATATTTTTTAACTTCTTAAACACTGAAAGACATTTAACAACTTTTGTGATTCAAGATCACTATTTTAAACAAAAATATACATTTCAGTCAGACCATTAAACGTTATGTTAGGTAAATTCTCAGCAAGGTTTCTCAAAGTACAAGTAAAAGTAACTATAATTATCCATGGTGGCAAGTATACTATATGGGATGTGTTTTGGTGATGAGTGTAATATGAATAAGAAGTCAGGGAAGTAAAAATATTTTCTTACATATAGTTTTCATATATCCTGCTACTCCTCATTGTAGTAGCTCTGCCAGTTTAACACTTCTAATTTGTCATCATAAGCTTTAGACAGTATCTGACTTGAGAGAAGATTCCATACCACCTCTCTCGATAGTAGCTCAGTACAGTTCAGTTCAGTCGCGTCTGACTCTTTGCAACCTCATGGACTGCAGCACGCCAGGCTCAGAGTCTCTAAAAAGCATGGAAGAAGCATGCATAGGCTTGCTACAGTTTCTCAGTAGCAATCCTATCTCCCTCTGCCCCCACCTGAAATGACTAAATCTCATTTAGCTTAGAAAAGGACCCCAGATTTCTCACTCAGAACAGAATCTCTTTTAAGTATATCTATCAGAATTCACTTTATAACATAGACTAACAAAATTTACTCCCTTCCTGTCTACCCCAGGTGCTTTCCTAACAGGGAAAATAAGCCAGCTCTTCAGTGCACAGTTCCTTGGTTAATAACAGTGTTCTGCCTGTACCAGGAGGCTCAGGAAATCTGAAACAGAACACACATGTGGCATACGTAGAATGATTCTTTCCTTGATAGGAAGAATGAAACTGCTTCTGGTGATATTGATAAGAAATATTTACAATGCTGAAAACCAAAATTCCTATAGAAAAAGTATCATAATAGAAACAAGAGTTCAAATGTTGTCAAATAAAGTATCATCTTAAGAGCCATGGCTGTAGGACCACTCGATGATAGCACTGAGGTCTCCTGGATTTAAAAAGTGTTAGGTTTCATTTGCTGTATGCAATATGCATGCATACTAACTCCCTTTGGTCATGTCCAACTCTTTGGGACCCCATGGACCGTAGCCTGCCAGGGTCCTCTATCCATGGGATTCCCAGGCAAGAATACTAGAGTGGGTTGCCATGCCCTTCTCCAGGGGATCGTCCCACCCCAGAAATCAAAGTAAAAGTATATTTTTTAACTTCTTAAACACTGAAAGACATTTAACAACTTTTGTGATTCAAGATCACTATTTTAAACAAAAATATACATTTCAGTCAGACCATTAAACGTTATGTTAGGTAAATTCTCAGCAAGGTTTCTCAAAGTACAAGTAAAAGTAACTATAATTATCCATGGTGGCAAGTATACTATATGGGATGTGTTTTGGTGATGAGTGTAATATGAATAAGAAGTCAGGGAAGTAAAAATATTTTCTTACATATAGTTTTCATATATCCTGCTACTCCTCATTGTAGTAGCTCTGCCAGTTTAACACTTCTAATTTGTCATCATAAGCTTTAGACAGTATCTGACTTGAGAGAAGATTCCATACCACCTCTCTCGATAGTAGCTCAGTACAGTTCAGTTCAGTCGCGTCTGACTCTTTGCAACCTCATGGACTGCAGCACGCCAGGCTCAGAGTCTCTAAAAAGCATGGAAGAAGCATGCATAGGCTTGCTACAGTTTCTCAGTAGCAATCCTATCTCCCTCTGCCCCCACCTGAAATGACTAAATCTCATTTAGCTTAGAAAAGGACCCCAGATTTCTCACTCAGAACAGAATCTCTTTTAAGTATATCTATCAGAATTCACTTTATAACATAGACTAACAAAATTTACTCCCTTCCTGTCTACCCCAGGTGCTTTCCTAACAGGGAAAATAAGCCAGCTCTTCAGTGCACAGTTCCTTGGTTAATAACAGTGTTCTGCCTGTACCAGGAGGCTCAGGAAATCTGAAACAGAACACACATGTGGCATACGTAGAATGATTCTTTCCTTGATAGGAAGAATGAAACTGCTTCTGGTGATATTGATAAGAAATATTTACAATGCTGAAAACCAAAATTCCTATAGAAAAAGTATCATAATAGAAACAAGAGTTCAAATGTTGTCAAATAAAGTATCATCTTAAGAGCCATGGCTGTAGGACCACTCGATGATAGCACTGAGGTCTCCTGGATTTAAAAAGTGTTAGGTTTCATTTGCTGTATGCAATATGCATGCATACTAACTCCCTTTGGTCATGTCCAACTCTTTGGGACCCCATGGACCGTAGCCTGCCAGGGTCCTCTATCCATGGGATTCCCAGGCAAGAATACTAGAGTGGGTTGCCATGCCCTTCTCCAGGGGATCGTCCCACCCCAGAAATCAAAGTTATGTCTCTTATGTCTCCTGCTCAGACAGAAGGGTTAGCGCCACCTGGGAAGCCTTTGTGTCAGTCAGATGGAACGGACACTCCAAAAAGTTAGTGTTCAAACTTGAGCTTACCTTTCTGGCACCCTAAAGAGGTATAGCTTAGTTCACACTACATTTTATTTGGCAAAGTTACTATATCCTGTTAAATTAAACTTTCATTTGTGAATCTAAATAAATAGGTACTTACCCCTTTTCAGCATCTTCAGTGTTGTGCATTGTCATGCTTGGAGGCTGCTTTGAATTGGCAAATTTTGAAGTAGTCCTTCTTTTTGCTCATCATCCTTTCAGTGAGCTTTCTTTGCCCACACTGTTTATCCTTTTTTACTTCTTTTTCTCCGTGGCATGTATCTTCTAACTTGTTTTATAACTTAGTTTGATTTTATGCCTGTCTTCACCCCCTGTTTTAGGCTGTCATTCATTATTCTTTTTTTTTTTTTCTAATATTTATTTATTTTGGCTGCACTGGGTCTCCTTTACAGCTCACAGAATCTCCCTTGAGGCAAGCAGGCATCTTAGTTGGGACATGCCAGATCTAGTTCCCTGACCAGAAATGAACCAGATCCCCTGCATTGGGAGTTTGGAGTCTTACCCACTGGACCACCAGGGAAGTCCCTATTATCTTTTAATTCATTCCATAATGGACTGTCTGATGGGCCTTTGGGTTGTTAACGGCCTTTGGGTTGTTAACTGCCTTTTTATTCAATTACAAAAACCACTGTGAAAATTCTTTTACATTCTTCTGATGCTCCTGGGCAAAAGATGGCCCAGGGAATTGATTTGAATTGAATTGCAGAGACATAGTAATTGTACATGTTTAACTTGACTAGAATGTGAATAAAATGTGCAAAATGGTTTTGCTGATACGTGTCCCCAGCAGTGACATAGAAGCCTGTCTGTTGCTCCTAGTCTTCACTAGCACTTGATATCAAGAGGCTTCTAGGATTTTGCAGTCAGTCGATGTAAAATAATGGCTCATGGTGTTTTTATTTGCACTTCTTTGATGACTAATGAGATTGAGCGTCGATTCATGTATCTACTGATCAGTTTCTTTTGCTGTTCTTTATAGCGCCCATTGACGTCTTTGCCCATTTCCCTATTGGATGTTGGTCGTTTTCTTCCTGATATGTTTGAGTTCCTTAATGTATCCTGTATACCTAACTCTTGTCTGTCGTGTATGTTGTATTTATCACCAGATTCTGGGCCTTGTCTTTTCCATCACCCTAGGATAGTAAATGGGAACACACTCCAATATTCTTGCCTTGAGAATCCCATGGATGGAGGAGCCTGGTGGGTACAGTCCATGGGGTCCCAACGAGTTGGACACAACTGAGCGACTTCACTTTCACTTTATTTTCAGGATATTAAAAGTGAAGAAAAAGTCATAATTTTAATGTGGTTGAATGTGTCCCTTTATTGGGCCCTGTGTGTGTGTGTTAAGAAAATGGTTTACTACTCTGGGTTTATAAAAATATTCCCCTATATTGTCTTCAGAGATTTTTCTCACTTCCCTGTCACACTTGTCTTTAAACCATCTGGAGTTGATTGCTGTGTGTGGAATCTGTGGATGGAATTGATTCCTGTGTGTGGAATCTGTGGGTGAGATCCAACTCTCTTGTCCCCATATATGGCAGGGAGATCACCTGTCTTAGTACCATTTACTGTCTACTCCCTCTTTTCCCCACTGATCTCTAGTGACCTTACTGTCGTGACACATTTCAACATGTGTGCATCTGTTTGTGTGTGTGTTAGTCACTCAGTCATATCCAGCTCTGCGACCCCTTGGACTGTAGCCCGTCAGGCTCCTCTGTCCATGAGATTTTCCAGACAAAAATAATGGTTCAGTTCAGTTCAGTCACTCATTCATATCCAACTCTTTGCAACCCCGTGGACTGCAGCACACCAGGCTTCCCTGTTTATCACCAACTCCCGGAGCTTGCTCAAACTCATGTCCATTGAGTCGGTGATGCCATCCAACTATCTCGTCCTCTGTCATCCCCTTCTCCTCCCACCTTTCATCTTTCCCAGCATCGTGATCTCTTCCAATCAGTCAGCTGGCCAAAGTATTGGAGTTTCAGCTTCAGCATCAGTCCTTCCGATGTATATTCAGGACTGATTACCTTTAGGATTGACTGGTTCATAGGAAGCATCACTACAAACAAAGCTAGTGGAGGTGATAGAATTCCAGTTGAGCCATTTTAAATCCTAAAAGATGATGCTGTAAAAGTGCTGCACTCAATATGCCAGCAAATTTGGAAAACTCAGCAGTGGCCACAGGACTGGAAAAGGTCAGTGGAATTCATTCCAATCCCAAAGAAAGGCAATGCCAAATAATGTTCAAACTACTGCACAATTGCACTCATCTCACATGCTAGCAAAGTAATGCTCAAAATTCTCCAAGCCAGGCTTCAACAGTTCACCAGTTCCTATGGTGAACTGTGAACTTCCAGATGTTTGAGCTGGATTTACAAAAGGCAAAGGAACCAGAGATCAAATTGCCAACATCCATTGGATCATTGAAAAAGCAAGAGAGTTCCAGAAAAGCATCTACTTATGCTTTATTGACTACACCAAAGCCTTTGACTGTGTGGATCACAACAAACTGTGGAAAATTCTTCAAGAGGTGGGAATACCAGACCACCTGACCTGCCTCCTGAGAAATCTGTATGCAGGTCAAGAAGCAACAATTAGAACTGTACATGGAACAACAGAATGGTTCCAAAGACACTTGCTCTGTGGAAGAAAAGCTGACCAACCTAGACAGCATAATAAAAAGCAGAGACATTACTTTGCCAACAAAGGTCCGTCTAGTCAAAGCTATGGTTTTTCCAGTAGTCGGGTATGGATGTGAGAGTTGGACCATAAAGAAAGCTGAACACCGAAGAATTGATGCTTTTGAACTGTGGTGTTGGAGAAGACTCGAGTCTCTTGGACTGCGAGAAAATCCAACCAGTCAATCCTAAAGAATACTGGCGTGGGTTGCCATTCCCATCTCCAGGGGATCTTCCCTACCCAGGGGTCAAATTTGGGTCTCCTGCATTGCAGGCAGATTCTTTACCATCTGAGCACCAGTTTAAGGGCTTTCTCTTCTTTTGCTTTGGTCAGTTTGTCTGTCTGTAAGCCAGTATCTACTATCTAAATTACTGTAGCTTTATAATAGCTCTTGCTGTGTTAAGCAAATCCCTCCATATTATTACCCCTTCCGGAGTGTCTTAGCTATTTTTGACCCTTTGCAAATTGTGTAAAGATTTGAGTCAGCTTATTATGTTCCACAAAAAATTCTTTTGTGATTGTTTTTTTTATTAGAATTGTACTAAATCCACCGATCAGTTTGGGGAGAAATGGTATTTTATTATGTTGAATCTTCTAGTCAGTGAACCTGGTGTTTTTATTTTTTTAAAGCTATTTAATGTCTTTGAACACATTTTTACTAATTTATTTCATAAAGGGCTTCATATCTTTGGTTAGGTTTGTTCATAGGCACTTTTCAGGAATACTGCTACAAATGATGTAATTTTTTTATTGTGGTAAAATAAGCACAACATAAAATCTGTTGTTTTAACCCATTAGCATATAGTTCAGTGAGTGGAATTAGTACTTTCACATTGTTGTGCAACTATGACCACTATCCATCTCCAGAATTTTTTCATTATCCCAAACTGAAACCCATTAAACAGTACTCCCTCTCTCCCCTTCCACCCAGTCTCTGCTAACCACTGTTCTGCTCTGGGTTTGGGAGGGGCTTGTTTCGTTCTTTGTGAACTTGACTAATCTGAGTACCTCATATGGGAGGAGGACTCGGCAACCCACTCCAGTACTCTTGCCTGGAGAAATCCATGAACAGAGAAGCCTGGTGTTCTACAGTCCACGGGATCGCAAAGAGTCGGACACAACTGAAGCGACTTAGCACACAGCACATGGGTACCTCATATCAGTAGACTCAAATGGCATTTTAAAAATATACTTGTCTTTTTTGGAATGAAAAATCAATCAGTATTTTATTAAATTGGTGTTTATGTTTGGCTACCTTGTTTAAAATACTTAATTCTAATAATTTAGCAGGAGTTTTCTACATAAACAGGCATATCACATGTAAATAAAAGGCTTTCTTGCTATTATACCTGTCCATTAAGTTTCAAATTTTGCATATTGAGATATTTGGTACATTTCCAAATATGTTGGTTGCCTCTTGTTTTTAAGCTCCTCTTTTATTGTTTTAAACTGTTAGTATTTGATATTCAGTTCTGCTATCAACTCTTTGCCATTCTGATTCTGCTGCTTATTCTTACAAACTTCTTTCTGGTGGTATCTAAGCTTTTGTTGGTATTTTGTGCATGAACTGTGATTCCTTGAGATTTTATTTCTGTCTGATGCTTGGTGCCGGTGCTTATTTAGGACTACTCTAAATTCTTGACCTTAGAACCATTTGGAAGTCTGAATTTGGATTTTTCACTTATGTGAAATCTGGACTGGTTTGTACTGATAGTTATAACTTTTTAGGGTGGTGGTGGTGGTGTTTTGTGCAGAGGGGATTTCAGGCGGCAGGTTTTGTAATCCCCTAAGGACTGCTAGCTCACACATATAGTGAGGGTGTATTAGGGTCTCACGTTCATAAGGAATTGCCTGTTCAGACCCCACCATGGCAGACCTGGCCGGTCTTTGCTGCCTGTGCTTTGCCCTGCAGGGCTGTGAACACATAAGTTCAGACTTTCCCAAGTAGCTGCCCACCACCCTGAGTGAGGCCAGTTACTCACTCCTCTTCCACTTGACTGTTGCCCTCTTGCTAGTTCATCAAAACATTTTAAAAGTTTTCTTACATTTTGTTAAACATTTTAAGTTACTTCCATGAGAAGAGTAAATTGAGGGAACAGAAATTCCTATATGATTTTACATTGTTGTTTTCAGTCATTTTGGAAAAGAAATCTGGGGTTGTATGTGCATCTTTTTATTTATAAAAATGAAATGAAGAGTGGCCTTTTACAGCTAGCTGCTAATTAATGATATTTCTTTTCTTATAGGTGTCAGCTGTGATGCATGTTTAAAAGGAAATTTTCGAGGTCGCAGATACAAGTGTTTAATTTGCTACGATTACGATCTTTGTGCATCTTGTTATGAAAGTGGTGCAACAACAACAAGGCATACAACTGACCACCCAATGCAGTGCATATTAACAAGGGTAGATTTTGGTACGTATTTAAAAGTTTAGTGAATTATCATTTAGAACTTTGTGTACGAGTATGAAGAAGTAAAGGCAAAACGTTCTAAAACTATCCCCATTGCATAATGAGGCTCTAATTCATTAAAAATAACACAAATCTTACTTTTTATTCTAAGTAATTTTTTCTTTTATAGTTTGCTTATAAAAGCCATTCAGAAATAAATACAGCTGGCAAAGTGTGAAATGAAAGAGTGCCTCGGTAAAGAAGGAGTGAAGTTTAAATTGACTGTTCTTGCTAACAGTACAGAAATCTTCGTGCTGTGGTTATCAGGAAGCAGATTATTTGTAAAGTTGATTAGAAGGCACTGTCAGTGCATAAGAAAACCTTTAAATGTTTCATGCTATAATTTCTTACCTAGTCAACACTTGTTATTATCTGTCTGACTATAGACATCTTAGTGGATGTGAAGTGGTAGTGTCTCGTGGTTTTGACTTGCATTTCTCTGATGGCCAGTGATGCTGCTGACCGTCTTTTCTAGTGCTAATTAGCCACCTGCATATCTGCTTTGGAGAAATGTCTGTTCAAATCCTTTGCCCATTTTTAATTGGGTAATAATACGTCTTTTATTATTGAGTTTTCATAGTTCTTTGTGTATTCTGTATACAAGTTCCTTACAGGTGAATGATTTGCAGAAATTTTCTCCCATTCTGTGGGTTGTCTTTTCATTTTCTTGCTGATATGTTTTGAAGCACATAAGTTTTGATTTTGATAATGTCAAGTTTATCTGTTTTTTTTCCTTTGTTGTGCTTCTAATGTCATATATAGGAAACCATCACCTAATCCAAGATCATGAAGATGTAAAAATATGTTGTAAAAAAAAAGTTTTCCTCTAAGGTTTTATAATTTTAGTACCAACATTTAGATCTTTGGTCCATTTTGATTTAATTTTTGTGCGTGGAATGAGGTAGAAGTCCAACTTCATTCTCTCGCATATGACTGTCACAGTGTCATTTATTGAGAAGATCCTCTCCCCAGTGAATTTTCTTGGCATTCTTGTTGCAGATCAGCTTACGAGAGGGAAGGGGATAATGGGGTGATGTTAGTCAAAGAGTACAAAGTTTTGTTACGCAAGATGAGTAAGTTCTAGAGATCTAATGTGTAGCATGGTGATCATCAGTTGAGTTCAGTCATGTCCAACTCTTTGTGACCCCAGGCTTCCCTGTCCATCACCAACTCCTGGAGTTTACTCAAACTCATGTCCATTGAGTCAGTGATGCCATACAACCATCTCATCCTCTGTCGTCCCCTTCTCCTCTCACCTTTAATCTTTCCCAGCATCAGGTCTTTTCCAGTGAGTCAGTTCTTCACATCAGGTGGCCAAAGTATTGGAGTTTCAGTTTCAGCATCAGTCTTTCCAATGGATAATCAGGACTCATTTCCTTTAGGATTGACTGGTTTGATCTCCTTTCAGTTCAAGAGACTATCAAGAGTTTTCTCCAATACCACAGTTCAGAAGCATCAATTCTTCAGTGTTCAGCTTTCTTTATAGTCTAAATCTCACATCCATATATGATTACTGGAAAAACCATAGCTTTGACTAGACAGACCTTTGTTGGCAAAGTAATGTCTCTGCTTTTTAATATGCTGTCTCGGTTGGTCATAACTTTCCTTCCAAGGAGTAAGTGTCTTTTAATTTCATGGCTGCAGTCACCATCTGCAGTGATTTTGGAGCCCCCCAAAATAAAGTCTGACACTGTTTCCACTGTTTCCCCATCTATTTCCCAGGAAGTGATGGGACCAGATGCCATGATCTTAGTTTTCTGAATGTTGAGTTTTAAGCCAACTTTTTCGCTCTCCTCTTTCACTTTCATCAAGAGGATTTTTAGCTCCTCTTCGCTTTCTGCCATAAGGGTGGTGTCATCTGCATATCTGAGGTTATTGATATTTCTCCCGGCAATCTTGATTCCAGCTTGTGCTTCATCCAGCCTGGCATTTCGCATGATGTACTCTGCATATGAGTTAAATAAGCAAGGTGACAATATACACCCTTGATGTACTCCTTTCCCAATTTGGAACCGTTCTGTTGTTCCATGTACAGTTCTAACTCTTGCTTCTTGACCTGCATACAGATTTCTCAGGAGGCAGGTCAGGTAGTCTGGTATTCCCACCTCTTGAAGAATTTTCCACAGTTTATTGTGATCCACACAGTCAAAGGCTTTGGTGTAGTAGCAGAAGTAGATGCTTTTCTGGAACTCTCTTGCTTTTTCAGTGATCCAATGAATGTTGGCAATTTGATCTCTGGTTCCTTTGCCTTTTGTAAATCCAGCTTGAACATCTGGGGATTTCACAGTTCGTGTATTGTTGAAGCCTGGCTTGAAGAATTTTGAGCATTACTTTGCTTGCATGCGAGATGAGTGCTATTGTGCAATAGTTTGAACATTCTTTGGCATTGCCTTTCTTTGGGATTGAAATGAAAACTGACCTTTTTTCCAGTCCTGTGGCCACTGCTGAGTTTTCCAAATTTGCTGGCATATTGAGTGCAGCACTTTCACAGCATCATCTTTTAGGATTTAAAACGGCTCAACTGGAATTCTGTCACCTCCACTAGCTTTGTTTGTAGGGATGCTTCCTAAGGCCCACTTGACTTCGCATTCCAGGATATCTGGCTCTAGGTGAGTGAATCACACCATCATGGTTATCTGGATCATGAAGCTCTTTTTTGTGTAGTTCTTCTGTGTGTTATTACCATCTCTTCTTAATATCTTCTGCTTCTGTGAGGTCCATACCATTTCTGTCCTTAATTGTGCCTGGTGGCTCAGATGGTAAAGCGTCTGCCTACAATGCGGGAGACCCAGATTTAATCCGTGGGTGAGAGAGATCTCCTGGAGAAGGAAATGGCAACCCACTCTAGTATTCTTGCTTGTAAAATTCCGTGGACAGACGAGCCTGGTGGGCTACAGTCCATGGGGTCACAGAGAGTCAGACACAACTAGGCAACATCACTTTCACTTGCATGAAATGTTCCCTTGGTATCTCTAATTTTCTTGAAGAGAGCTCTAGTCTTTCCCATTCTATGATTTTCCTCTGTTTCTTTGCATTAATCACTGAGGAAGGCTTTCTTATCTCTCCTTGCTATTCTTTGGAACTCTGCATTCAGATGCTTATATCTTTCCTTTTCTCCTTTGCGTTTAGCTTCTCTTCTTTACTCAGCTATTTGTAAGGCTTCCTCAGACAACCATTTTGCCTTTTTGCATTTTTTTTTCTTGGGGATGGTCTTGATTACTGCCTCTTGTACAGTGTCATGAACTTCCATCCATAATTCTTCAGGCAATCTGTCTATCAGATCTAATCCCTTGAATCTGTTTGTCACTTCCACTGTATAATCGTAAGGGATTTGATTTAGGTCATACCTGAATGATCTAGTGGTTTTCCCTACTTTCTTCAATTTAAACCTGAATTTGACAATAAGGAGTTCATGATCTGAGCCACAGTCAGCTCCCGGTCTTGTTTTTGCTGACTGTATAGAGCTTCTCCATCTTTGGCTGCAAAGAATATAATCAATTTGATTTTGGTATTGACCACCTGGTGATGTCCATGTGTAGAATCTTCTCTGGTGTTGCTGGAATAGGGATCATAGTTGTATGATGTATGGTGTTGTATGATGATCATAGTTAACAATATTGTGTACTGGAAATTTTTGAAGAGGATAGATCTCAAATCTTCTCAATGCATATACATACACACATAATGGTAACTGTGTAGAGGTGATGGAAATGTTAATTAGCTTGATTGTGGTGATCTTTTCACAGTATACACATATGTCAAAACATCATTATATACCATAAATATATACGGTTTTTATTTGTCAAAGTATATCAGTAAAGCTGTTAGAAAAGAAAATCAACTGACCATAAACGTCCCTTTTAATTTCTGGACTCGCAGTCTGTTCCATTGATTTGTATGTCTGCATGCCAATACCGTAGTGGCTCAGTCACATAGTAAGCTTTGGAATCATAAAGTATGAATCTTCCAACTTCGTTCATTTTCAAGCTTACTGTGGATATTGTCAATCCCTTGAATTTTGTGTGAATTTTAAAATCGGCTTGTGAAATTTATGCAAAGAAACCAGCTGGGATTTTGATAGGAGTTGCTTTGTATCTGTAGATCAGTTTGGAAAGCAATGATAGTAAGTCTGCTACCCTGTTAATGCAGGATGTCTTTCTGTTATTTAGGCCATTTTTCATTTCTTTCAACAAAAATTTATAGTTATCAAAGGATATAAGTTTTACACTTTTGTTATTAAATGTATTTCTAAATGTTTTATTCTTTTTGCAACTGTAAATGAACTTTAAAAAAATTTTTCTTTGGGATTGCCCACTCCCAGTTACAGAGAAACAATTTGTTTGTGTCATAGATCTTTTATTAAAAAAAAAAAAACTAACAGAAGTTTGGTAACATGTCTACCTTCTATATACATGAGTGATGCCCAGGAAAACAGTAACTCCCTGAAGTGGCCCAAGCCTTCATCTTAAATACCATCTCTAGCTAAAGACAAAAGAAGATTTGGGGGAGCTGGGTGGGGAGGAGGCCAGTTATGGGAGGTAAACAAAGTAACTTTGTTTTGCAGAGTTAAGTTGTTACGTAAATTCAGGTCTTTGCCTCTCCTTTGATAGATGTTTCTAGAGGTTTAGTGCTGAACCTCTTCTCTTCCTGGTACAGATGGAGGTTTATCTCATAATGTAAATATCTCTTACAAAAGGTAATTTCTCAGTTTTTAGAGCTTCTGTGTCTGCTGTTTTGTTTTTGTTTTTATTGAAGTATAGTTGATTTACAATGTTGTGTTAGTTTCAGGTGTACATCGATGTGAATCAGTTATGCATATACATATGTCCACTCTTTTAGATCCTTTTCCTGTATAGTTCATTACAAAGTATTGAGTTCCCTGTGCTATACAGTAGATCCTTATTAGTTATCTGTTATATACAGTAGCGTGTATATTAATCCTAGTCTTCCCGTCCCCCGGTATAGATCTATACCCCCCAGGTATAGATCTATACCCCCCAGGTATAGATCTTGTATCCTGTAATGTCACTGAGCTCGTTTATGAGTCCCCCGGTATAGATCTATACCCCCCAGGTATAGATCTTGTATCCTGTAATGTCACTGAGCTCGTTTATGAGTTCTGCTAGTTTTTTAGTGGATTCGTTAGGATTTTCTATATACAGGACCCTGTCATCTGCTAATAGAGAGTTTTACTTCTTCCTTTCCATCTGGATGCCTTTCATTTCATCTTCTTGCCTACTGTGATTAGATTCTCTACTAAAATATTGAATAGAAATGGCCAGAGTGGCAGTTCTTGTCTTGTTCCTGGTCTTAGGGGAAAGCATCCACCCTTTCACCAGTAAGTATGATGTCAGCTTGGGGATTTTGTAGGTGCCCCTTAAATCAGGTAAGGAAGTTCTGTTCTGTTCTTTCTTTTTTTATTTTTTTAAGTACATTTATCTTCACCTACCCCAAATTCATCTGGCAAGGCTTATACATATAATAAATGGTCAATATATATGTAATGGGTTTAAGTATTTTTAAGGTAGTCAAAATCTCCCAAAGAATGAAGAAATCTGTCATATAATAAACATTTTCTTTCATTTTCTCTTCTCACAGAAATGATCCTATCCTCTTAAATTAGGTATTTGTTTCATGTTAAATAATGAGATGTTTGTAATGAAGTGATATACTAAAAAAATAGGTGTATGTGGTCGTCATGTCTTACTCTTTGTGACCCCATGGACTGTAACCTGTTAGGCTTCTCTGTCCATGGGATTTTTCAGGCAAGAATATTGGAGTAGGTTGCTGTCTCCGTTTCCAGGGGATCTTCCTGACTCCAGGATTGAACCCCGGGAGAATCCCACGGGCAGAGGAGCCTGGTGGGCTGCAGTCAGTGGGGTTGCAAAAGTGTCAGATATGACTGAGCTACATTTTTCTGTATTTTTAAAAAATTGGTAATTATTTCTCAATGCAGTTCCGCTCTGTTTTTCAGATTTGTACTATGGTGGGGAAGCTTTCTCCGTAGAACAGCCACAATCTTTTACTTGTCCCTATTGTGGAAAAATGGGCTATACGGAGACATCTCTTCAAGAACATGTTACTTCTGAACACGCAGAAACATCAACAGAAGTGGTAAGTGAAGCAGCCTTGTGTCTAAGTCATCCGGTAAAGTACATTTTTTCTAACACAAGATAGAGCCCTGTCACTATGTTCTGTCTCCTGTTAAGTGTACTGAACTGTTTGCATGATAATTGTTAAAATTATCTCTTAACAGCAGCCTTTACACATCCTGGGAAGCTGCATGTGTACAAGATGGTGCCCGCTTCTTGTCCTGTCCCCACTAGCCTTTCTTTCCCTGTTGCTGCTAAAAGCAAATGTGGCATCTTAACTAAATTCAGGAGCCTTTAGTAAATGCTTGGTGAAAAGGCTTAAAAAACCCCGACTTGAAACACACCTCTCTCTCTCTTTTTTAAAAAGTTTACTTATGTATTTATTCCTGGCTGTGTTGTGTCTTTGTGGCTGCGCGGGCCTTTCTCTGGTTCCGGCGAGCAGGGGCTCCTCTCTGGCTGGGGTGCTGGGACCCCTCAGTGCAGTGGCTGCTCTTGTTGTGGAGCACGGGCTCGAGGGCGCGCAGGCTTCAGTAGCTGCGGTGCGTGAGCCTAACAGCTGGCGGCTCCTGGGCTCTAGAGCACAGGGCCAGTAGTTGTAGAGCACGGACTTAGTTGCTCCATGGCATGTGGGATTTCCCAGTCCAGGGATCAAACCCGTGTCTCCTGGACTGGCAGGTGGATTCTTTACCACTGAGTCACCAGGGAAGCCCAGCTCGTTGCTTTTTATAGTGTTCGTGCTACCTGGTTGATTTCTCTTCTGTAAGGAAACATTCATAAGAAAATTTTAAAATCTTGACTCACATATTAAGTAGTAATCCACTGTCACATCTCACTGTAACATGTCATTGACCTTACTTGGTTTTCATCAGACCATATCTCTTGCTTCTTAGGTCAAAGCTTTGAGCCCCTAGAAGTTCCTCCTACTTTGATCTTTGCCAGTGGCCAGGGACTCAGAAAAACACATTGAGTCTTGCCTTGAAAACATTGTAGATATTTTACCTAACATCTGAGTCAGCATATTTCCCACTTCAAGAAATGATGCATCACCCCCAAAGAGTCCGCTTCCTTCATTTCCCATTGGTACCAGTAAATAGAGTGAGCCAGGAGAGCTGGGCGTATGGGATGGGACTTGGAGAGCTTGGGCATAAAGAGCTGCACACTGCTTCAGTGCAGAAGCCCCTGAACATACTGAGAACAAATTAAGTGAAAATTAAAGGTGGAACCAGATGTTTGAGCTCAGCAAGAGCGCCTCTGAGTTGTAGTCCCTACGTGGCCATTGTCGTATTCCATCTCTGCTACAGCCCTGCTGTTACAGCTGTGAGGTTCACTCTTATTGCCACGTACACTGTTAATTTGATGTTAAAGTTGTTACAAGGTTTATAGTCCACACAGTTGTAGAGCACAGACTTGGTAGATTTCCATTATGGTAGTTTGGTAAATTTCCATTATGTAGTTCTCAAATCAAATTTTCCTAACAGCTCATAAGTGCTCTCATCTACACCTTCTGGAACCTCAGAACACTGTTGTCACATTTGACTTAATTTGTTCTTTTTATTTTGCAAAGGTGATTTTGCTTCCTTCTGGAACAGTCCTAGATAACAGTGGGAAGAGTGATGATTTGGCTGTGTGTCTACCCTGGTTGCATGAAAAGTTGGAATAATTTCTCTTTGGTTTAAATTCTGTTATATTTGAATATTTATTTATCATAATAAGACAGGGTTTCCCAGTTGTAAACCAGGCATTCTTAAAATCATTGTATTAGCCAATAGACCCTAGTATAGTACTGTACTTTCATCACCCCACTAGGACAGGACAATGTGTCCGTTTTCCATATCTAAAATTGGAGAGTTCAGTGAAAATTCAGCTCCTCTCTATGAATGAAAAACTAATTGTTCGTTTTTAAAAATGAGAAATAACCACCAGCAGCTTTGCCTTTATTTTTCCAGAAAGTAAATACAGTTTATTCGTAGTCCTTTGTACCTACCTGATACATGTAGTTTGAAAATTAAATACCATCTACATGTTGCTTTTGTGGTCTGTCTCTCATAAGTTGTATTCAGTTATGTGCCTTGCTTTAGTTCCCCAGCTTTGGGAACATCTCAAGGCAGTGGCCATACTATTTTTTTCATATTCGTATTTGCGGAATACTTTAAGGATTTCTCCCTCCTCATCAGCTCTTAGTCTGCATGAACACTGCATCTACCTCTGTACCCATTCATAGAATACCAGACATTTCAAAGTGAAAAGTAACAAGCAGACAAGAATCTTCGGTACGAACGTGCTGGATTCTTTGAACCAAGTAGGTCATATCCCAGATCCAGGGCTGCGTTCAGCAGGTGTACCACATGTGGCATACTGCCAGGGTCTGTGCTTAGGGATCACTGCTGATAACATGCCAGTTAAGTGTTTTGAATGCCTCTAGGTATATACGTGAAGCATGTTATGAGCTCTGATGTGTTACAGTTATATGTAAATATCCACCTGATTTTACTATATGTCCCCTCTCAATACCCTCCCTTCCTCTGTTTTGCCAAGTCATGGTAAATCAGACATTTTTTAATTCTGGAGTTCAGTAGTGACTCATGTCATTCTGGTAGGTAAGGAATTAAGAGTCACATAATAACTGTATCTCCTTTTCTATTCCTGCTTATATTTTTCTTTCTAAATGCTCAGTGTGCTGTCCTTCTTTGCCCCTGCATTTACTGCACCAATCATCTGCACCGCCAGCTTGTACCATCCTCTGGGACCTCACTCCTCTAACCATCATCCCTTTGGAACGTTTAGGGGCAGGAGGGTGTATCACTGCAACTGTTACTGTCATCATTAGTAAGTGTTCACTGGTGCCTGGCATAGCTAATATGAAAGTCTGTGGAAGGTTAATAGCTTTGTAGTCTTTGTCTGTATTTTTGCCTCATTTTTTTCAACTTGGGACTCTAAGGCCCTCACCTAAGATTCGCCTCACTTCTTAAGGTTAATTTCCAATTGAGCTTTTGATGTGAGGATATGGAGGATTCTTAAAAACTAGATATCATGAGAAACAACACCTGACATAGAATGCATAGTGAAGCTGATTAAAATTTTACAAGCGGATTGGGTATAATCTCAAGAGTCTTTTTATAAACACCAAATCTGATAAACAGTGTGATTTTTGAAGTTAAGGGCAAGTTCTTAAAAACCCTCATAGTTATGAAATCAGGTAGATTGGGACAACTAACTTGTTTTTGGTTGTGGGAAGAAGTAAGAACGGAAATAGTATGTAATTATCAAAATCTATCAGCTGATAGTAGAAGTGAGCAGTAGATGTCAAATGGGAGTGCAAACGTGAAGGATCTGCTGAGGAGGTAGCCAAGGAGTGTGCAAGAAACGTGGTAGGAAAGCCTTGAACATAAAAACGTTAAGCGTGATTCTTGATAATTTTCTTAAGTTTCACATTTGCTGACTAGCACTGCAGCTTATTAGAAAGCCTTCAGGGACTTCTATTGTTGTTTTTTAAGTGAAATGTACCTTTACCTCTAATAAAAGCAGAGACATTACTTTGCCGACTAAGGTCCGTCTAGTCAAGGCTATGGTTTTTCCTGTGGTCATGTATGGATGTGAGAGTTGGACTGTCAAGAAGACTGAGCGCTGAAGAATTGATGCTTTTGAACTGTGGTGTTGGAGAAGACTCTTGAGAGTCCCTTGGACTGCAAGGAGATCCAACCAGTCCATTCTGAAGGAGATCAACCCTGGGATTTCTTTGGAAGGAATGATGCTAAAGCTGANTGCTTTTGAACTGTGGTGTTGGAGAAGACTCTTGAGAGTCCCTTGGACTGCAAGGAGATCCAACCGGTCCATTCTAAAGGAAATCAGCCCTGGGTGTTCTTTGAAAGGAATGATGCTAAAGCTGAAACTCCAGTACTTTGGCCACCTCATGAGAAGAGTTGACTCATTGGAAAAGACTCTGATGCTGGGAGGGATTGGGGGCAGGAGGAGAAGGGGACGACCGAGGATGAGATGGCTGGATGGCATCACGGACTCGATGGACGTGAGTCTGAGTGAACTCCGAGAGATGGTAATGAACAGGGAGGCCTGGCGTGCTGCGATTCATGGGGTCACAAACAGTCGGACACGACTGAGCGACTGAACTGAACTGAATGATATATAATTAATACTTCAGTTCTTTGTTTAATAAATTCGTGCAATTTTATATTAAGAATGTTCCATTTTAAAAGCTAAAAAAAATAAAAGCACTTTTGGGTTCACCAAAGTTTTCTTCTCACTTCTAGAAATCTGTGTTGCAGTATATTGCGCTGTTCATAGGCACATCAGTTCTCTAGTATTCCCTGCTGCAAGCGTTTCACTTTCTGATTTTCATTTGGTTTACTCTTTGTTTTCTTCATCTCCAGAAAGGAGCATAGGGCAGTCTCCTGCTTTGAGGTGCTCTTCTCCATGCAAGTGATACAGCCCCTCCCATTTTAGTGAAGACCTAGATGTTTTTGTAATAATAGCATGGTTGTATTGTGTTCCATTTATACCAATTTGATAAAAAAAAAATAAAAATCAAGGAAAAAGAATGATTTTAGAAATTTTCCATAATCAGACTTTAGACAATTTTATTCTTTGGAGAAACATGATGACATAAAAGATCTTTTAAATCTTTTTTAAGTGAGTCAGAATAATCTATTTTAGCTGATAAATTTAATATTTAGACAATTGAATGTCAATTAAAAGGAATCATAGAGCACAGAATAGAAATTACCCTCATCATTGTGGCATTTGGTGTATAAACAGTTAGATGCATTTGATTCCTAAATTAAACAGGCAGGAAAATATTAGATGAAGTTAACTGCAAACCGAAATAATGTGACAGATTTGGCTTATACATCAGGGCTATGAGAAGTTACACATTTTTTAGTTTTATATGGGCCTTTTAAATTTTGACCATCAATGTAGTATCTGTATTTCATTGAAAGACCATTTTAATATGTAGACATATAGAGCTGATAACTTCCTAACACAGGTATTTCCTTATTAGAAGCAGTAATAGTGATGTAAGCCATAATTTTTACAAACCTGCTGATACAAGCTTATACATTTTCTTAAATATTATAATTGACTATTTACTCTTATAAGCACGTCATCAAGAAAAATAAGCATTTAAAAGCCACATACACTTTGTTTTAAAAATAGGCTTTGACTGACTGTTACTGCTTATGTAGTCTGCTTTTCTATGAACTAACAATGGTATTTTATTGAATTAACATAGGACTTGAAAAATACCTCTGCTGCAGGCAGCTATCTTGCTGCTGCTCAGCTGCACTTAGATAGATTACAGAAGACTGGTATTTGGTACTTTTACCATTTGTGCTTTTCATTACCTTTGATGCAGAACACTTTCTATTTTATAAATTACTTTTCTCTATCTCTAGTATTTGGCTAATTTTGCACATTTTTAATAATAGGTATTTTGAGCACCTTTACTTGTTTAAAATCAGACTGTAGTAATATTCTCGCTTATTAAGGGTGGTATCTTTTTGCCTTTTCATACTGTTCCTGGACTTCTCAAGGCAAAAAAATTGGAAAACTGCTCAGCAGTGGCCACAGGACTGGGAAAGGTTAGTTTTCATTCCAATCCCAAAGACGGGCAATGCCAAAGACTGTTCAAACTACCACACAATTGCACTCATCTCACATGCTAGCAAAGTAATGCTTAAAATTCTGCAAGCTAGACTTCAGCAGCTAGCTGAACCACAAACTCCTAGATGTTCAAGCTGGATTTAGAAAAGACAGAGGAACCAGAAATCAAATTGCCAGCATCTGTTGGATCATGGAAAAAGCAAGAGAATTCCGGAAAAACATATACTTCTGCTTCATTGACTATGCTAAAGCCTTTGACTGTGTGGATCACAATAAACTGTGGACAGGTCTTCAAGAGACAGGAATACCAGGGACAGGACAGGGACAGGAATACCAGACCACCTTACCTGCCTCCTGAGAAACTTGTATGCAGGTCTTCTTGCAACGGTTAGAACCACACATGAAACAACAGACTGGTTCCAAAAGGAGTACATCAAGGCTGTATATTGTCACCCTACTTATTTATTTAACTTATATCCAAAGTACATCATGTGAAAAGCGGGCTGGATGAGGCGCAAGCCGGAATCAAGATTGCCAGAAGAAATACCAATAACGTCAGATATGCAGATGACAGCAACCTTATGGTGGAAAGCAAAGAGGAACTGAAGAGCCTCTTGATGAAAGTGAAAGAGGAGAATGAAAAGGCTGGCTTAAAGTTCAACATTCAGAAAGATCATGGCATCTGATCCCATCACTTCATGACAAATAGATGGGCAAATAGTGGAGACAGTGTCAGACTATTTTCTTAGGCTCCAGAATCGCTGCAGATGGTGACTGTAGCCATGAAATTAAAAGACGCTTGCTCCTTGGAAGAAAAGCTGTGGTCAACCTAGACAGCATATTAAAAACCCAGAGACATTACTTTGCCAACAAAGGTCGATCTAGTCAAGCCTATGGTTTTTCCAGTAGTCATGTATGGATGTGAGAGTTGGACCATAAAGAAGACTGAACGTTGAAGAATTTATGCTTTTGGACTGTGGAGGAGACTCTTGAGAGTCCCTTGGACTGCAAGGAGATCAAACCAGTCAATGCTAAAGGAAATCAACCCTGAATATTCATTGGAAGGACTGATGCTGTACCTGAAAATCCAATAATACTTTGGCCACCTGATGCGAAAAACTGACTCATTAGAAAAGACCATGATGTTGGGAAAGATTGAAGGCGGGAAGAGAAGGGGACGACAGAGGACCAGATGGTTGGATGGAGTCACTGACTCAATGGACATGAGTTTGAGCAAGCTCCAGGAGATGGTGAAGGACTGGAAGCCTGGTGCTCTGCCATGTATGGGGTCGCAGAGTCAGACACAACTGAGCGACTGAACAATAACAAAGAGTGATATAGCCATTGGTTTCCCAGTAGATTTTTGAGTTGATATTGATAGGAAGGAAGGAAATGTTAGGAGGCACCTTGGGGATTCTAGGTTGTCTAGGATAATTCTATTTATATGGGTGTCATGATATTTTAAAAGATGTTTCTATGAGAAATTAGTTCCTTTAGGTGATGTGAAAACCAGAAGGGAAGTCTTTTAAAATATTATGAAAATCAGATGATGATAGCTTTTCCCAGAAAGTGTCATGCCTAGTATTTCAGAATATGTGGTTACCATGGGTAGGTTTTTTTGCTCTGTACCTTCCTCTGTGTTGATATAAACTCCCATAGGGGAGATGAGTAGGCTGTTTGCAGAAGGGGGAAAGCACCCAGTAAGAAGGGGAGTGCGGAAGAGAGCAGTGTGTGTAGAGACATTAGTTTTGAGTTCTTTTTTTTGGCCACTGGTTTGATTTCTTCTTTGTCCTGTGAAACCCTGGTTCAGTATCCAAACAGCTAATTTCAAGGTAGTGCATAGTAGTGGAGCTTCTTTTCGGAAGGCATGCAGAAAAATGTGTAGAAAGTGTGGTATAAATTAAAGATGGGAGCCCCCTGCCAGCTGTTGGCAAATTGTAAGGTAGCTTGGAAGTTTCTTAAGCACTTTTCCACCTTGTCGCTTCTTCTCCTGGTACCCCTTCTTTTCCCATTGTGCTCCTCAGGTTAAAAAAAAAAAGAAAACTGGTTAAGAAAATTATTTTAAGATGCCGATCTTGGTATTCCCAGCTGAGCTGGTCTTTTTCTAGGAAATCCTGCAGGACTCAGCCTCACTTGGCGTCTTTAAGCTCTGGAGAAGAGGAGCCTGCAGAGCTGCTGTCATCGTCAGGCTCTAGTTCAAACTCATTATAAGCAGTATAAACCCTCACTGACTTAGGTAGAGTCATCTGTGAGTTTTCACTAGAATTGTCGCTGGCTTTGGGTCCAGCATTCCCTGTACCTCTCCCCCTGTGACTCGAAGGTGCTTACCAGCGCCACCTAACAACACGAGGTGCCTCTTTCCTTCTCTTTCTTTAAGCCTGCAGGTGACATATGTAGCTTACCCCAGGACGGGTGAAAGCAGTAAAGCTTTGTTGTTGTTTAGTCGCTAAGTCATGTCCGACTCTGTGACCCCGTGGACTGTAGCCCATCAGGTTCCTCTCTCCAGGAATTTTCGAGGCAAGAGTACCGGAGTGGGTCGCCATTTCCTTCTCCAGGGATCTTCCCAATCCAGGGATCAAACTCAAGTCTCCTGCATAGGCAGGTGAATTCTTTATCACCGAGCCACCGAGGAAGCAGCAGTCAAGCTTACATTGGAGTTTTTCTTCTAAGTGTTCATGGACATAATTGCTCACGTTCAGAGTGACCTGTGAACAGGATAAAGAAATGGGACTGCTCTGACCACTTTGGAATTATTTTTCATTATGGCTAAATTGATGTTTTTTCAAGTTTTATGAGTTCCCAACGCATCAGTATACCCATGGAATTCAAATTTATGTCAGGAAACATGTTTGAAACCAAAACTTTAATTATTTAGTACTTTTAAACCATAGATAAAAATGTAAAGGAAAACTGAAATTATTATGTTTAACAAAAACTCCCTAACATTCTAAATGCTGCTCTTTGGAAGCAGGCAGCAGTCCCAACCCAAGCATTGAAATGGGAAAATGGAACTGAGGCGAAAAATAAATTCAGTACGAAGTAGCTCATACTTAATTATAAGTTGATTTGAGTGTTCCAGTGCAACAACAGAAAGCGAAATTATAATTGAGTTAAACAGTGTGTTCCCTCAGCTCTCGAAAGAACCTGTATCTGTGTTGGACAGATGGCCAAAGTGCATGTTGCTACAAGCTAGATGCTTCTAGAGAAGAGCCCAGAGGTTTACTGCCCATGTAGCACAGATTTTCCACTTTTTGTATTTTCTCAAAGCAAATCTTCACCCTTCAGTCTTATTTTCATTGTATCTGCAGTTTTGATCAGATAAACTACTTTTAAGTTGGCAAGAGAGCCAAAACCCTGGAGTTATCAGTTAGCCTTAGCAATTGTTAGCTCAGTAGAATGTCAATTCTGTTTTTTGTATGAGGATTAAAATGTAATGCATGTAAGGAGTTTTGTGTGTCATGGTTTTAAATTCTAATAGCTTCTCTAGGATCATCACTTTTCAGTAAAAGAAACTTTGTTAAAAACACCCCCACTGGGGACTTCCCTGGTGGTCCCGTGGTTAAGACTGTATGCTCCCAGTGAGGGAACCAGAGTTCAGTTCCTGGTTGGGAAACTAAATCCCACATGTATCAGTGAAGATCCTGCACAGAACAATGAAGATCCTGCACAATCAAATAAATAAAAACAAAACCAGAAACACCCACATTGTACTGCAGCTGACTGGAAAATCTGCCTTACAGAATAAGCCTAGGTTATTTCTAGAGGTGAATTTAAGAGTCCCTTAAAAAGGAAGACACTAATTGTGTCCCAGACATGCTGCTCAAATGCTTAGTTGTGTCCAACTTTTTGCTATCCCATGGACTGTAGCCTGCCAGGTACCTCTGTCCATAGGGATTCTCCAGGCAAAAATACTGGAGTGGATTGTCATGCTCTTCTCCAGGGGATCTTCCCAGCCCATGGATTGAATCTCCGTCTCTTATATCTCCTGCATTGGCAGACAGATTCTTTACCACTATCACCACTTGGGAAGCCCCAGACATAAATTGTACGTCAATATTTGCTCAGTAAATACTTAATTAGTTAATCCATGTAGCAAAACTATACAGTGTAACAAATATAACCAGTCAGAACTTCAACTTTACCCGGTTATTTGGACTTCACAGCATAAGTCCTTTAACTTAATGGAAATTCGGACCCAGTTGAAAAGAGCAGCACAGAGAGAAGTGTGCTTATTGTGCTTCAGGAGCTGCCCCTATCTTAAGTGACACACGCACGGCTTTACTTAAATGTTTTATTTGAATTTACTACATAATCTGTCTCTATATATTTTGTTTAAAAAAAGGAAGACCCAGACCAACTTTTAAAAGAGGCTATTTTTGTAAATGTCCTTTAGACACCTGGTTTGGAACTCAGAGCGTGATAAGCATATAAGTTGGCAGAACACATCAAGTGGGGAACTTTGTTTTTTGTTTTTTTCACGAAGTGAACTTTGACTTCAAAGCTAGCTTGGGAAGGCCTAAGTAACCTTATGCTAGTAAGTTAGTGTAGTATTAACACAGGAGAATTATGTGTTCTTTCTTGTCTGATTACTGGAAGGAAAAAACACATTCACATAAAACAGAAATAAGTAGAGCTGTTCTGGAGACAGTAGAGTTATGGCAGCAGACAGCTTCTTCACTGCACTTTGATTTTGCTTTAGAACTTGTCAGTCCTCAGGGACAAGGGTATTGTGATCTTTTCAACCGTGATAAACTTCATAAGTTGACTCACAGCTGTAATAAAGGAATGAAGAATGGAAAAGGAGTTTTCAAGAAATGACAGGGAACATGGAGTAGGGGCTGTAGAAGGCCTTGTGTATGAGAAAAAGTGGGGGTGCCTGAGCAAAAGTTAACTGAGTTGTTAGCTCTAATTGAGGAAACCGATAGAACACAGTATTTTACTTTACTCTACTCCTTGCCCCCAGACGGATAATGCTAGAAGAAAGGCTGTTCTAGGCCATGCCTGCATCAGTTATTAAGGACAGTTTGGACAGGGAAGCATTTGCTGGTCTTACTCAAGACCCTATATGTCCTTGTATGTTCTCAGTGTGTCTCTCCAAGCATTAACCAGGAGCATTGCTTCTAATACATCCTGTGAAGTAGCGCTTTTTGAAGTTGTCAGATTCTGGGAATATAAAGCACGATGGCTGTCAGCGTGAAAGTGAAGTTGCTCAGTCGTGTCCGATTCTTTGCGACCCCATGGATTGCAGCCTAAGCAGCTCCTCTGTCCAGGGGATTTTCCAGGCGAGAATATTGGAGTGGGTTGCCATTTCCTTCTCCAGGAGATCTTCCTGACCCAGGGATCAGACCCGGGTCTCCTGCATTGTAGGCAGACGCTTTACCGTCTGAGCCACCAGGGAAATCTGTCAGCATAGAAAACTTGAAACAGGGCCTCTACCCACACGCACCTTATGGCATGTCTAAAAAGCAAACTGGCTTTTCTGACACAACTGGGGAAAAATGCCAAAAGGAGTCAGGGTTTTGTGAATTGAGGTAGCTCTTGAGAATGGGTGTTATTTCAAAAAGTGGACAGAATGGGAAGGAATGGCATTACTCAGAGGGAAGAGACATGAACCAGGATTCAGTGATAGAAAGAACATGGCAGGTGGAGAGGATAGAGAGTCATCGATTGTTGCAGACTGGGGTGGGAAACAAAATCAAATGGCCAAATGGGGCCAGATAGTAGAGAATCTTTAAAACCAGAGTATTTGTCCACCAAGGAATGACCTTTCTGCACCCTCATGCCATCTCAGCTCTCAGTTGGGAAGGGAAGGATAGTAGGGTTTGAGTGATTCTGTAGTTCTTTTGAAACATGATGAACTTAAACATAATGATTATGTGGATGAACATGAACCCAGAAAGGGTAGAATTTACCCCGAAGCGTTTGCTTCCTGTTATAGGAGCATAATCATCAGAGAAATGATGCCTCAGACATCCAGTGTCATCAGAAAGTAATAGTAGATGATGATGTAGGAAAATCACAGCCTTTGAACCTGTATTCTCAAAAGGAAAATGTTTCTCATGGATCTAAAATTAGAACAGAAAAAGAAATCAAGCTTGTGATCCAGAAACCTAGTCAAGAAGTGCTGATTGCCAAGGCGGTTATTTCACTTAAGGCATTTGCTGTTGAGAAGAAGGATGGTGTCCCAGGATCTGAGATGAAGGGCAGAGTCAAGGGGTCTGGGAAGATGGTACATCAAAGTGGATCATCCTGCTGGTGAAGAAGGAGCCTGGCTCCTCAGCAAGTGCTGAGTGGTTTGGTGAAAGACCAATTTCTCTAATGCTGCAGTCTAGGTTCCAGGTTATATGCTGGATCATAAGAAGTTTTTTTTAATGCATTTTTTTGTAGCAGTAAACAAAACCCGGCAAAAAAACATATTGTGAAGTCTATCCAAAAAAAGGGAGGGAGAGAGGAAGAGAACTCACCATATCATAGGAACTTAACTCTTCCTCTCTTATTTTAAAGCACTGAACAGAGCCAGACAGAGAACGCCATCTGAAGGGGGTGTTCCAATTCAAGAAAGAGGCTGGGGGAAATCCAAACTTGCTTTAGACTGGTTGCTAATTGTAGTGGGGGCTGGCTTAAAAGCAAGCCAATTTTTTTTTTTTTTATGCACATAACCTGTCACAGGGAAAAGGTTTTGTAAGTTCAGTAGTGACTTATAGCATTTTTCCTAATGACTTCAGGAGGTGTGTTCTAGACACTGGTCACACAGGTGACCACCCATGTTAAGGATCTGCACTGACTGGTTGCTCGCTGGCCATCATGCACTGGGACCATATGGAAAAATGGAAACTCCATTATGTCTTTAGCATGGGGTCTTTCCTCAGCACATTGGTAAAGGCTCCCACAGGGGCTGCAGATAAAAAGCAGGACTGATGGTGACTCAGTGGCAGGATGAAGCGGAGGGGGAAGACTCGAGGGAAAGTAAAGACTGAGAATATCAAGGGCGTTTGTGAATAAGGAGGTAGGGGGGTAGCAGGGGACAACATTTAGTGTTTCACACAACAGGGTAAGTATTATTTTGCAATACCATTGTATATTTAAGCAGTGTTTATCAAGCTTTCTAATTATAAACTAACTGGGATCCTTCTCAAAAATACAGATTCTCAAACCTAGAATCACTTTCTAGGCAGGGGTCTAGGAAACTCTATTTTTAACAAATACTCCAGATGAATGATATCCTTAGCCAAGTTTAGGAAACACTTAGGCCAATTCAGTCAGCCTTAATGTCAGCAAATTGTTGTGATTTTTTTTTTAATAGGAGCATAATCATCAGAGAAATGATGCCTCAGACATCCAGTGTCATCAGAAAGTAATAGTAGATGATGATGTAGGAAAATCACAGCCTTTGAACCTGTATTCTCAAAAGGAAAATGTTTCTCATGGATCTAAAATTAGAACAGAAAAAGAAATCAAGCTTGTGATCCAGAAACCTAGTCAAGAAGTGCTGATTGCCAAGGCGGTTATTTCACTTAAGGCATTTGCTGTTGAGAAGAAGGATGGTGTCCCAGGATCTGAGATGAAGGGCAGAGTCAAGGGGTCTGGGAAGATGGTACATCAAAGTGGATCATCCTGCTGGTGAAGAAGGAGCCTGGCTCCTCAGCAAGTGCTGAGTGGTTTGGTGAAAGACCAATTTCTCTAATGCTGCAGTCTAGGTTCCAGGTTATATGCTGGATCATAAGAAGTTTTTTTTAATGCATTTTTTTGTAGCAGTAAACAAAACCCGGCAAAAAAACATATTGTGAAGTCTATCCAAAAAAAGGGAGGGAGAGAGGAAGAGAACTCACCATATCATAGGAACTTAACTCTTCCTCTCTTATTTTAAAGCACTGAACAGAGCCAGACAGAGAACGCCATCTGAAGGGGGTGTTCCAATTCAAGAAAGAGGCTGGGGGAAATCCAAACTTGCTTTAGACTGGTTGCTAATTGTAGTGGGGGCTGGCTTAAAAGCAAGCCAATTTTTTTTTTTTTTATGCACATAACCTGTCACAGGGAAAAGGTTTTGTAAGTTCAGTAGTGACTTATAGCATTTTTCCTAATGACTTCAGGAGGTGTGTTCTAGACACTGGTCACACAGGTGACCACCCATGTTAAGGATCTGCACTGACTGGTTGCTCGCTGGCCATCATGCACTGGGACCATATGGAAAAATGGAAACTCCATTATGTCTTTAGCATGGGGTCTTTCCTCAGCACATTGGTAAAGGCTCCCACAGGGGCTGCAGATAAAAAGCAGGACTGATGGTGACTCAGTGGCAGGATGAAGCGGAGGGGGAAGACTCGAGGGAAAGTAAAGACTGAGAATATCAAGGGCGTTTGTGAATAAGGAGGTAGGGGGGTAGCAGGGGACAACATTTAGTGTTTCACACAACAGGGTAAGTATTATTTTGCAATACCATTGTATATTTAAGCAGTGTTTATCAAGCTTTCTAATTATAAACTAACTGGGATCCTTCTCAAAAATACAGATTCTCAAACCTAGAATCACTTTCTAGGCAGGGGTCTAGGAAACTCTATTTTTAACAAATACTCCAGATGAATGATATCCTTAGCCAAGTTTAGGAAACACTTAGGCCAATTCAGTCAGCCTTAATGTCAGCAAATTGTTGTGATTTTTTTTTTTAATTGTAATTTATTTTAGTATAGTTGATTTACAGTGTTAATTGTCATAATTTTGAGTTAATGTAAATTAATGGGTTTTCTTGTCCTAGTGATAGGTACTTTTGTATCATGTGGCAGTAGAATTATGATAAATATCAGTGTTGACAGACTCATAATTTTAGGGTCAGTAGCTTATCCTTTATGTGGAATTTGCCTGTCTTGTAAAAAATACCAGGTGCTGTCTTGGGGAAGTAAAGATGCACTCAGAGATATGCCACATTTGTGCCCTTGGGTGCACAGTGGCATCTGCCCCTTTCCATTCTCACCTCATCTCTGTTCCTCCTGCCCCACTTCACTCTTGTTTTTCCCTCTTCCTTTTCTTCCCTGCATTGTCTCAGAAAGTACAACCTTGAGTTACCAAAGTTTTTATCCTGAAACATGAGTTCGCTTGCTCAATATAAAATGTAAAAACTTGCAAGGTGGCCTCTGGTCCCATCAACACTTCATTTTCCCTTCCAGGTCCTCATTTGAGTTAACTTCGTGTGACCCAAGGGTGGCAGCGTCTTCCACTTGGTTCTCATCTAGTCTCCTGATTCTCCTGTGCCAGCTGCCGAGCTAGATGGCCCTTCCACCCCAATGATTCTTTACCCCCGGTTACTAGGAAGTATTTGTTTCTGTTTTATTTCTCTCTGGATGGAGCAGTCTGTATACCTTCATCCTGCCTTATCCCTATAGTAAAATCTAAAAGATTCTAAGTCACAGAACTGAAATTCTCAGACAGTAGTATATAGAAGGATCTTGATCTTTCTGTTTTACATCTCTAACTCAAGCGTGTTTTTTTCTAGTTTGCAGGAGATTATCAGTCTTACTAGGACATTCCTAGTATGTTTCGTATCTGTACTTCCCCATTCTGTCTTCCTTCCAGGAATGCATATTCTCAAGGAGACTTTTCTCAGCTCAGTCCATTTACTTGCATCATTAGAGGACTGCAGCTTCTGTAGCTGTCTCCTTTGTGCAGTTCAGGTTATGCATAGATTTTATCCAAAGACTAATCTAAAGGGAAGTACCTTAGAAGGAAGATGCCTTCCTTTATTTTCTTTTTGGATAAAAATCTTATACATGCAACTGGAGATTGTTTTTGCTTGTCTAAACCATGTCAATCTTTTTGCTTTTAACAAATCTGGTCACAGTTCCCACAAAGAAAGAAATCACACTGTCCTGCATTTCTCAAAGAGTTTACAATCTATAGACAAGGCAGAAACATATGAAAAGTAAAATAAGTATATCAGACTCAACCCCACAGTGTCATACAGCACAGGAAGCTACACAGTAAAAGCCAACTTTCTGGTAAGGAGAGAGTTGATTATCTATAAACATAAACAGATCCGGTTGCTTTTCTCTCTGACACAGAAAAAATGACCATCTTTCTGGCATCTTCTGGAAAAAGCATAAGCATGTCTATCTGCTTCTTTCTCTCCTTTGCCTCAGAGGTACATCCCATCGTGACCTCTCTCCTTCTTTTGTACACTGTCGTGCTTCAGTGTTTTTTTTCCTGAGCATCTTTAGTCTTTTTGAGGCTGTTAAGAGTCCTGAGGCAGATATCAGGACAGCTGACTGTTTGCATATTAGGAGGAACTGGATCACAGCAGTCTCCGGGACTTCGGATTTCTAGCCATTAGAGACAGGGATTTGTGTTCGCTCAGGCTCTAGGAATCAGACTAGTTTGTCTTCCCCCCATGTCCCAGTGCTGTCTTTTCAGGTCTCACCTTTCTCCTGCCACCTCCTCTCCAGTGTCTCTCCTTTGCCACTCTACAGTGAGCCTGCAGTAAGGTTAATCAGGTGCCTGGTTTTACTCCCAGTGAAAGAACTTGGGCATATGACATATACAGTGGCAAAGTGGAATCTCGTATCCTACCCTCAGCTCCCCGTCGCTGGAGGGGCACAGGCCAAAACCTTCCGCCGTCCAGGTCCTGGGGCTCCCTTTGGTTGTGCTCCTTAGCTCAGACCTTCCTTCTTGGCTCTGTTTTTTGAGGTTGAAGTTCATACTTCAGGGCTTGGCTCCCACTTTTAGGCTATCAACTGTCCAGTTGGATTTCTGAAAAAGTAAGGGCTTCAACCCTGAAAATTCCACGTTCTTTCTGTCCTTCCCATCTCCTGCCTCCTATTTCATCGCCTCTGTTGAAACTACTGTTTCAGAAACCACACTCCCAACCTCTCGAGCCTCCTCTGCTCTGATCACAAGCTTTTGTCCTGCCTCCCATCCCTCTGGGAGATAAAGTTCTAAAAATTATCTCTACCCCCTTTCCCCTTTTAGAAGTCCCACTCATGAATTAATAGAGCATATTTGCCTATTATCAATTGTCATTGTCTTACTGTACCAGATTCATAGTGGTTAAGTTTGTGCAGTTGCATTTTTAATATGAGCTGTGCTGTCTTGTTTGGTGATTGGCCCTCGAGTCTAGGTTACTTCAGGGAAGATTATGTCTCAGCATTTACCAGTCAGTCGGGACTTAGACATGAACGTGCACTAAATGGCACACTGAAAAACTTTTTTATGAAAAATAGTTTGCTAGACCATGCAGACGAATTTGCCAGAGCTCTGATTTGACCGGTGTGTTTAGAATTGTCTGTCTGACCACGACAAATGGTCTGCTTCAGTGGAAAGTCACCACATTCAGGCCTGCGGCTCTTGTTCGGCCTCCACGCTGTACACTAGTTCAGGATCTGCTGTATTTTTGCCTGGTTAAAACCTGGTCAAGGTAAAAATTACGATGAAATATTCATCCAGAAAAATACCTGATCAATGTTCATCGATAAGTAAATCTGCTTTCTCTGCTTTCATTTCAGATTTGTCCAATATGTGCAGCGTTACCTGGAGGCGATCCTAATCATGTCACGGATGACTTTGCAGCTCATCTTACACTTGAACACAGAGCCCCTAGAGATTTAATATCCTTTTGAGATACAACAAGGGAAAAAGTTGTTTGCAACATTTGTCATTGTGATGACTTTTAAGGGCAGTATTCATAGGGAAAAAACTAACCTCCGAATTATCTTAGTTGATTTGACATTTTCCTAAAAGTGATATAGCGTTGAGGTGCAATTTCTTATTTCTCTTTTTCCGTGCTGTGACCGTTACATGAAAAGTGCTCAGTAAGTGAAATTCACTTGCTTATTATCTTCAGTTCTTTGCCATCAGGTTTATTATTTTTTAAGACAATTTGACCAGGTTACAAGTCTTCAAGAGGGTGTTTTCATACAGAAGTGGAAAATGCTAATCCAAAATAAAATCTAGTTAGTGCATTAACTGTATGGATGATGTACTTGCTCACCATCCATGTTCTCTGTTGCCATAGTCTCTTACAGGCTGGGTGGTGGGCAGGTGTGCCCCGTGGGGCTTCCAAATGCCCATCTGAGTAGGACAGCATAAGGTCAGATCCAGTTCTGAATTTCTTTCCCACTTTGATTTCTGCTTCTCCTCCCAAGCCAGTCTCATGATGGTTCCTGACAGTATTCTCTGTACTCTGCAGGAGATTACTAGCCCACCAGAGTACATTGATTTGTAAGCTTGGTGCTTCTGGTTTCAAGTTATGAATTGTCTTTCTAAAACTATCATGTATTAATTTAGGGCTGTGTGCTCTTGGGAAGGTTTTAGTGTTCATTGCAGTCTGAAGCAATCAAAAGCTAATCATAAGCTTTCTCCCTGCCAGACTCCATTCTGATACCTTTGCTTGCCTCCTGGCAGTCATAAGACAACCTTAGACTTGGTGTTCCTATCCTTCAGCTCTCAGCCCTTAATCACAGAATGTAATTTTCCTATCAGAAATTTGACCCTTTAGAGTTTGGGGGAAGATAAGTGGAAACTAATGGAAAGCTTCCCTGGTGGCTCAGATGGTAAAGAATCCGCCTGCAATGCAGGAGACCAGGGTTCAATCCCTGGATCAGGAAGATCCCTTGGAGAAGGGAAATGGCAGCCCACTCTAGTATTCTTGCCTGGAGAATCTCACAGAGGAGCCTGGCAGGCTGCAGTCCATGAGGTGGTAGTAGTTGGACATGACTGAGCAACTAACACTTTCACTTTCAAGTGGAAACTAATGGGAAGATAAAGCTATGGAACCTTCCTGAGAAATGAGAAGATCAGCCTGGTCTGAGCCAGTCTGGGGCAAGTACTGAATGAACAGAGGAGCCCACTCTTCCTCCCTCCTAAGTGCAGGGGACACTAAAAGCAAATGAAGAAAGTGGTGCTTACTTATTTTTTGTTTCCCCCAAGAACATGAAAATCCAAATGGGCCAAGAATACTTTTAGACTGTTAGTTACTTCCCATTTTGTATAAAAGAACTCTGTAACAATACCAAGAAGGGTTATACTTGATCCATTCTTCACTCCATCTTCATGGAGTAGCTAGGCAAAAAAGTTTTAAAAACCATGCCATTATCCTGCACTTCTCCAGCAGGTTCAAGGACCTCTAGTGAAATCAGCATCCATTCAGGAGAATATCCCATGTCATCCACATCCATTTTTTGTAGATGTGTATGAGTCTTTCATTACCAAGAAAAAATAAATTATGTAAAATATGAGAATAAGAGAAGCCATGTGCTGCATTTTAGATTACTCGCAACTATTATCTTTAAATTCTAGAAAGTAGAGTGTTGGCATAGCAGTTTTCCTGAAAATATAACTAATTTGTCAAGTTCTTCAAGTGCCACTATGTGATAATTTTGTTTGACATGAGAGAGTGACTTGTTTCTAAGCCTCTTTGTAACTAGGCTTTTTTTTTTTTTTTTGCTACTTTGATAGAACTCTTCCTAAAGTGTACTTTTTATTTTTTTAAATTTTTTATTTATTTGGCAGGGCTTCCCTGATAGCTCAGTTGGAAAAGAATTCACCTGCAATACAGGAGACCCCGGTTGTGTTGGGCTCAGTAGTTGCGGCGTGGGCTTAGTTGTTCTGAGGCATGTGGAATCTTAGTTCCCCAACCAGATATCGAACCTTTGTCCCCTCCACTCCAAGGCAGATTCTTAACCACTGGACCACCAGGGAAATCCCTAAAGTGTACTTCTTATACTTTTACAAATGAAGTGTGATGGTCATAACATCACTTTCTGTAGAGCCCAGGCCTGTGTCATGAATCCCGTGAAAGAGTGTGCATTGGCTGCCCACCCTGTCCCCGCATGACTCCTGAACTGGGAATCCAGCAGAGAGGCTAGCCTGCATTATGTAGCTGTTCTGTTGGCTGCTTTCTTGGTTTGTGTTTTATTTGGGGAATTTTTTTTTTTAATTGGTGTATAATTGATTTACAATGTTGTGTTAGTTTCTGCTGAATAACAAAGTAAATCAATTATACATATATCCCCTCTTTTTTAGAATTCTCTTCCTATATATTGGCAGCTTCAAAAGAAAATCTCTTCCGCTGTAACATGTGGCTTCCCCGGCCCCCTTCTCCCCTCCCTCCTCCTTGTACACTCACACTTGCCTGTGTAGAGACACAGTGTTGTCTTCACGGGTTTTGGCTGCTGTTTGCTCCTCAGGACCTTCTTCAGTTTAACTCACACACATATGTGTAAGATGGTTTGACTTCTTGATAAATGTGCTGTTAAATCTGTGTGTCCACTTAACACAAGAAATTCAAATCTGGTTTTCTGCTTAACAGCAGTATTGGGGAAAAAAAAACCACACATTGACAATTAAAACTGATGGCTGAAAGGACTCTTTGACTCCTGAATTTAAATTATCTGTACTATTCCTTTCTCGTTAACAGATGGTCACTGAGATTTTATTAGCCTGTATGTTAGCACAACTCTCACCAGATATAAAAACTGACGGTTATTATTTGTGGTTACTGTGATATGAATATATATGGCTAAGGGGATATTTCCCTCTGGGTATCTGACCAGGTGGCACCTTTCACCTTGTCAGGTGATATTAACTCTGGCCCTTGTAGCTGGAACCTAGGAAGAAACTTCTTTCCATCTGGAGAAACTTTTTTTTCTCCTTGAAAACACACACACATATACAATAGAGACACAATATACACATACATCGCTCTCTATTCCAGTGTCCATTTTTAGAGTCAGTAGCCTTCATAGACATGGTTGTGCCATTGGTATTCTAAACGGGCTGTTTTAAAATGCTTGCAGTTTGGGAAATCTGCGTGCTTATCTTGCAAGGGCTCGAGTGACTTCTGTTATATATGTATTTTATTCTTACTATGAAATACCCGAGTCCTTTTCTTAACCTTGGAGTTATGATGAGTCGAGCGGTGTCCGACATGTACGTAGAATGTTTCACCCTGGCCGGGGGTTAGGAGGTCCTCGTGCGCGCAGATCAAACATGCACTTTACTAGCAGTTCTACTGGTGGACTTTCTTCTTCTCAGAGTTCATATTCTCCAAGCAATAGGGAAGCCATGGATCCTATAGCTGGTAAGTTAGTTTCACATCCTTAAGGGAAATGGCTGGGGATGGGGGCTTCCTTTAAATTTGGGGAGTAGGATTTATGTTCCTGGGCAAGGAACCCTCCTGTGTTCCTTGAAAAAATTCCCTGAAATTCGATAAGTGTAAAATATGTTTAAAGTAGACCATGTAGGGAATTCCCTGGTGGTACAGTGGTTAGGATTCGGTACTCACTTCTGAGGGCCCAGGTTCAATCCCTGGTCAGGAAACTAAGATTCTGCAAGCCACATACCAAAAACATAAAAATATTTTTAAAGTCGAGTAGAACACGTAAAGTAGTTCATATTATTCTGGCATTTCTTTAAGTACTTAAGAGGTTTAAAATGATAAAGAACGTCTGTGTTCTATTTGTGACCTCCAATGAAACCCAAGAAAATCATAGAAGATTTCAGAGTTGAAAGACCTCCAGAATTCTGTGGTTCAACCTCCTTCATAAGCACACAGATAAGAAAACTAATTGACAAGACTAAAGAAATAAGCTCTTCTCATGGAATGAAGTCAAGTAGGAATGTTTTGTACTTGTCTTAATTTGAGAATTATATTGTTATGAAACATTCATGTTCTAATAGCTTGGGAAAGTCTTACTTTAAAAAAGCATTTGAACAGGTAATTTGAACCTGGATCTAATGCATGGCCAACCTGGACAACCGGCAGCAGAGCACAAAATTTGACAGTTAAAATGTCAGAAGTTAATGTAGCCTAAGACCCTGAAATACATGGCCAGGCATAGTAGGCTCTAAACGTTAAGTGATTTCTGAGGGCAAAATTCAAATGTGAGACGTTTTCTCTATTCAGTTTTTTTCTGTCAGTGAAAATTATGTTAGTGATGGACTATGTGAAAAAACGGTGTTAAGAACCTCAGGGATTAAACAACTGTGAGCAGTAAGGCAGAAACCTGCCCTGGAAGTGAGTTTTAATGATGAAAAGCTTTGCCAGCCTGAGAATGACCAAAAGGCAGGCCATCAACTCCACACAAGCCACTGGGAGAAGGCAGGTGCTGCGCCTCCCTTAGCTGAGAGGCTCCCAGCGAGCACAGCCTTGTGCAAACAGGAGTCCAGATAAAACAGGCTGTGCAGTGGGGAGCCCGCCAGCCTCAGCGGCCGTCACTGCCGCACTGCCCTGCGGCTCAGAGAGCAGTCCCAGAAGCTTGGAGAGAGAGGCGGCAGAGCGGCCACAGTGAGAAGCGATGCCGGTCTCTGTCTCTGATTTGATTCTGAGAGTCCTTCAGTCGTTACATCCGTGTCGGGGTGCCTGCTGTGGGTCAGGCACTGTTCTAAGAACCAGCAAAGCCGTGAGCAGCAGACTTGCTCCCTGCTTTCACGGAGGTCATATTGAGAAGGCTTATATTATGCTTGGACCAGTGGATGAAACGCCTTAAATACTAAATACCGAGAGAAAGGATAACTAAATCAACCCATTATGCAAACAACTGAAAAACCAATTTGCTGTTTCACGTAGAAAGAATTATATGTGAGCTGATAGTCATACATATGTTTACATTTCCCTCACACAACTCCCACCTCCAGAAGGCATCCTAAAACGTAGTAAGCTCCAAGCTGAGACTGTATGTTGCCCCAGCTTACCTTCCCGTTGATGGTCGCTCTGAATGTTTGTCTGGTAAAAGGATGATGGTAGCACTTTGTTTTCCTCCTACTGCAGTGGACATTAATGTCTTCATTTCCTCTGACAGAGCTTTTATCTCAGTTGTCGGGAGTGAGACGTTCTGCAGGAGGACAGCTGAACTCCTCTGGCCCTTCCGCTTCTCAGTTACAACAATTGCAGATGCAGCTGCAGCTCGAACGGCAGCATGCCCAGGCGGCACGGCAACAGCTGGAGACCGCACGCAACGCAACCCGGCGCACGAACACAAGCAGTGTCCCCACTACAATCACGCAGTCCACGGCAACAGCCAACACAGCTAACACAGAAAGCAGCCAGCAGACGGTCCAGAACTCCCAGTTTCTTTTAACAAGGTAGTTCATTCATTAATGTGACTTGGAGAAGTATTTAGTTAACACTGCAGTCTGAGATGACCTTTGCTCTTTTGTCCTTATGTGTGTTCTTAAAGCCTCGACCTTTGCTCACACCTTTAAAACTCACAGAAATCTAATCAAAATCTGTATTCAGTATTGCCTCAAAAATAAGAAAAATAATTGTTTGCTTTAAATAAACTGGGCTTCCCAGGTAGCACTAATGGTGATAGCCCAGCTAAAGAACCCGTCTGCAGTGCAGGAGACCCTGGTTTGATTCCTGGGTTGGGAAGATCCCCTGGAAAAGGAAATGGCAACCCACTCCAGTATTCTTGCCTGAAGAATTCCATGGACGGAGGAGCCTGGCAGGCTTTACAATCCATGTGGTCGCAAAGAGTCAGAGATAACTGAGCAACTTTCACTGTTATCAGCTATGAATGCTGATAACCTTGTTCTAACAGTATCTCATCATCTGATAGGAATTTCCTTTCCCACATTGCCCATAAAACGTAAACACAGTATCATTACATATATGGGACGTATTAGGTATAGTTACTGTCATAATTAACATTGCTTTCTTTTTATAGCCGGTTTCAGTCTGCTCCGAAATACCTCAAAGTACAAGGAAGATTTCATAGTGTGGTGGTTTTCTTCTGAGAATTTCTGAAGAAGTGAAATTTAAATGTTTGTGGTTAACATATACAAAAGTAACTGTCTTAAAAAATGGTTTAGCACAGTGTAAAAAATACTTAGAACACACAGTAAATGGCTCTGCTGGATGGAATAGAGTTCATATTTGTTCTTGAAAGCTACCATTAGCAACTGAATATGTTCCTCTGCTGAGACCTCATGGGCATTTTATGTGACTTTTAAAAATAAAAGAATTTTAGAAAGAGCAGTGATGAGTAGACACAGGGTCAGCAGATAATGAGCCTGGTTCTAATTTGGACTTTTAATGGAACAGATAGGAATATAAAGTAAAAACTGTAAAAGGAAGAAAATTAGTGGAATTATAGCAGTTACCTCCAAAAAGTAATGTGACAGATATTAGAAGAAAGCATTATTTCCATGTATATTTCTTTTATCTCATGCTTTTAAACATCTCTTGTTAGTACAGTGGCACATGTGTATAGTTGTAAATAACATATTGTGGATGCAGAATAAAAAATACTTGGCAATTCCTGCAAATAGGACCCCTGTCAAGAGCCCCAGCTTTTACCAGTTTGGACCTTAGGCAAGTCACTTTACTTCTCCAGACTATAATTAAGTTCTATCTTAGTATCCCTTGAGTTTTGCCTCATTTGAATGAGAATTGTTTCGAGGATTAAATGGGAGCACTGGTATGTGTGTGCTCTAGTTCAATGTCTGGCATATAACAAAGGCCCAATTAACAGTACTTATTATCATTTGTTACGGATCTAAGGAGGAAATTTCAAGTGAGTTTACCTTTGGATTATTTCTGCCAAGCCAATCCAATGCCTGATTATTACCAGAAAATGTTGCTTCAGCATAGAGCAATCACAGAGCCACAGGTTGATCCGTCCTTCTGCCACATAACTTACCAGTAGGGACTGACAGACTGCAGGCTTCCAGCTTGCCAGGCTGGGTTCTGGCCTCAGAAAGGAACCCTACCAGTGTGTTGTCTGATGCAGGTTCGCTGGCCTGTGGGTGGAATGAATGTCTTGTCCCACTGCCCTTCAGAAGAGACATCTTCCACCTCTGTTCCACTCTGGTTTTATTTTGTTTTTGGAGCTCCAGCCTCAGTGAGCTTGATCTGGGACTTTTCTCTGTGCAGTTATTCTGCACCACCCCCACGCCAGCCACCAGGAACAATACAGTGGCCTCTGAGTGCTCTCCTTAGATCCTGGTGGTAGCTTCGGAAACGCCCCCTTCTGTCATCTGATACTGTGGATTGCACAGTACCTAGCAATTGATAGACTACTCTCTACATCTTTCATTGTGTCATTAAATTCTGACTCATAAGCTTTATCTAAGGCAGCATTTCCTCCAAAATATTCCCTGGAACTTTGTATAGTCTAAGAAATATAAATAGTTATTTATGTTCAAGTTTTTTTCCTGGGAAATAAGCTTGGGCAAAACTAAGTAACAAAAATAGTTTATCTACTGTTGAGCGTCTTCCAACTGCAAATACATAAATGTGCACACTGAGAATCTTCAGGCCCAGGAGAATGGCTGTGACATCTCCAAGTGGAAACCCTTGTCACTGGCCCACAGCTGTAATGTGATACATGTGGGGCTCAAGCCTTGTCTTTGGTCTGTTTGACTGGGGGCAATTCCTGTTCCCACTCTCTTGGAATTGATGGTGGAACAGTTTCTTTGGGATCCAGCAATGGTGGACCTTTCAGAAACCAACTGTAAGTGCCTGTGTCAGATTCCAGTCTCTTGGCAATGGAGCCAGCTAGTTTTGCTCACCCCAAGCGGAAGCTTCTTACAAGCTTTGCAGTTACTTCCAGATCCCAGATGAAGATTGGCCCACCAGGAAATCTAGCCTTAGTGCTGTTTTTATCTCCCCTGCCCCTTCAGGAGTGAAATATATTCTCAGTTATTTCTTAAAAATCAAAACTGTAATAGAAGAATTACATGATTTCCAAAGGTTTGGGGGGGCCTCAGCCTGCATGTTTCTGGTTTGCCTGTTTGCTATGTAAATAGTTGTCTCTGCGTCTTTTCTCTTTATAATGGGTTTCACTTCAGTTTATTTTTCTTTTTAAGGCTTTTTCCAAAACTGAGAATGTGGAGTGTACTTCATTTCTTAGCAGTTTCAAAGTTTTGATTGAGAATATGTAGCCTGTTGCTCAGTCTCCTCTTTCAGTATATACTCTGTTGTATCCTGAATTTGGTTTTAATTATAAATGTCATCAGTCATTTCCTTTGGTGTGTGGATCTAATGCTGTTACTTTCCAGAGCCTTCTGTGTTCTTGCAGTTCTGAAATTTAGATCTTTTGTTTTCTGAGCCATTAATCTAATGGTTGAGTGGTTTGAACTTGATAGCTGTGAGATTTTTGAGCGTCACTTAACCTCTTCAGTTTCTTCTTCCCATAAATCGATAATAATGAAACCTAATTTGTAGGATTAAAAGAGATTATCCATACAAAAAACACTTAAAGCCCATAGTGAGTGTCCAGCACATCTCCTCCATTGCTACTTTGAGATGCCCCCGTGCCTTCCAGCCTAGGTGGGACTGCGGAGACCAGGTGCTGGGTGCAGGTGAGCATGGGCTCCAAGTGCACCTGCTGCCCCTGGGGGTCACGCATGCCTGCTGGACCTCCCTTTGCTGTTACCGTCTTCCTTATAAGACTCAGGCCAGCCTTGTTGCAGGATCCTTGGTAGGAGAGCATAGGTGCACACATGCATGCTCATGCGTGTGTCTGTTTGTACATGTGTGTTTGCCCTCTCATGCTCCTGGCCGTATCTTTATTTTGGAAGAATTAGGTAGAAATAATAGAGAAAGGCCAAGAGAACTAGGATTTATTTTCAGTTGACTATTCTAGTCACTATAAGTTTTGTTTTTAGGGCCAGTGTTGCTACTTTTCCTCTTTTTACTACCAACTGGTGAAATTCTGGTTAAGGAAATTACTACTTCCCTAAGCATCTGATCTGTTAGAAATTTTGTTTTCCTAGATTTTTCACCCCAGTTTTCTCTATAGGGAGTATGAGAAATCCCAATGTGTTTTTTCTCATTGAATCTAATTAAAGCATAGATTTGCACCTCAGGGTAACAGTATTGTTACCAGTGTGGGTAATTCACAGCCACATAATTAAGGAGGTAAATTAGTGCAAGGTGTTCCAATAATATGTCTTAGACTCTGTGGAGCTCGCATAACATAGGACATTGTAGAAATTGACCATGCCATTGTTCCTTGACTTTTTACCAATGAGATCTTTTCTTTTTAATTTATGCAGGTTGAATGATCCTAAAATGTCTGAAACAGAGCGCCAGTCCATGGAAAGTGAGCGCGCAGACCGCAGCCTCTTTGTCCAAGAGCTCCTTCTGTCCACTTTAGTGCGCGAAGAGAGCTCGTCCTCAGACGAGGATGAACGGGGGGAAATGGCAGATTTTGGTGCTATGGGCTGTGTAGATATTATGCCTTTAGATGTTGCTTTAGAAAACCTAAATTTAAAAGAGAGTAATAAAGGAAATGAGCCTCCACCACCTCCTCTTTGATGACATCCCAATTCGCAGACAATGTCCTCTGTGCTGTATTTGCCAATGAAAGTGGACAACAACTATCTTGGGTTTGTTTGGTGATTGTAATTTCAGGTCTGTCACTCTTGTTACATTGTGTACATTCAAAAAGGAAGAGAGAAAAATATATATGATAATCATTTCCACTTAACTAATTTTTACTTCTAGCAGGTAAATGTAGGTAGCAGTGCAGGGGTGATCTCTGCTTCCTGCACCCTGACATGCAGAAGGCTCTCGTAATACTCCACATTCAAACTGAAGAGGAAAATGGAAATCTCTAATGAAGCTGCTGTGTGTATTTATGAATATTAATGAATAAAAACTGCTTGGATGGTTTACCTTAACTACTGCATGAGGTTTTTTGCAGCGTGCATGAGTTTTAGTGACCTTGTTATTTAAGAAATTTAAATACAAGGAGTAAAACTTAAAACAAACATAAAAGCCCAAAGCTTTCCCAAACATTATTCAATGGTTACCAGGCAAAAGAGTTCCTTGACAAAGTAGCTTTTGAATAATGTCTGCCTGAATCACCTTTCTTTGTGTGCCTCCTACGCACAAGCCAGCTCTGCAGTGGAACCTGGGGTCGTAGCCGGTGCCGCTCCGCCCTGTGTGACTGTCCCGTCGCCCTGTCAGTCATCTTTCGTGTGGAGCTCAGCCTGTCTAACTCATCCATAGAAGATACACCAGTACAGCTGCTGTGGGAATCTGCTGCAGGCGTCTGTGTGTCCTGAAAACAAGTCTTGTTCTCTTTGTTTAAAAAGTTCTTTTTGTGGTTGTTGAAAATTTTTTTCAATTGTTAAATATGTTCTATTCAGGTGTAGATGAATTTCATTTATTCACTGTTCAACAAAGTTAACCTGGATTATGTTGTCTTTGTTTTTGAAAATCTCACCTTCTCAATCATATGTTGTGTTATTTATGTATTTGCTTCATAGTTTTGCTGAGACAGATCAGTATCAGGGGAGCTTTGAGGATTTGCCTTCCCAGACTTTGTCAATATATTACAACCAAATTCTTAATGCTAAGTTTAGCACCTTTTTATTTATTGGGTTTTTTTTTTTTTT